>VYXD01013439.1:500105-521082 GCA_013397195.1 Hylia prasina | reverse complement strand
TTTTTTTTTTTTTCTTTCTTTCTTTTTTTTGAATAGGGGGTTAGCTAGTATAAATTTTCAGATGTGACTGTGTACAAGCTATTACTTGTATAGCCAGTTAAGAGTTTGACTCTTTATGAACAGCTGCTTAATAAAAATCAGGAAAATTGAACACTGATCTGAAGAGTAGCTTCTCTTTAACAGTAGTGCTAACAATATACATTTTTAGTTTGGATTCTTCCAAAGAATCATAGAATCATAGGACATCCTGAGGCCTTGGAAGGGCCCCAGAAGGATCATCAAAATCCAGCTCCTGGCCCTGCACAGAACACCCCAAGAATCACAACACGTGGTTGAGTGGTGTCCAAAGTCTTGTTCAACTCTGTCACGCCAGTGCTGTGACCACTGGNAAAGGGAAAAGGAAAAGAAAAATGCCAGCAGCTAGAAAATGGAGGAGAAAATGAGAATAACAGTTTGTGTTGAGAAGCAAATACTGAAGGAAAGAGGGAAGAGCCATCAGGATGTGTATAAGGGGGGCAGAGAAAAAGAAGGTAAGATAGAAAGGAATTAAAAAGGAGGGGGGTAANAGAATCTTTTCCTAAAATCCAGCCGAAACCTCCCCTGGCACAGCTCTGGACGATTCCTTTGAGTCAGGTCACTGGTCAGTCTTTGGGGTTTTTTTTATTTTTTCTATATACTACCTGACCAATTTATTTGAGCACTTTGCTTTTATCTTCTCTTAGGAAATGAACAGTTGCATCCCATCCTGTTTCACATCCTTTTTATCTTCCTTGTGACTGACTTCTCCCCAATAACACTTTGTCTTCTGTAAAAATAGAGATTAAATCCCTATTGATAATTCTGTTTTAGACTATGTCAGAGTTCAGATGAATGGAGTTACAAATAAGTTTCATATGTCAGGCATAACAATGCATACTCCAAATACTGGTTTGCATTATGACTGCCTGGTTGAGGGTATAATCTTACCAGTAGAAACTTCTTTCCTCATTTGCATTTTCTCAGCGTAGGGTATGCTATGTAGACCATGCTTTATAAAGAGGCAAAATTCCAGTATGTTTAATTCTGTTTTCCTCATGGATTGTTCTCTACTGGATAAATTGTATTTCACTTGTCTCTGAGATTTATTTTTTTTTTTAACTTGAAGATAATGAATTTACTCTAGAGATTGCAAAAACTCAAACTGGATTTATATCAACTCCCCAAATACAATAAATTTTTGTAACTTTTCTTAACAAAAGCTCCAGTCACTTTGCTGTTGTCTGTGGGGTTTTTTATGTACAAGGACATTACTTCAATGAACCACAAAACAGAATATAGGAATGTGATAAATAGAACATTTTCATACCTGGTTTGACTCTAGCAGAATGGGAAGGGATTTGCATATGCTGAGAAGTTCTTCATTGACTTATGTGTTTCCAGTGTGCAGTGGGGTTGGCTCTGAGGATGTCTGTACAGAAGCTGATGGAGAATGCATATCTTTTATTCTGTAAATAGGGCACTGGTGAAGCTAATAGCTGTGTGTAACTAGTATCAACAAGCCTGACTTGTGTGTTCCCACCCGCATGGTCACCTAGAGACAAGATATGTAGCATAATCTGCAGGTAAAAAGAAATACAGGCTCTGGCTTTTTCATTTAAATTAAATAAATTTGAAATGTCTAAATAGAAAATTCTTGCAGTCGCCCCACCCCCAGAATGACGTCAGCCTAATTGAAAGAGCTGTGATTTTTTCCTGTACTGTTTTGCAAAAATTGTTTGTGTAAAGTGAATTTTCAAAAAAACAGTGGAAATTATTAAAAAAGAATGCTCTTAATTCTCCAAAATTGAGACAACTAGCAATTGTTTGCTTGCATGGTTTGTACTTTCATCAGTCTAACCAGAGATAGAATTCTGAAGTTTTATGCCAAAACAGAAAATATCTTACAGTTGAAAAAACTGAACATCTCACCTGCCCTCAACCTCCTTATACATTTTATAATGTTAACATTAATTGGCATTCAGAAATAATGAAAAGAGAGAATCTGGAGTCTATGCATGATACTTTCTGTTCTAGAAATATCCTTAAAGTGAATGCTGGTAGAAGATTTGTTTCAGTTTATCATATTTGGTTTTTCTAAATGTACATCGTTGATTTGTATTTGTCTTGAAACCTACGTGAAGTTGCCATTCAGTTGTGGAGAACTGCAGATAGATATACTTCTTTAATATGAAGCTATGAAAGTCTTTATTTCCAGAATATGTACATTTTAAAAACAGATGAAGAAGCTCAGTTGGCCCTGTGAATTCCCTTGTATCTTTAGCAAATATTTTATTTTGTTGCTTTTTTATTTTCATGCTTTTTATAAACTTGTGTATGACACATAAGCTTTGGACAAGACAGTGAAATGAAAAATGATTAATTTCTCCATAAATTCTGATCAGTTTGCATGAAAATAGAACACAATAGGACTTAAAGGTCAATTCTAGCTTCACACTAAACCATAGGCTTTTAGTTTTCTTTCCGAGAGCTCTGAACACTGAAGTGTTGTTCATTGCTATGTGTAAAAACATACTGTGTCCTGCCTGTGAACAATGGATAAATAAAGGCACTATAGCTAGAAAACAAAAAGCAGTTGAGTACAATGTATGCAAATCTCTCCAATGCTTTTGAAAATTCATTCCTACTCCTTCAAGTGAGCTGAGAAAATGCTGAATCGTCATTCTGATTTCATTGTGGGATTTCTGCGGGTATGATTGCTTCTAATCATTGTATAACCCTTCTTTAGCAGAAGAAATGAGAGCTCTTGTACAGATGGACTTTGCTAAAGATAAAATGATAAGGAACATGAGAGGGTTTGTTTTTCTATCTTGTTAGTGCATCTTCTGTTTGGGTTTCCTGTGAGTTCAGCTGTTTTATCTGGTTTTCAGTTGATTCACAAAAGAGCACTTTTTTAATTATTCCAGTTCTGTTCAAGAAAAGCAACATCTTATAACCTATTGACAGTTGTAATTCCTTTTGAAAAAAATAATATTTCTAATATATATGAATGGGGGAAGGTTAATTTTATCATACTCTTCATTTTAATGCACAGAACTTTTTTTTTCTGTTTAGTATTCTCATATATCCATCCCCCTTCCATGTGTTGTATGTCCTTTCATTTCATGCTTGTCTTGTACTAGAAAGTATCAACTTTCATCCATTTTCCTTTCTCCCCATGCTCAGAAACATACTTATGCATGCTTTTCTTTCAACCCAGCTGTGAGCCCCATGCTGTGCACCTGTCTCGGAGGGAATGCACCTGAGCCTGTTCTGTGCAGACAGGTGTGGGTTTAGTAACCAGTATATTTATGGAGTAAAAGGAACAGGGTTTAATCATGAGGACATTACACAAGATGTTCATATAATTGTATGGTAGCTTGACCTTATTCTTGCTGAACAAACACATCTGATTTTGCTATACTTCCACAGTAAACTCAAGATGGTATTTGTGATGTTAAGCTGCTTCTGCTTTTGTTCTTCTGTATCTTTAGCTTCTTACAAACCTTCTGACCTGGTGACACTCTAGATCTTACCATCTTCACAGAAAACAGGCCCTATTTTGAGCCGCCAGTAACTGATTACTTTTCTCCTTAGGGATTTTAAAAAATGTACAGGGTTCAGAAATTCAGTTTGGGTGTTAATTCATTTCTGTGTACTCTCAAAATTCAAGAAAGGACTATATCATGGTTTTCCTTTTGCAATGCCAATATAGTGGCAGGTTGAGAACAGCTGTGACAACAAAAAAAAAGTGCCATTTTTATTAGCACCTCTGCCACTATTAATACTACTAATTAATCTGTGTAAATGATACTAGCAAAGAATTTTTATATGCCATTTTTCACATAGTCAGTAGTAAAGCAGAGCTTTATTTATTAAATAAATACCTTATTTATAGGTATGAAAAGTTAGTTTCACAGAGAGGGTTATAACGTGATCTCTTGACTTTGAATTTATACGTAGTTCAAATGTGGATTCTAGAAAAATTTTGCTTGTCTTTCATTGGAAAATTTGCCATCTTAAAATCTTTTAGAGTTTTTTCCCCTAGCTGTTTTAATGAGTTACTGAAACTCCATTGTGATGCCATTGAAAAATGGTGTAAACTATTATTTATTGTTTTGACTGAAATTGCTTTGAAGTGGGGAACAGTGCACTGTGAACTAAGTTTAATTGCTTCAGCTTTGCCAAAAACACTTAAATATTCTTCTGGTACAGGAAATTCATGATGAAATTAATGTGGGTTTTGTTTAATATATAATTATATAGCTGTGATGGATACTTGAGTTAATTACAGAAAAGACATAAATGAAGAAATTGATGAAAATTGCAAATAGTGAAAATACTTAAGAAGAAGAAGAAGAAGAAGAAGAAGAAGAAGAAGAAGAAGAAGAAGAAGAAGAAGAAGAAGGAGAAGAAGAAGAAGAAGAAAAAGAAGGAGAAGAAGAAGAAGAAGAAATGACAACAAAGCTACAGATCATGTGCAGAGCCTTTGGGTACAAGTTAAGTAACAAATCTTTATCTCAGAGCTGAAGTCAGTGCTGCAATGACATTCTGGCCAAGAGCAGGACAGGTGCAGCTTTTACTTCTGGGCAGAAAATTAGAGACTTTCTACCGTACAGAAAAATGAAGTTGGGTGAATGGAGGAAAGAGCAAAGCAGAAGGTGTGTGTTCTGAGCCTTTTTGTGGCATTGAATTTTTAAAATCCCTGTAAGATAAGGCAAGATCTTCTGTTGATGCATATTGCTGTAATTGCTGTAATTTAGAATATCTGCACTATTTTCACTGAAACTGAGGATTTAACACATTCTGACAGTCTCAATGACAGAATATGTTATAGATATTTGCTTGACAGGATTTGTACAATTTAGAGTTGGCTTGCATGATTAATTCTTTGTTCTTGTGCCTGCCCCCTCCACCGACCATGCTGAGGGCTCTGTTATTTAGCTTGACTCCAGCCTATTCAATTGAGCAGTGGCTGCAGGAGGCCAGACTGCACATGTCCTAGGGCCATACAAGTGCTATTTAGCAGGATGCACTCTGCAAAGCCAGCAGCACTCAAGGGACTACAGAAAGAGGCACATTAGTGACATAATACTGAGAGTCTGAGACATGTTATGTAAATGCTCATTGTGATGAAGTGTTTGGTATTTGTTCTCATGCTGTTCTATGTATATACAATAGGTTGCTGCTTTTTGCAATAAATAATTTGCAGCTAATGTTGTTGACAGTGCTATTGATGATGTTTAAAAACATGTTTGACGGCTGCTGTTCTCTTAAAACCTTTTTTACTTTATTAGACAACTTTCCTAACTTTCCATACGCCACTAGAAAGAATAGAATGAGTTGTTTGAGGTATACAGAATTAAGGGATGGGCACACATCCAGGGAATCTCAGAGGGAAATATGGGCTGTGTGCCATGCACTGAACTTGCTACTTATGTGCACATCTGATCTAGCAAGCGCACACTACACAGATGGTTAGCAATTGCACAGATCAGCTCCATGAAGCATGTCCAGATCCCACAAACCAGGGTGTCTGGAAATCCTGGTCATATGGCCAGTCTGTGATTTCTCTCCTCTTTCTTCTTCCCAATCCTGAAATTCTGTCTAAGGAAGGAGGAGGAAGAAATGAAAAAGAGGACCTGCCAAGGCAGAAAGACATACCAGGCTTATGTTAATGTTGGACATGCAGAAAATGGTGAGGTTACCATAGAGCAATGAGCTTCAGGACCTCAGCTGAGACATGGTCTACTGTGTGTTTATTTTAACATAGCTGTTGCAGTGTGAAAAGTATTCACTTCACTTAAGCTATGTCATAATAACTTACTGTAAATACTGAAATAAAATGCTAATTAGATACAGTTGGAAGAGAGCACATAGCAAATTACTGTAATACCACTGATGGCTGGTAACTCATATTCCTATGGTGGCATGACCAGTTTTGATCAAGTGCTTTCCCTTTTAATCTACTTGCTCTTTAATAATAGGCTTTCTCTAACTAAAACCTGAATCAATTTAAAGTTCAATTAATGTAACTTTTGTAAGTTAGACTGTTTTTCTTAACCAATTAAACCATAATTAAAAGTAGAATATTTCCCAAATCCTTAAGGCCTCTTCATTAAAATGAAGAAAATTCTTCTTCACAAGACTGTTTAATTTTAATTTCTCTAAATAAAAATATAGTTCATGTTCCCAAATAACTCTGCCTAAAAAAATCGACTTGCTACTGTTTTAAAGTATCGATCTAATTTTAGGTAGTCTGAATATTCTCCTATTGGTAAGTAGATGTTTATGCTAATATTTTGCATTGAAAATTATGATGAATCAAATCAGGACTTTGAGCTTTGTGAATATGATGCCACATAGGTACATCACAACACAACTTCGGGGGGGGTGGGGTTTGGTGTTTTGTTCAGGGTTTTTTTTCTGTCTGTGTGCTGCATTTCAAAATCCATCTTTTTCCAGCTCAGGATTTTTCCAACAGGTGTAGTCTCACTGATATCCATGACAGTCTCCTCTTTTTGACAGTACAGGTTTATTAATTTCCTGAAGAGTTATACATGTGAATTATTTATGCACTTCATAATCCCAGGCTATCATGTACCCAACTCTGATTACCAGGATTCTCAAGTTCTACCTGTATAAATGGCAAGCTACATGAGTAACTTAATTTCTATAAGAAGTAAGACTTTTTTATCTGCTAAACGTTTTGTTCTGATAAAACCTGCAATACAATCAGAGCACCAATTCTTATGGAGCTGTCAGTCTCTCCTAAATTATCATTCATACTTTTCAGAAAATATGAAGATAACATCCACAGAACAGAAACCAGTCTGATCCTTTGCACTGCACATTTTACTGTTCATTTTGTTAGAATCGTACTGCTTTTTTTAGTCATTGGTCTTTGAATGAATTACCTGTAGGTAATTCAGACCTGAATGGTCACCTATAGGTGTCTTAGGAGAATTTATTTAGTCCTTTTCTGAGTCCTTTTGACAATAATGGTAAATTATGTTTAGATGAGAGAAAAGCAGTTATTCCTTCAGGAATTGGAACTTCCTGTACATAAAGAAAAATACCATCAGACTTGGCTTTCTCCCATATTTTATTGCCAATAGAAAATATTAAATTAATTCAAGAATTAGTATATTAATATTTAGGCGCTTGTATCTTCCTTCCATTACACTCTGATTCTATTTAATTTGAGGGGTAAAACAGAGTTCCTTGATGCCACAATTACTCATATTTAGGCCTAAGTGTGATTTGAATTTGTGTGTTGCCGGGATGCAGCTAAAAATTTCATTTTCAGTGTTTGGACTAAATAGCTATTTTCTTCCCTTTTTTACTTGTTTTTGTAAGGTAGTCAGCAAAGAATAATTCACTCTTATCACAGTGAAGAGGGAGTTCATTTAGTAGAATTAATAATGCCTTATACAAGTGTGATACTCTCTATGGTTTTCTTCTGTTTTTCACATGCTGCCATTTCAACCACAGAAAGAGTTTGAAAATAGTTCTCACTTTACCTAAAGGTGCATATATTTGGATTGCATGCTTGTATGGGAATCTTTATCCTTACCCCAGAGCATAATGTTCATTAGTTCTTAAAAAATGTTGTCTGTCTTGTGTTTGTCTCCTTACTTACCTTTAAGTTTCTATTTAACTTTAGATTCTGCAGGGTTTTTTTTCCTTTAAAATTCAAAGATTTTATCCCTGATTAATTTCAGAGAATATGCTTTGCTTTACAGATCTATGTTTATGAATCTTGACTACAAAAATTACTTTTAAGTGCAGTTAATAATGTCATCATTTATAAATTTCATAAGCAGCATGTTCTTGTGCTAATTCATTTTTTGTTATTGCATTATTATTTGACGTATTCTGAGTGCAAACATGTAAACTCATATGCTGTGTAGTGTGTGTATATATAAAACCTTGGTCAGGTTACAGCAGACCCATGCTGTCTTTTTTTCTGACTATACTCATATACGTAGTTCAGGAATACCCAACTAATGCTGCCTTTTTTCATATCATATATATTATTACTACTGGTCTGTAATCTAGCAAGTACATTGTAGTTAAAAATGGTTGTACATCTTTCTACAGCTTGACATGAAGATTTTCTGCCTGGAAATTGAACTTTAACTTTGAAAAAGTCCTTGAATTTTAATTTTGAATATGTGATCAGAACTACCAAACATTTTAGGTAAGAAGGGATCTCTGGAGGTTATCTGGTACCAGCTCAAAGTTGTCCTAGCACCACAGTTAAAAAAACATGCTTAGGACTTGCACAGTCAAGTTTTGAGTATCTCCAAAAATGAAATCCTACTACATTTTTGTGAACCTTTTGAGGACTGACTGATCCCAAGGTGAGGAATGTTTTCCTTAGGAACTTCCATTGTAGAAATTTGTAACCATTGCCTTTGTGCTGTTTTTGCACCTCTGAGAAGAGCTTGGTTGTCTTTTGCATATTCACCTGTCATATTGTTGAAGACAGCAGCTGAACTTAGCCTATTCTTTCCTCCAAGCTGAGCACACATACACTTTCTTAATCTCTGCCCATATGTCATATGCTCAAGCTCCATAAGTTGGTGGCCCTCCTCTGGAGTTGCTCCAGTTTATTTATGTATTTCTTGCAGAGTGGAATGCTCCAGAGATAGTCTCAGACGTTCCATTTAGAAGTGAATAATACTTTCCATAACCCTGCTGGTTATATTCTATCTAGTACAGCCCAATGTGCAGAAACCCTCATTGCCTCAAGGGCATGCCACAGACTCCTGCTCAACTTCCTGGCCACCAAGATCCCAAGTACTTTTCTGCAAGCCTTCTGTCAGCCCTCAGTCTGTACTGATGCATGGAGTTGTTCTGTTTTTTCAGGTGCATTCATCTTCATTTGAAGAGAGGGAAGAAGGAGAGAAAAGGAGGTTACAGTCAGCCAGTTAGCTGGGTTTAGCACAGTGGCTGACAAAGTGATAGCAAAGGAAGGGGCAGGAGCTGGGAACAGGACTGGTAAAGATGTGGATTAGGTGTATCAAGTGACAGATTGTCACTGATGCCACTTGCATCCTGCTTTCAACTTCAGCCTCTTCATAATGCTTCTTGTGGAGTTATGAACATCTTTCAGGTTTGTGGTTTCTTCTTTTTTTTTTTTTCCAAATGCATGTGCATAAGTAAACTTAGCTGCAATAATAAATGATGTACTTAGAGTTTGTGTTTGATGGTTATTAATTTTGGAATCAACAACAGGTGACCTTGGAGTGTCCCAGAATGCATCAGTTTTCATTGTTCTGTTTGCACCTTCCAGATACAGCTTCATGCAGACTGAATTTAAAGAGCTTTTGGTGCCTAATTGTGGCTGAGGCAGACCACCTGTTTCAAAACACCATTTAGCACTGTTGTCCTTGAAACTTATCAGCACCTCTGTTTGGAAGCTTGGGATTTAGAGTCTTGTTCTCTGACATTCAAAGCTTCGGGGGCCACCCTTAGTCCCTGGACAAATATATTTTTTTAATAAATTGCCATGTAAGGATGAGCACTATTTCTTCCTAGTGTAGCTTCTTTTTTTAAAAAAATATGGTTGCAGTTGCATGCAGAGATGATAAGGAGGGAAGATGTTCAGAAGTGAGCAGTAGCTTCTGTGCGTGAACTTTCACAGACAGAACTACTTTGCTTGGCATTGAGATAATAATGGAAGAGGGATACAGGAGTGATGATCCATGAAAGCCTGAAGGGTGAGGAGAATGAGCTGATTGGCCAAGTAATATAGGAAGGGGAAGATTTCCAGTGAAATTACCAGACATCAGTTACAAAATAAGCAAAAGGACATTGTGAAATACATAATAAATGTATTTTACTATACCGTCACTGTCCAGTTCTTTGATATTTAGAGCATACATTAGGAAAAAATGCATGGGTTCTAACAGGAATTGATCAGGTTTATGCACTGAGCAGTTTTTTAATGAAAATGTGGCTGGCAATAGGAATTCTTTTCTACTGAAAGCAGAAAACTGTTGGTGTTTCAAATAGGCAAAAAAGAAACAAAGTAAAAGAAAAATGCAAAATGTGGCAGAACTCAGCTTTTGGGTCCTTTTTTTTTTGTTGTTTTTAAATTTCCTATTAAGAATCAACAAAAATACATAGCAAAATGTAATTAGGAACTGCTTTAGAGACGGTACCCTAATTCAGTCCAAAAATGGCATCTTTGTCAGAAAATTGCACAGGGCTGGTAGAAGTTTCCAGGAAGACCTACAGGTAGCTGGGGTGTGTCAGCAGTACATGCCTGTTTAGAGAAGTTAATTGGCTTGAAAAGTAATATTCATGGTGAGATTAAAACATATACCTGTAGTTGTTTGGCTCTGTAGCTGAATCTTTCTCCCAATTTAGTGTCCTTAACATGTATTCACTATCTTAGTTCCTCTTAAAGCAAAATGAGATAGCCTCCACGTGATGAAGGCTGGGAGCTACCCATCTCTCTCTGAAGGAGACATATTCTATCTGACCACCTTAACATCCTTCAGGCAGTGTTGACTGTCTTGACTAGATTTTCACTGACTATAATGGGATGTCACCATCTACATGTGTGTGTCTTAACCTTAATGTGAATCCTGCTTTCAACTGCAGCTATTAGAAACAATTCATTGGCTTTTCCCTGCTCTAGAAGTTCCTACACAAACTTTTTGCTATGATGCCTCTTTTGTGCCCCATCCTTTTCTAGTCTGCTATTTTTCGCTTAATTTTTTCACATCCTCTTACGAGGCCCACTTATTGCAGGAGGTCTGTTCTGCTGACTCCTGTCATAGAAAAAAAACTTGTTACAACTGTGGCACGTGTAGTAGAAATAAGGAAATAAATTATAATCTCAACATTAAATCTATGAATTTTGTTACAAACCCTTCTTTAGCTCTCCTTTATTTAATTAGTCATCTTTAAAGTGTTTAGAAGTTCGGATCACATTTTTTCGCCTGTGTGCCCATCAAGTGTTTGATTATGCTGTAAACACTGCAGTTATGCAAATAAATTAAATACATGTGAGCAAGCAGAAGGACTTCTTAACGTTATATAGTTATCCTCCACTAAAGTATTAGTAGCAATTTTAGGTCCAAATTCAGCAAAGAATTTAAGCTTGTTTCCATGCTAAAGTCATCACAGAGAAAAGCAAAGCATGCAATCTGACAAGATTTGTTTTTTACTTGCCTGTAAAATAGTCCCCCTTGTATGTAACACATGCCTTGGACTGGATGGTAGTCTTATCAAGAAGTAGATTCAAGATTGTAGTCTTTTCAAGAACCACAAAAGGCTTGAGCTTGTTAATTTTGTAAAATAATAAAGAAAATTACTTTTTGCCAAGTTTATTTACTCGCCTTTAAGCTGGAAAAATTCTATACTTTCTATAAGGGCTTTTCTTTACCTCATTTTTTCTCCTTTTCAGATTTTTAATACCCTTTATGGATTCTTGTTTAGTCAAAAGTGTTTACAGTAGAGACTATCATTCAAATAGGGATAACAACTAATAATGACTAGGAGTCATGAAAACTAGAAGTGGAAAAGATCTATCACATTGTTGAAATATTTCCCCTGCCATTTGAGGATTGTTCCTTGTAGAGTAATTTCCAGTGCTTCCTTTGGTCCAGTTCTACTTCCTTACACTACTCTCCAAAGAACACTATCACAATATTCAATGCCTTCTTGTCATTCCCCCACTTCTGGAATTCAACTATGATAATTTTAATTTACTCTGACTTCTTATATATGTGCATGAGGTATCTCTTTTTGTTACCTTTAACTTCTCTTTTTTTGCAGTTTTGGACCTTCCAACATCCTTGAGGTTTCTGCTCTTCTTTCAGTTTGTATTTGCATTCCAGGAGTTTAATTTTTAATATTGTCTCATAAGTTGTTCCTTCCATTTCCATAATTTTTATTGCTTTTTTAAAAAAATCTGAATTCTCCAGTTTCTAAATAATTCTGTGGGCTTGCTCCTCCTTCTTGTTGAAGCTAGTGGGAAAAAATTACGGCATGTTACTGCTCATAACTCTTTCCTGCAATTTTCATCCTATATCCATAATAAGCTGGGGGTTTTTTTAGCTGACTCAAATGTATGAGTATTTTGCAGTTTCTGTATCCAATGGGACTAGGACTCTTATCTGTCATGAGTGAACGTAGTCTTCACCTAGCTCAAATGATTCTTCTAGCTGGCAGGCCTTTTATTAACTTCACGATGTCTGACTGGCTTCCAGACCAGATAGTTTGCATTCTGCCAGCTGGGAGCATGGGCAAAATTTGCAACTCAGTGTGCCTCCATGGAAATACTTTTAGGATGTGATCAGTAATTTTGAGCAGCTGAGGCCAACAACACTGATGAAAATACTGCTTAGAATCCTTTGCTACATATCAGAAGTACTGCCTAAATGAAAACTCCAGTGTGAATATTCTGAAGCTGTCCTCCTGGAGATACCTACTACTTCAGGTGTTTTCTGTCCAAAATGATGCTAAGTGTTTGTATCATTCTAGACAGTAAAATGGTTTCTTCATATGTATGGCACCAAATGGAGAATGCTCAGGTTAAGTGTTTAAATGGAACCACCAACATTTTGGCTGTGAGTGGGCATTTGATTCTTGTGATTCTCTTTTACCCATTTGTAATGGCTTTTGACATTTCCGTCCATGTATTTGAGAAAAATGTTAGCTTGAGGGCTAACAGCAAGCAGTTACTCATTATTCTATGGGATTTCTGCCCATACAGTTGCACTCATATATGTATTTTGGTTTTTTTGCTCAGTGGTTCATGGGGACCAGACACTAGACAGTTCAGTATAAATACTTTATACCTGCAAGAACAATGTAGTGCACCCTACTTTAGATACTAAGGAATATTTATGCCCCACATGCCTGTAAATTACTAGTTTGGGTACAGTGTGAGGTGTATTTTTTCTCATGTCTGAGACAAGATCTGCTTGAAATAAAGGAAATTATTTTGCTCTGAGTATTACCTGTATTTACATTTTGTCTGGGTAAAACCCACTTATTTAGATGCACTTTCCACCATGTCCCTGTGCTGTGCTGGAGCAGTATTTGCAGGATGTTCTGCGGATTCTCATCAAAGTGATCTTTAAAAGTGATTTTTAAGGGTCATAGTGGCCAGGGTGTAGTTGGAGGCCTCTCACTAGTGCTGTTAAATACTGGGCCCAATATTGTTGAACATATTTATCAATGACTTGGATGAAGGTGCAGATGCCACCTCAGCAAGTTCGCTGCTGACACAAATCTGTGAGGAGTGGCTGATAACCCAGAGGGCTGTGCAGCCCTTCAGAAGGATCTCAGTGGGTTGGAGAGAACTGTGAAATTCAACAACGGCAAGTGCAGGGTCCTGCACCCGGGGAGAACAAGCACATGTTGGGGGCTGATCTGCTGGGAAGCAGCTCCGTGGAAAAGGACCTGGGCTCCTGGTGGACAACAAGCTGCTCAAGAGCCAGCAGTGTGTCCTTGTGGCCAAGAAGGCCAAAGGTATCCTGGGCTGCATTGGGAAGAGCTTTGCCAGCAGGTCACAGGAGGTGATCCGGTCCTACTCTGCCCTGGTAGGAGCACCTGGACTGCTGTGTCCAATTCTGGGCTTCTCAGGACAAGAGAGATGTGGAGCACCTGGAGTGGGTCCAGTGGAGGGCTACAAAGATGATTGAGGGACCGGAACATCTGTCATGAGGAAAGGCTGAGGGAGCTGAGCCTTTCAGCCTCCAGAGGAGATGACTGAGAGGGGACCTCATCGATGTCTGTCAGTGCCTGAAGGGACGGTGTCAAGAGGATGGGCCAGGCTCTTCTTGGTGGTGCCCAGCAATAGGACAAGAGGTAATGGGCAGAAACTGATGCACAGGAAGTCCTCATGAAGATGAGGAAGAACTTCTTTACTGTGCGGGTGACTGAGCTCTGGGACAGATTGCCCAGAGATGCTGTGGAGTCTCCATCCCTGGGGGTATTCAAGAACCATCTGGATGCAATCCTGTGCAGTGTGCTCTACGATGACTCTGCTTGATCAGATGACCCACTGCGGTCTCTTGCAACTTTACCTATTCTATGATTCTGTTAATACTAACCTGCTGCTTTAACAAAATCACTAAGCTATGAAAATACCAGAAATTATAAGTATATTGGCAAGACTGTTACAGACTGGGAAGGACTATTTTTCAGATACTCGTGGATTCAGAGGTAGGGACTGAGCTACTGGAATGGCCAGCGTGTGCTAAACACTTTGCTAGAACCAGCTTTGCTGGTTAATCCTTGAGAAGAATTTAGCTAACCAGCCTGTGGTGCCCCTTCTCATCTAGAGATTTCATAGGAGCCAGACAATAATTACCAGAGGAGTTGCTCAACTTCAGATCAGAAAAGTAGTTACCTGATGTACAGATGCTCAGCAACTGCTCAGGCTTAGTGGCTGTCCTAATGCCCTGGGCTGATGTTTCTGGGAATGCTGAATGCCAGTGTTAGGAAAAGATAGGGAAGATTAAAGAATGTAAGGATTAGTGGCACTGTAAGGGCTTTCTATCCTTGGGCAGTTGCCACTGTTCATTTTCACTGATATTAATAAATACAGTGTGAGCCAAGTGGTAGTGCCCTAATAGCTTCATTATGTGAAAATCTGCTCTTTTTTTCCTAAAAACAGTATTAAAAAAGGAACACAGTTTAGCATTTAAGTTATAGTTCAGACTCTAGTTTCATATTCTAGGACAATAGTTAAACTATATGCTTTAACTTTTGCCTATGATGCTTTGTTTATCAGTCTGGTAAACAGTCTCCTGCTAGGCTGGGCAAGATACCTTGTAGCTCCTGAAAGCATACACATTTTAATGGACAACAATTGCAGTACTCACACAGCCTGAGCTTTCTGTCCAGTAGAAAAGGGGTTAAAACTTAATAGGGGTTGGGCAGGAGGGAGGGAAAAAATCCTAGGCACTATGTCTCCACACAGAGAAACCGAGAACAATTTATTTGTGCTCCAAACTGCTAAGGACAGCAGAAAAAAAGCAACTAGTATAAATAATTAAAGCAGAGATTAGATAAATATTTGGGGAGGGGATAGTGTGGTGGTGTAATTGCTGATGTTAAGGCCAGGTGGACTTCTGTGCGTCCCTTTTGTTCTAAGGTTTCATGCAGCCCATTTCTTAGTAACCTGCCATATGCCATAATTTTTAAACCATGTGTTTTTAAAAGCTTGCATAAGAAGGAGCTCTTGAACATAGGCTGGGATGTGACTTTGTCATGCAATATGGCTTTATGATTCATTCATTTTCCCAGACTTTATTTCTCCAGAGCAGGTCTTGGATTGGCATCCTGAGCCCTGAAAAAGATCCACAGGGCTGAGTGGAAGGAATATAAATGCTTCACTGGAATCAGACTTCGGCTGGGGCAGTGGCTTTCAATACACTGAAGTTGAAATACATAGACAAGGGAGGTGGGGGAGGTGTTTTGCGGTGTTGCAGATCCCAGGAATACCTGATTTTAGGAGTAGAGAACTAGGATTTTTTTTATTTTCGTGAACAGGGTTGTTTCTTGTTTCAGAGAAAAACAGCTACAAGATCAGGAAACCAAGCCTGGGGTTTATTGTTTAAAAGGGGAAAAACCCAAACATGTTTTAGTAACAAGGGGTGGCTTCACACATAAATAGAACATAGAAAATTAAACTGGAGACTAATATTCAACAAATTCAATACTCTTCTATTGAAGAAGGGGGAAGCAAGCAATTTTCATCAAAGTATTAAATGTTCAGTGGATAATTTCTAAAAAAGCCTTTTAAAATAAAACGTTCATTAAAATACTCTTCAGAGCTCAGAAATACTTGCAAACACATCAAAGGACATAAGAGCTCTAATAATCCATCAGTTAAACTGCTGTGATTTTTTTGTGTCTGTTTTCCTATGTTCCATGTATGTATCCTCATCTTTAACGATATGAATGGGTAACCTTATAAAAATATCCCGTATGAATTGTGGGGTTCTGTGCCCCGGCAGTTTCTGTGGTAATCTGGGGGAGTCCCCCTGTACCTGCACGTACCCCGAGCTGCGCTCTCAGTCGCGCACTGCAGCCAGCCTGTGCGGCGAGCCCAGCCTGGTGCTCTTGGAGACAGGGAGATGCAAGGTACCTTCTTTTTTTTTTTTTTTCCAGACTGTAAATGATTCTTATTCTTTGCTCCACAGAACATCCGATGTGGTGCCCAATCGGCTGAGAAAGCTGCACAGACGTCAGTGTGTGTGTGTGTGTGTGCGTCTGTCTGTCTGTCTATCTGCACAGGCAACTGCAGCTGGAACCTCCATTAGAGCAGCCCTATTGATTTCTGGTTCACACTGCAGTAACAGGGCTAGAGTGCAGAGCGGGGGGAGAAGAAGGCGGGGGATGGGGGGGAGCGGAATAATCCCAGTGGTTTAAAAACAAGGCTTAACTGAAGGCACATCGGGGTGTATGTGCATATGTATAGCACATACACGCCAGTTTCCAGAGATATGCCACTGAGTTGCTTGCTTAAAAAACCACCACCAAAAATTCCCAGGCAGAGCAATTCCCAAATCTCATGAAACAACTGTCTTCCTGGGTTTCAGATCCCCCACACAAATGGATTGATGTTTGATGCTTTGTCGATGCTGGGTTTGCACACCGGAGCTGGCCGCGAAGTATTTTTGTTTTGTTGAAGGACTACAGGAGATACAAACTTTAAATGGCTCTTTCTCTATGCACACATTCATCTGCCTGGGGACTATGGGGGGGGTTAGCAATCCAGCTTGAGTGTGTCAAGCACAGGGCAGAGAGAGCTCCAGGAAGCCGCTCTGCGTTTACTGGCAGTCATTTTCTTGTGATGCATAATGCACAAGGTGCCAATGCAAGCTGAGGTGTAAAAAAACAGGGGGGTGGGGGGGGGGGGGGGGTGGTGTGGTGTGCGTAAAAATGGTGTGTCTGAGCTTTCCTCTTCATCTGAGGTTTTTTTCAGCTAATATCTGGGAATAATTTATAGCTGCATCTTAATATGTTTTCTTGGTATTTCAGCACATCTGTGAAGAAAATCCTTGCAAACCAAGTGTGTCTTTTCACAATCACTGCATGTCAGTCTGGCAACTCTAGCTGTGAGCAGTATACAGTGAAGGGGGGGAAAGCCCCAGCACCGTTATCTGTTTAGGGGGTGGGGGAAGGGGCGACGGTAATACCTTTAAAAACCCGAAAGGCGGTAAGCCATTATTAGCAAAAGCTATATTGAGCATGCTTGCCAGACAGGCAGTGCAGCGCAGCTCAGCTCTAGTTCCGCCCAGACATGTGCCTTGCCATTTTCATTTTAATCAGTCTGCTCAGGATGGCTGCTGATTCATTTTGCAGGATGGCCCCCTGGGAGCCAAGGTGAAAGCCTGAGGCGAGCTGCTATTGCATCAATGCAGCACTCCACATCAGACACAGGGAGAGGAGGCAAGGCTTCGGCAGCAGATAGAGTTCAAAATACCAGCCTCACTATTAAAAAAACAAACCAGTACTCCCCTTCAAAAAAAAAACAACAAAAAACAAACCAACAAAACAAAAACCCCCCCACCCAAACAAAAAACCAATAAACCCCCAAAAAACGAACCAAAAAACCCAACCAACAAACAAAAAACCAAACAAAAACCTCTCTGTGGAAATAATAATATTAAAAAAGAAAGAAAGAAAGGAGTATAAATCCAACACCCCCCTCCCAGAATCATTAAATAAAACATGATTATTGGAGAAAAATCTCTTCTGCTCCTTCCTTCCCCTTGTACCCTGGAAGCTCTGGAGCTACAATTTCTTTTCTGTGCCTTGTTTAAAAAGAAAAAGGATGCTCTATATTTTTCTATTTACCTGATAACTAGTGGGGGGTGGGATACCTGATTTAGCTGGAGACTTTGATTTGTGGGATTGACAACCTTATTATGCAGTGAGCTTATTATTGATATTATTCTGCTCTCGGTTGCCATGACCACCTTGTGAGAGACATTCAATTTTCTCTCTTCCATCATCATTATCTATGAGGCCATCTGTTGTGGAAAATGAATTCAGCCTCATTTGCATGACTGATAAGCAAATTTTTTTTTATCTATTTAACAGAAGGTCATATGCCGGGGATTTGGAGCTGGTGGAAAAAAAAAAGTGGAGGAAAAAAAAAGGCATCTCGAGAGGATGAGTGGGAGTGCGTGCATTAGAGGATGTATGTGGAAGTAAAACAGATCCCTCAGGCCTGCTAGCCTATCCTACTGCATTTGTCATTCCTGCCAGGGCGACATTTTTTCCCCCTAAGCTTCTGCACACTAAAGAGAGTGAGAGCTTTTTCCCTGCAGTCTTCTTGAAGCCCCCCTGGTTTTTTTACTCAGTGTTGGTGGGTGTATTTTAATATATATACTTTTTTTTTTAATTCCCTGGAACAGGGGGTATCTTTTCAGTGTTCAATGAAGAAAAAAGCAGCCTTTTCTGGGTCTCTGTGGTATGCTTCTTACTCCTCATCCTTTCAAAGTTGTAGTAAGCCAGGGCGTTTCTTAACCATGCTGAAATGTCTTGCTTGTGTTTAATTTGTAAATGGTTAACAGTGCAGGTGTGGGCTGTGTTTTGTGCAGGGTGGGGGTTGATTCTTGGAGCTAACTGGGTAGATTATTGTGATTTTTTTGTAGTCATGCTGTAGCTTGTACTTAAATGTCCATTGTTTGCTCTTTTCAAGTTCTTCTGGCAATACTGCTGTGCAGCTGAAATTGTATTGGGCTGTAGACTAGCTGATAAAAAAAATCCTAAAGAATGTGTTTACTATATGACCGCATAATGTTGCATGCATTAAGCATGTTGTTGTTTATATAAACTTGCTGCATGTGGACGGTACTTGTTTGCTGTGGAGAACCCAAGACAGAAACTTCACAGATTGGAATGCTCAATGACAGCTGAATGCAATTAAATAAAAGACCATAAGATACTGTATTTTGCACTAAAATGACTTTTGAAAACATTGGATTTGTACTATTAAGGGGAACACTTGTGTAAGAGTAGCATTTTTGAAACAACACTATCTTAAATGTTTCATATCTTAATATATTTTTTTAAAAGAGAAGAAGCTTTGTAAATAAGGAGTGGTTAATTCAGTTAACTCTCTGAAAAAATCACAGTATATATTTCAATTTTAAAATAGTTGTCATAAGTAGTCCATGTATGTTTAGTGCAGATCTGTTACTCCTCTTAATTTAGTGCTAAAATATAGACAAACAGTATAAAAGAAAACAACTTATATCAGTAAAAAACAAACTACCTAGCGTCTTATGGAAGAGGTATTACATAGGTTTGTTTCTTTTAATTGTCACTAACAAAGACTAAACTCAATGGAACAGAAGCATGCCATTTTCTTCTGAGTTCTGAACAACGTGCACAGCCTCATCTAGGCAGAGGAGGTTTTTAAAAATCTTTATTTGTTTTCTGAAGAAGAATGTGTGGATAAAAGTAGGCTTTTTACATGATAAATGCTTTGCCCAGTTGATGATACTCCTTTAAAGGTAGAAAAGCACAAATTCAGTACTCTCTTTCTGGCAAATAAATACTTATGGATTTTATTTGTAATCTGTGGGGATTTTTTTTTTTTTAATATTTCACACTTGCCATGGAAAAATTGTCATGAATACTGGAATTCAGGTGGTGAGAAGTTTCACTTTCTTTGAGGTCAGCTAGAGACTAGATCTCTGACTTGTCTACATTAAATAACTTATCATAAATTACTTGATTAAATTTCTTTTTTTAAAATGGGTTTGGTTTTGCTTGTTTTAGAAGACATTCTGCAACTATCTAGCATTAATCTGCAAGATCTAGCATTAATTTGTTGTGATAATCTATCGCTGATAGTTGTTTAAAGAGAACTATTCTTTCCTATCATTCTGATTTCAGAAAGAGTATCTTCCTTGTAATTTTCAAAAAGGAGTAAGATTTAATGCTTTTTTCGCATCCGCCATATTTATCATGTCTATTGCAATCTGTGGTGGAAGTTAGCTCACAGAACTAGTTTCACACTCAGCTCAGCCCAGTGCAGCTCTGGCAGCTGCAGGGAGTGGAGGGTGTCTGAAACGGTGCTAGTTTCCTCAATGGACTTCAGCTGGAAGTAATGGGATACTGTGCATTAGCAGGCTGTCTTGTAGCACACAAAGGTTGAGGTCTCCGTCTTATCCCCACCTCCCCCTCCACTTGAATTGTCAGCATCTTCCAGAGGCTGGTGAATAAAACCTGCCAAACTTTGGGAAAAGCCTAACCAGCAATGCAGTCGATTCCCTTCCCCTGCCCCCCAAAAGTTAATTACCGGGCTTGGTTGGATTCCTCCCTCCACCCTGACATTTGACTGCTGCTAATTCACTGATTAATCTCATTAATGTGATTATAGCAGGATTTGGAGTTGGCTGCCATTGTTCTGCAGACAGCGCTATTCAGCGCCAGCCCTCGCCGCCCCCCTCGGCGCCTCGTTGCGGTTCCTTCAGCACCGGGAGCTGTCCGGTTCACCGGGAGCTGTCCGCACCGGGAGCTGTCCGGTTCACCGGGAGCTGTCCGCACCGGGAGCTGTCCGCACGCACCGGCCCCGTGCCCGGCGACTGCTCCCGGAGGTAAAGGCAGGAGAGGCTTCATGCCTTCTAATTAGGTGGCGGGAAGATGGCTGTGGTAAAGCGCCAGTCTCTTAATTTAAACGCATTTAAATTCTTCCTCTCCTCCAAGAGCTGGCTTCGTCTGCATTCTGTTTTCTGGGATCGATCCATAGGGCATTGGAGTTTAAACAACACTTCCTTGCAGCAGTGCAATTTAACTTTCAGAAGGTGAGGGACATTACAGGCGTATTTGTACTTACCCAGACATTTTCGTCCTAGTAAAAAGTGCTTTGTTAAGCTAAATGCTTTCAAATATCTCTTTTCTGGTGGTTTTTTTTTTTCTTGTTTTCTTTTTTCTTTTTCTTTTTTTTTTCTTTTTTTTTTTTTTT
>VYXD01013439.1:466205-497957 GCA_013397195.1 Hylia prasina | reverse complement strand
AGGGCTACTACGCGGAGGCTCGCCTTCCCCTCAGACCACGGTGTGGTGCCCGGCAAGGCTGGGTGGGGAGGGAATGGCAACCTCTACAGTAACCGACATGTCTGGTGTTCACACGTCAGCCAGAGCGGGCTCGGGAGGGATTACCTCCCAGGGCTTGAGGAGGGTGTTCCTCGTGACTTTTGGGTCAGTCTCCCCCCCTTCTGTCGCGGCCAGCAGGGGCTGCCTGCCGTGCCCTGCCAGCCGCGGGGCTGCCCGCACCGAGCACCGCGGAGCAGGGCGAGCCGCGGCAGGGAGGGAGGGAAGAAGGGAGGGACGGGTGCGGGGAGGAGGGGGCTGCAGCAGTACAATGGCAACGAGGAGGGCAACGAGACCGGCAGGCGCGCGTGTGTGTAGGGAGGGCGTGTAGGCTGTATGCGTGCGCTAGCCAGGGTCCTTCCCGTGCGGAACAGCCTGCCGGCGGGGATGGACGCGCGGGGCGGGCGGGGCTCGGCAGGAGGCGCGGCGGTGCCCGGGGCAGGGGCCGGGACACGACAGGGCTGAGGCCGCGGGGGCGTGCGGAGTCGTGCCAATGCAGGGGGGAGCCGCCGCCTCCGCGTAAAGATCACAGCCTGTCACGCTGCTACCGAAATGACATTTCGGGGACGGGTTTAAACGAAGCGACTCCCCGCTGTCAAGCCGCTCCCGTCGCAGGGACATCCGGCAGCCCGGGGGCGAGCCCTTTGGGGACGCTGCCCACGGGCGGGCGAGTGCCGGAGAAAAGCCTCTGCACAGCCGTGGAAGGCGGTGAGGTGCCTCTTCGCAGTCATTGTCTTTGTGACACGTTTAGTAAAGCGGTCCCTGGCTAAGCGCAGGCAGCGAGAGCCCCAGAATCCACGTCAAATTGCTGGGGAAACGCTCTTAAGGGTTTGTACATGCAAAGCTGGCCCTTTATGCGTACTAGCCCTGGTTTCTGTTTGGGGTCTTGGTCACGTAAAGTTGAGCCGCGCAAGTTGCTAATGGTGTAAGGCTGCTAATATTTTCTTCTGTAAATAGTTAATTTCTTTTGTTTCAAAGGGGAGAAGATGGTGTGAACTGGTAATACAAGCAAAGCTTCAGCAGAATTAACTCTAGAAACCCTGGTGATGTACCCCAGCAGAAAAACGATGGTTTCGATCATTATTTTCTTTAAAATATACATTTAGAANCGCCGCGCCGCGGGGGCCGGGCCTGCGCGGCCGCGCCGGGCACTGCACCGCGCCGCGGGGCCGGCGGGATGGATGCGCGCCGCGCTGCTTAAAGGATGCGGGCTCAGGCGGGGTAAGTCAGCAATCTGCTACGGATGCTGTTCTGCTGCAGTAATGTGGTCTCTAGGGGAACTAGGGCTTGATGCATGCTACGCTGCCTAGGCTTCCTCCAGCCCGTCGCCTCTCTGCTGCTCTTAAATGGAGGTTACAGCTGATCCATCAGCCACAGAGCTGCACGCATGCCCACCTTCTCAGCCTTCAGTGGTGGAAACTTATTAATTTCTGCCTTCGACTTCAGGCCCGTTGGTTTCCTGTCTGAAAGCATTATTACTTTTGTCCATGTGGCAAAATAATTAGCATACAGATGAGAAGGGATTCTGCCTCTGAGCCTCAGTCGCAGGAGAAGATGTGCAGTGGAAAGTTGATTGGATGAATGGAGAACAAATGGTGGGCGTTCAAAAGCATTAGGAGAGTTTTGTTGTCGTGGAGCAGGTTTGTCAGTTTTCTGGGTGAATCTCGTAAGATGGAAGGCAGGGTGGCTGGTGCCGAGACGACTGCTTGACAGACTGTGGCCTACTTGAAGGTGCACGTTTGGACTGCATGCATAGATAATTCCTTTGGACTACTTTGTTTTGCAATTCTGCGGCTTTCCCTTTCCTGTTCCCTCCAGGTAAATATGTCATTTTTTCACCGTTGTTGTTTGCAGGGCACTTTGCTGTTGTTGACAAAGTGATGGAAAGTTCAACTCTTTGGGCGGTTAACAAAGGAATAGCTTGTACTTCTCCCACCCCAGCTCCACAACACATACTCCTGTGCGTAGAGCTGGAGAAGGCTGAACAGCTCGGGGCCCGATCCTGCTCTCCCTGAAGTCAACGGGGAGTTTGACATTGCTTCCAGTGAGAACAGGATCGAGCTCTCAGTGATTGTTGTTTTAATAACGACTGCTGGAAATGTCAGATTTCTGCTTCCTTTTTTCTAGAACAATGTGGGCAGACCTGTAAAATTAGCAGCTACTGGTTCAATGAAAGCCCTGCTGTGATTAGTTTTGATTGGTGTGGTATGCATCTTCTTGGTTGAAAGGAAAAAAAAAATGCTTATTTAACACAAACTCACCAGTAATGCTAAAGCCCAAGTTGCAGATTGACAAATTGCTAGTGATTCTCTCAGCTCTATAGATCTCCGCTACATATGTGTCCTTATAAAGGCTTCTTTTTTGAGAGAAGAAAACAAAAGAAAAAAATAAACAAGCTATCTGAGAGTTAGATTTTTTTTGTCAAATAATAATACTGAGTCAGACTGGAATCCCACTTCTCGAACAGAGCATCCATTGATAGGCATTTCTTATATAATTCTGATGCTGTGTATAAAATATGGGGTACATGAGCCTTTAGTTACGTTTGCTTTTTTCATGTAGTCATTTAGAAATATTTTTATTCAATTCTAATGATTCCTAATCTAATTAAAAATGGTGATTTTTATTTTAACTGACCTAATTTTGAAACTGCATTTAAGGTTGGGGTTAGGTGAGAATTATTATCTGGTAATTGTCTTTACATAGTTCTTATGACTGTTGTAGAACAGTTTAATAGATTATTTGCTTTAATATGAGCGAGGGTTTTGTCACCTTTAATTATATTGTTGGGGAGAACAACAGCTACAGTTCCAAATGATGTAGGATTTTTACCTTTCTCTCCCTCCCCTTTTTTTTAACTGCCATTTCAGTTCCATGTGTTAGTTTATTTTCAAAAATTGCCAAACAAATAAAAGTCTGTCATGTCACTCTGCAAAGAAAAAAGCCCCCCAAATATTGGAACAAACTGTTAACCCTTGCTGGGCAGTTAGCAGGTACCCCATATGATTTATTAAGGTTGATCAAGTTTGGAATGATAAGGTTAAACTTGGTTGCTCTTGTGTCATCTGATGACTATATATTTATACTTGCTTGCAATATGACACATTTAAAAACAATTTAATATGGCAACATAACACTTTGAACATTAGAAATACAGTATGATGCAAGACTATGTAAAAACCCAGGATCTTTCTAAGTAACTATATTTTTTCTAAAAACTACATTGATTTATCAAGTGAAACAAAGAGAAGAGGAAATTATTACAATGAGTAAATGTAGAATTAAATATATTTTAATCCGATCTTAATAGTAGATTCAATTTTGTATGTATTTTACAGATTGAACTTTCTGGAGAGTGAATGTTCTTCTTGCTTCTTTCTCTTCCCCCCCCCAACCCCCCCCAATTTTCACCAACAAGGGCAATAGTTAAATGCTAAACATTTGGAGCGATTTCTTTGTTTTACAGTAAAATACCCAGTTATGTCCCCACATTTTCAAAAAGGGCATCAGTTTTATTGTAGTAGTTCTTGGTTCATAGTGTGACTTTGTTGTTTTACTCTACAGTCTTGGATGTTACATATTATAAAATTGAGCAACTGTGTGTTTGGAGACAAAGACAATTAAGAAAGAAGAGGAGCTACTTCAGTATAATCAGAGATAGATGATTTCTTCAGATTTGTTAAGGACTATTTTTTGAGGGTTTCTGTTTTTCCTGTTCCCTTCTATTTTGTTTGATTTTTGTGTTGAGGAGGATGGGTAAAATATGCAAAGGAATATTTTGATTATGTACACTTACATGCTACACATATGCGGCAGACTATTAGCAAGGCATAGAAACTTTGCTATATGAATGGCAGAAAAAGAACTGTTTTGAAAACTGTTCTGTGCTGGTCAGGCTTTTATATGGACTCTAAAAGAATGAAAATATAATTCCCATCCATTAGCATTTCCATGGGAAATGAGCATGGGTATTTCTTTCTAAGTGCACTGCACAAGCACATTTATAAAATGAAGTTGTCTGTGTTAGAATCATTTCTTGATCAACTTTGAGAACAGTCATTGTCTTGTTGAGAGAGTCAGTGGTGGAAAAGTACTTCGATATTAAATAGGTATACAGCATTGAATATCCTCATGGAAATACTGAGTTTAATGTCATTTTTTCTGAACTTGATAAATGTTTGCATCATGTTGATCAACTTTAAGGAAAGATGTGAAGTTCTTGATAGTATAGTACTAGAAAACTTTGTCTGTGGATTACTTACTGACCTTTTCTTTCTCATAATAGGAGTGATGAGAAATGCTAATAAGATTATCAATGGTGTTTTAAACAGAAGTGCAGCCAGATTTCTATGGAGTAAAAATGGGTGCAGACCAAATAGCATCATCTTCTCCATGTACCCAAGATTAAAAAGTCACAAGGAGAGCAAATCAAAGCTTTTGTAGCTTGTTGACAAATATTATCTCTTTAGAATCCTTCACAGTATTTTGCTTTGATTAGAATCACTCTGCCTATTTTAGCCATAGAGGAAAAAGCAGCAAAATGTAATGAAACTGAAATGAAGGGGAAACATCTTGGGTGGGGAGGGGGAGTTGAATACGGAGACAGACAAAAATCACAATAGGATTTTTGATCCATTAAAAGGGATCATACTTCTAGTCATGGAAACAGTAAAAATTATTATTAGATCAGATTTAAAATCTGATCTCGGATCATATTTTTAATGTGTATATACTAGTTCAGCATGTTTGCACTGAAGCTGCAGATGTGGAACACACTCGCCAAGTAAGGAAGCTGGCCGGCTTGGTTGTAGAAATAACCAGGGCTGCAGGGTGCCCCAGAGAGAACCATCAAATCAGGTCAGTATAGAACTGTCTGGTAGGTTGTAAACAATAAGAAATCAATGTTGTGTCTGCCAGTAGACCCTTTGGTTTGCTGAAACTCCCACCTGCCTAATGCATCTGGGCAGTTGGTTTCAGAAGCCAGTTTCCTTCAGGATACATTTTGTTTCTTGAAGGTCTAGCATAACCAAATTGATTACAGTTCTGCACCAGGCAAATGCATAAACATCTGTAAGGTCACAGATGCCCAACCAAACCAGCACTGGGGTCTCTTGTTTTGTGAAGTATTACAGGTCTGTATTTCTCGTACCTTATGCCTTCATGGCATTTTTTATCAGGAAGTTGATTAAAAAGGGCATGGTATACAACAAATATTTGTTGACTTGGTATGGCTTCAGCTGATTCAGTCTGAATCTGACAAGTACTGTCCCTTGCTTGGTGCAGTAGTGAAGAGAATTAGGGCAAAGCAGCAATTTAAGAAAAATTATTTTTATGAGGGATTTTAAAAAGATTGCTGTTTTGTTCCTACTTTGCATGATCCTGCTTCTGACCCCAAAGAAAAGAAGGCAGTGAGCTTTGGAACAGGCTTGTAATACCATTTTATAGAATGATAGGCCAAACATATTTCTCATGTGGCTCCAGTAAAATCAAAAGAAAACATCTCCTCACTCTCTCAAGATTTTGTTATTAATAAGATTGTTTACAAGCAGAACGTAATGGAGAGTATAGTTGCCATTCAAAAAAGACTTTAGACTGCTTGCTGAATGGCTAATTTTTTCTAAGCTTTATGGAGATGCCATTCTCCCTCATGTCCCATCCCCCCAACAGAAACAGTGATACTATTGCAGATGTAATACTGCAATATTTATATTTTATATCAACAGCTTGCTTTATTTTTCCAAGGGAAATCCCTTTTTTTCCTCCCATCTCTAGCCAATACTGGCGGATATTACCAAGGGAATAAAATTTTATGCCTAATTTTAGTGTTCCTCTGCCTAATGTAGTGTGAATAAGTACCATGTTACAGCATTTAACCTAGTCCATCTTTGTCACTTTCTGAACAGTTCCTCAGTTCAGATAAAATAGTCAAAATGCAGAAAGAAAAGATCTCCATATATCTCCTAGGTTTGTTTTGAGGATAAACTGTAGGGAGTAGATGTTCTGGCATTCCTTCAGCGCTGCAGCAGGGCATTCTCTCACACTACTATTGAAAGGGGTTTCCCAGGCCTCTTGTGATACTGTAAATCAGTGGCTCATCCTTTTATTTCACATCTCCTACGCCAGGATTGTTGAATTCAGTGTGTTAGTTTCCAGCACTAGTGATTTGTTTTAGTAACATTTTCAGAGATACTAACAATTCCCCTGTTGTCCTAAGAGGAAAAGGCCATGTTTAAATATGAAACTGTGTTTGTAACAACTCTGCATACATCGTGGTTGTCATGTCCTATGCATAAATATTCAGGATTTTTTTGGGGGGGTATGTGCATATTTAGGAAGAAATAATGAAGAAATAATACTGTTATGTCATAGAAAATGATAAGGTTAACTACAGGGATTTTTACTTTCTTTGTATCTTCATAATAATCTTGGTATGTCTAACACAAATTGTAATGAATTCAGAATTATATTTCTGCAGTGTCTTGGTTATACTGTTATATAGTTTGAATTAAAAATCCAGAAAAACAGATTCCTTGGTCTGGGAGTTGACACTAAAAAGTAATGCTTGTGTTTTTTCAGCACGTGCAAGCACAAAGTCCATTCCGGGTCTTGCTAGGAAACACCCAGAGTTTACACAGGTCGAGTTAAAATGCCCTCACACATAGAAAAAGATGTCTGTTCCAGCAGTGGTAAGATGCCTGCACAGTTGATATGTTACGTATTTACTAAGAGAAACAGATTTACTGTTCTTCAAGAATTTCACAATCCGCTGATCCTTTGGCTGTAATCAACCTACACCCAATCTCAAACTCCAGTTTTCATCATCTCCAAATCTCATCACTTCCAGTGATGAATGCATGCTTTTCTCAACCTTGTAAAATACTCTGCATGTTTGGATCTACTTGAGCTTAAGGGCTTTACTCTGTGTGGAGTTACTGGACCTCCATATTCCAGGAAAATAGCATACTTCAGTCGTCAGGGATAGTGGGCACAGGCCAGGCTGCAGCATTCTCACAAGAACTAAGGTGGTTTTTGGATATTGCGCGTGTAAGATGGAGAGGTTGTGATGAGAGGAATGAATAACAGTGTCACATCAGGGAAAAAGAATCAAACATTCAATTAAAAGGAAACTGCTGGTGGAAAAACTGAAGTTCTGTTAGCCACCATACAGAGTTTGGATGCTAAGAGAAATTAGAATTCCATGACCATTGGACATATGACCTCAAAAAAGAGAACCTGTGAAGTTATATGGACATGGACAACAAGCTTGTTAAGAAGGATTACACAGAGGAGTCAGGAGATCTACGTGGATGGAAGTCAGGAGTACTTCATGAACCCAAAGACCAGCTGGAAAAGCAAAAAAGCTCAAGTAAGTTTATTTTATATGATACTTCTACTAGTTTGTTTTGTTTGGTTTTTTCCCCAGCTCTAAGAACTTGTTCTTTCTCTTCAGTTCTTTCATCATTCTCTAGAGTAGTGTCTGATTACAAGGAGACAGGAAACAAAGAAAATGCCTTTCAAATAGCCAGTGTATTTTAGCACTCCTATATGCACTGTCAGTTTTAAGTAAAAAGCCCCAAAAGATAAAATACACCATACCCAGTATTCATAAATGTGTGCTAAATATAGATAAATATATGTGGGCACGTAGAATTTCTGTGACTAAATATCAGTTCTTTGCATGTAGGGGCAAAAACAATGGCAGTGAAACTGACACCTCCTTAGTATGCCAGTAAAACAGATGAGAAACAAGACTGTTAAAAGTAGTTTTGTAATTGTTTGCTAAAACTGTGTTTTCTGTGAATAAAATGTATATATGTAGTAGATCCTCCATACTTGCAGGCCTTGCTTTCTGAGAGTAAATTCAAAACATCTTTCTTTTTTTATTCAGGGAAACAGAGCCATTTTGATGTTGGTTCAGAGAAGCTGCTCACTGAATTAAACAATAGCAGCTACCATTTCCATTCATGGATTTTCAGGTTGATCTTTGAATGAACATCCCCTTTTATCTTCAGGACACTGTCAGCATTTTTCAGCAAGTATTCTTTAAATGTTGAGAGTGAGGAAGGCCTCTTCTCCTTTTACAGTGTGTTACTGCCTCACCTTTATCAGATCTGGAGAAGTGCTCATAGTGGAAAGGCTGGTAACATGTCTGGGTGAACTCCAGCTGCTCTGAAGAACCTTCTCAGGGGTCTCTGCCCTTTCTGAACAGATTGCTGTCTGTTCAGTCACTTACTGCCATGTTTCTGCTATTGGTATCTGTGGTACTCCACACTCTGTATGCAAGGTCTTCAAAAGGTGCTAAATTTAAAGTAGCTGTCATTGACAGACTTCCTGAACTGCCCACTATGGAGCTGATCCATTTCATATCTTATGAGAAAAAAAAAAAAAGGGAAAAGGATGGAGATTTTTATCTATGACCTGTCCAATCTAACAGTGCCTTTTTTGTTTTGTTGTTGCTTATCAGCGACCTTGCCTGAGAAGAAGCAGATGATGTTTAGAAGAAAGAAAAGAAAGAGAAGGGTAGATATTTTCCATAGATCTTCTTGGCCTTTGTGGCACAACATGCTGGAGAAAAGGCATACTTGAATAGTTTACCTTGAAGACTGAGCATCCTGATTTAGCAAATGCAGGCACTGCAAGGCAGTATGGGATAAAACACCCAGTCATTTCACTGCAGCAGTCACTGTGTTTCATAGACAGCTTTGGAGAGCAGGTCTCATCCCATATACCTTCTTCCTTTACTTCCTGCTTGCCCAAGAGCCAGCACAGATTGCCACAGTGTTAATTCCAGCCAACTCCAATGGAAACTAAGGGCACATGACAAGATTGCACATATGTTAATGACTCATGCACCCTGGACTTTTTATTTGTCATTTTATATGTTGTTTGATATAGTTAATAAATTTTTGTTTTCCAAAAACTGTGATGGATGTGTTCTGTTTGAAAAATTGATATGGAATATCAATATATATCAATATGGAATATCCTTTTCCTATGCCCATGCTTCTTGCCAAATTCAGTAAAATGTGGTTAACTTGAAATTCAGGTTTTTTTAGCAGTCATAAATGCAGCTTACTCAAAGAGCAGAACAGTCAGATTCAAAGCAGTACTGCCAATAACACATAGGAGAGTATGCTTCTGAGGCTTCCAGGAATTGTATTCAGATTGACTCCTATAATTGGTGCTTTGTATTCAGAATCATAAGTATTTCTACTCTTACTGAAAGCATCTTTATTTTTGGCTTTAGATCTGTGAACACCAAGTTGCTAACCACTGCTAAACAGTCAGGGTTTGCAGGTTCCCAGAACCACCATGCCACTAATTTCTTAGTGTATAAATACTGTTGATTTTGTGGCATTTCCATTGAAAGGTTGATATAAACGTGGCACTCAATTTAGAACTTGAATTGCAATGCCCTGTATCTAAATTGTTTGCTTCTGCTATTGATGATGCTAGATTTGCACCATGGTTGTACCAAGGGCTAAGTATCATGAGGCTTAGTGTGTTTAAATCAGTTGTGGAATGCTCCTACTTCATACCAAGTTTTATTTTCTGCCTCCATCTTGTACTTTTCCTCAATTTTATATATTTCTTTAAAATCTGATAAAATTGAAACTTTGAACATGCAGGGAAAAAAGGTACTAAAATATGAAAAGACATAAGAACTGCACTGATTTGTTCCATATGTTTGTAATGGTACTATAGTCTTAAGTATGAAAGCATGGAAGTGTTAATATGGGGAAATGAAGGAAGAACCAGGGGCTCTCAAAAAAACCCCACAAAGAAAACAGGACTTGGGGGAAGCTGAGTTTAAACTCCTTAAAATTTGTTAAGGAGAGTTTCCTTCCAGATTGTCTGCAAATTGCATAAACTATCCTGAATTCCAAAATTCTCCTGTCTAATGGTGTCTTTTATTTGTATGGAGCTTCGGGACTCCCTGTATGGAGTTCAAGGAACATCTGGACAACACTCTTAGGCTTCTGATTTACTCTTGCACAGTCCTGCAAGGAGTAGGGATTTGGACCCCATCCCTATGACTTCCTTCCAACATGAGATAATTTGTGGCTTTATGATTCAGATAACTTGAGTTCTAGACAACCTATATTCCTAAGAGCTGTTGAGTGGCCTAGCTGCTTACTGGGAATTATTTCTGCTGTTAACTGGAGTTTGAAAGTATTTGCTGTCAGATAAATGGGGCTTTTTCTTACTCATCTGTAGTATTTTGATGTAAGGATGCAAGTAAGCTGGGAGATTCCACCTTTTGCTCACTTTTACTAGCCAATGAATGAATAGGGAACAAAAATTTAGGACTAGAAACTGAGAAAGCAAAATCAGTAGCTCTCTTGACTTTTTTTTGTTAATACACATTCTGTATTTTCATATATGAGAATTACAGATTTCAGGTCATAGTTTAATGTTTTTAAAGAAGAAATTTTTACCTCACTGTTAATTGTAAAAAATGTCTAAAAAAATGTCTAAAAAGTGTCTGAGTGTTCAGTCATACATTTAAATGTTATTTTTCTGCTGAAACATCAGAATATTAGAACCATGGTAACAGCAGAAAGAATTTGCCAGATAACTATATTAGTACAAAGAGACTATACATTTGCATGGCTACATTTACAGAGCCTGTGGCCTAATCCTGTTCCACTGAAGTAATTGAGAATTTCTTGAAGGGAGGAAAGCATTCTGTGTTAATTTCTAGGTTTTTCAGCTGTTGACTTACTTTTCCAGTATGGCTTTCAAAGCAATTCCATTTAAGATAGACTTGTTAACCCATGCTTTATAAATTGAATTCTTGATTGCGTTATAATTTTGCCCAAAGTTCTGAATACTAAATTTGATTTTGGTGTTTACTGCTCTAAGTTGTCTCTTCATCAGCCAGTACCATGGTTGCGGTAAACTTAAAAACAACATTCCCCAAGAGGTATCAGACCCATGACATAAGCCAAGAAGTATTTTTCTGTCCTCTCTGGAGGCATGTTGCTGCCCCTGTTTACAGGTAGCCTGAAACACTAATGATCAAAACATATAAAATTTAAAGGAATAGGATATCAGTACTAATCAGCCTTTTTCTTTATTAAGAAATGTGTAATTGATGCATTCATAATTATTTGTGATAACATCCTGACTATGAAATAGTCTTTTAAATACAACCAGCCTCTTTTCCTTCATTTTCCTTGAAACTGTTTTGTTAGCCTTGAACTGTGCACAGAGCTTTTACTCACAGAATTAAAAAAAACTGAATACAAATGAAAAACATACAATTTGCTGTAAGTACATAAACTTTTACGTTCATCATACAAGGCAGTAGATAAGTTGGAATGTGTTGCTGCAAATCTCGAGAACCAGCTATGTTATATATTAATAATGCTGGAAATGTTGGGAGGAATCTCATGCTTTAGAAAACAAGATATCTGTTTATTGACAGAACATAGCAGAATAAAATCCTCATTCTTGTATGACATCCTGGCCTGGGTGTTCATATTTCGTAGGGTTTGTCAGTCTGCTGCTCATAACTTAAATGTTTACAGAATTAGGGCCTAAGCATGTGAAGTTTTGAGACAAAATAAACTACATATTCACTGAAACCAGCATATATTTTTAGTTCTTGTTGTGAAAACCTGTAAGTAGGGCAGTAATGGGAAAAAAAGTCACAGTGTTTCTCCTTTCAAATGAAATAGTTTGATTTTCTATGAGAAACTAGTCTTTTAGTACTCCCTTCATTTGCGCTACAAAATAAACTATGATTAAGTTCAAAATTCTTTTTTTTAAATCAGACGATCAGGTTTGACTCATATGACTTCACTACTGTTTGGTTTGCCAAAGATCTCATTTTAAATTGGTGAGATTTAATACGTTAGCCTTACATGACAAAAAACTTCTGGAGCTGAAGTTTGAAGAATTTATCGAGTACTGTCTCATACAATTTTGTTTAGTCCAATGGTACTGAGATCTGTGCATTCCTAAATTTTGTGTAGGGGACTTGTTTTTCCGAGCACTCAGCAAGTACTGCTTGAAAATCTCATGTCTCTGGTTAGAAGACACAAGAGGATGGGGATTATTTGAACATTAGACATCTACATGTCTAATGTTTGATGTTTGTGTGGTTAAAAAATTGTTTTCAACAAAAGAGCTGTAGTCACTTGAGGATCATTTATAGTTGTAGAGATTCCTACTTTGTCACTGTATGGCAGAGATATAGAAAATAGATTTGGATATACCTCATTGCTTGTGTAACATTGTGCAACTTCTTCTATCTTGTGATATGCTTATCTGAATTACAGTTAGCTTTGCATATAAATTAGCTGTAAACTACTTTGCAGTACACCATTATCCTGATCCTTTCTCCTTTCTGTGCTTTTGTAGATCTTAAGAGGGTTGTGGAATGGCTTGGGTTGGAAGGGACCATAAAGCCTGTCTAGCTTCAACCCCTCTGCCATGGGCAGAGGCACTTTCCAGGTTGCTCAAAATTCCATCCAGCCCTGGCCTTGAATGTTTCCAGGGATTTGGAATCTCTGCACAACCTGTTCCAGTGCCTCACCACTCTCACAGTGAAGAATTTCTTCATCATATCTAATCTAAACCTACTCTCTTCCAGTCTGAAGCCATTCCCCCTTTTCCTGTCCCTTGTAAAAAGAACCTCTCCAGCTCTCTTGTGGACTCTCTTCAGGTTCTAGAGGGGGCCTCAACACAGAACAACTCCAGTTCTCTCAGTCTGTCTTCATAGGAGAAGTTCTCCAGCCTTCCAGTTGTCTTCATGGCCCTCATCTGGACTCTTGCCAATCACTTGATGTACTTCTTATGTTGGGGACCCCAGACCCCAGAGCAGTGCTCCAGGTGGGTGTCTCCCGAGAGAGATGTAGAGAGGCAGAATCATCTCCCTTGATCTGCTGGTCATGCTCCTTTTGATGCAGCCCAGGATGTGGCTGGCTTTTAGGCTGGAAGCGCACAATTCTGGCTCATGTCCCGCTTTCCATCCACCAGCAACCCCAAACTTTTCACCTAAGAGCTGCTCTCAATTCCTTCTCTTCCCAGTCTGTATTTGTGCTTGGGATTGCCCCAGCCCAGGTGCAGGACCTTGCCATTGGTCTTGCTGAACTTCACAGGCCCACCTCAAGCCTGTCCAGGTCCCTTTGGGTGGCATTCTTTCTCTCCAGCATGTTGACTGTGCCACATGGCTTGGTGCTGTTGGCAAACTTGCTGGGGGTGTCCTCCATCCCACATGTCTGTGTCACCAACAAAGATGTTTGTCAATGCCAGTACCAGCTCTTGGGGAGCATTACTTGTCACTGGTCACCACTTGGATATTGAACTGTCGACTGGAACTTTTTAAGTGTGACCATTCAGCCAATTCCTTTCCATCTGTCAAGTCAATATCTTTCCAGTTCAGAGATACGGGTGTTATGCAGGACACTGTCACAGGCTTTGCACAAGTCCAGGTAGATGACATCAGTCATTCTTCCTCCATCCACCTACACTGTAACCCCGCCATCGAAGGCCACCAAACTTGTCAGGCATGATTTGCCTTCAGTAAAGCAGTGTTGGCTGTCTCCAGTCACCTCCTTATTTTCCATGTGCCTTGGCATAGTTTCCAGGAGGATGTTAGTATTAGACATTGCATCTCTTTTAATACAAAAGATACTTTGCAAATTGACAGTGTGGCTTGAGAGCAGATCTGCAAGTGTTGACACTAGGATTTCTAAGCCAGGCTACTCACTAATTTTAGTGGCTTTTTTTTTAAAAACACGTCTTTGGGTCAACACAGAAAAGAAAGGAGGAAAAATAAAAACAGGGTCTCCTTGATGTTGGTAAATAGAGTTACTTTTCAAATCTGTGACAGGCTTGAAGGGATTTCAGTTTGATCATACCACTTGAAAAGTAATATGAAAAATAGCAAATAGGAGTAAAGGTGTTAGGTGAGTCTTCACTAGCCTTTGCCTGGTGAGCTGGGTGGAGGGGTGTGGTCCCTTTCTCATTCCATTTGGTGAGTTTCCTTTCTGTCATCTCCTTATTTGCCAGTAAGCCAGTAAAAGTATGTCTCCATCAAAATGGTCAGTATGGGTGCACGGTGTGCAAATATACCTGAGCTGGTATTAATCACTGACTTTGGGTTGGAATAGCTGTAGAAGGTGCAAGGTGGTTGAAATGATCCTCAGCTGGTTTTGTTACAGGGGTTTTTTTTGGAAAAAAACTGGTAAGAGTCAGTAAGGTGGAATTTTATGAGGCTGATAGCTTTATGAAGATAAGCAATCTACTTGGTAAAATAAGCATATTTCATGTTTCCCTCCTGTTGTGTGTTTTGCAAATAGGCTGTTTTGAGAGCAGGTTGATTATTAAGTGCCTGAGATGGCATGTTATGATCAAGTGACATGAAACATTTGTACCTGATATGCCTTAATGATCTTAAAGCTGTGTATGCTGATGTAAGAATTAAAGAAGTGTAGAGGTAACAATGCTTTATTTGATAACAAAAATAAAATTATATTTGTGCTAGTCCTTGTAGTTAATGCTCATCCAACAATTCATTTTGCCCTAGAGACCATATTGTATATAATTCATAGGCTTGTAGAAAAACCCTATTGAAAAGAAGTGTGAGGGTCCAGTACAATCTTCTTCTCAAAGGCATTGAAATCAGGATATTTGTGTTTCCACATAATAATGTCCGAAGTTCAGTCTACACAATGGCACACTAGTATTGTGGAGGCATGTGAGAGACTGAGAGAAAAAGATGTATTTAAAGTTAGGTTATCTAACTCTATTTAAATGTGATAATAGAGTATGCTGCTGTGTATATATATATATATAAATATATATATATAATTTTTTTAATGAGTTCACCTGATATTGCCATGTACAGGTAATTTTATTTCTGGCAACTCCACATGTCAGTGGGAATAGAAACATCCCTAGAGCCAAGAGCTGACTCTTCCGTTGGATCAGGTGTCGAAAGGGAATCCACAACATCTGTGCAGGTCAGAAGGGTGGAAGGAAAATGCAAGCTGAAGGCCATTGTATTTGGAAAATAGCTTTAAAAAATCCTCTGCCTACTTTCTCTGTTCTGAAAAACCATTTGGGAAAGGAAATCCTGTTTTAATCACAGAAACACATTTCTGTTGCAAGTTAGAAAAGATGCAGTGGAAATCAGTTCAACACCAATGGGGAGATACCATGGTTGGCCAAATAAGTCCTCCCATTTTAAATTCACATAAATTAAAGTCAAAAGTTTGAAAAAATACTTAATGTCAAGAGAAGTTGTACTAAACAGGTAGTTATGCACTTCATTAAACACAGCTTAGAAACAAGATGGAAGTGAGACATTTCAGATTGTTTGGTTGCTTAATAAATCTCTGTTTTGTATTAAAGGATATATTGGCTTTAACATGAATATTGATACTGTGGAATAACAAAAGCTAGTAATTTTTGTGTTTCTACAACTCAGCATCATGCTGCTATGTTGTCTGCTTGTTTTTATGCTAATCATAAAACATATGCTAATGTTGACCCTAAGCATTCGTGGATTTGTGGGTCAGAGATGACACTGAGATGCCTTGATACAAAAATAAAATGGAAAAAACAAAATTCCATTTCTTTTTCTATGCATAGGGCACAGGTGTGTTCCTTTTGTTTTAGAAAGGCAGCCTTGGACCACCTTGGACACAGTTAGGACATTAGGGATCAAACTTTTCTCTTTGCAGTACTAGTGAAAATATAGTATTTCCAGTGATTTTACTGGCTGTTTTGAAAGTATCCAACCGCTGCTGCAAGAATAACTTGAATAATCTGGAAAGGACTGCAGGCCTAGTAGAATGTCAGTTGTGAACACAGAGTAGAGCTGCAAATTTAAGCCCCCTATTATTTATAGTTTAAATTAAAAATCAAAATGTGGGAGGTCCTTTTAAAGAGAGAGCTTTCACTAAAAGCTCTACTTTTTAAGCAGGCATTCAGGCACATTTCTAACCTCAAAATACTCTGAGGTTTGACATGATTTAGCAGTTTATGGAATCATCACTCACCTTTAAGGTTTAGATATTTTTTCACATGTCGCACATGCTGTGACATCTATTTTGCAGAAAATAAGATTGTTCTCAGCAATGTCAAGTGGAGATAAAGATGGAGTCATAGGGGATAGTGAGATGCAGAATCACTCGAAGCTGTATTTTAGGGCTTTATGACTGACAAAACAGATGTGCTTTTTCTGCAGGGACTGTCTTCTTCTGTGTCTTTACAGCACTTAGCACAAGGTGTTCAGTTGTACAATTTGGACTGCTAGCAAGAATAGCATATGCATGTTAGAAATCCTGTAGAGACAAGACTGATGTTTCACTGTGAGTCAAGGTCAGCTGTGGGTGAAGAACATGGTGTTGACTTACTTGGCTAACTTGTGGGAAATGCAATTTAAACTGTCTCTCACCATGGATTTGAGAGTGAAACAGTTATGGGGCAGTGTTTTAAAGGAAACTTACTCCTTACGTTGTCCATCTTAGTAACTACATAGCCAAAACCACTGGAGATTGGTTTGTATATAGTTATAGATATTGTATAGTTGTCTTGTATACTGATGCCATGCAGCTGAACTTTCCATCATCAGTCATGCTTTACAGCTGTGTTCAAGAGAAGGTCCAGCCTCTTACCAGCTGTTGGTAAGGTAAAATGCACTGCTGTAATTGTAGGTGGGGCACAATTCCCATTTGCCTCAAATGGAGGTATGTAAGTGATCCTGTGCAGGGCACTACTGAAGATAAGTTATTCCAGTGCATCTTTTTGATGTGTAGTGCTCTGTGTACTGAAGGCTCAGTGTAATGTCATCATTCCAGACAATTTCAGCCATAATCATCTCTGATTTTTGTATTGTATGGGTGTGGATCTCTGTGGCAAGCTGAAAATTCAACAGAAGTATTAGTTAATTTTAAAATTCCTGAATATATAATTTTTCTAAAAATATTTATGAAATTAATTTTAATTTCAAAAATATTTTTGAAATGAAAGTGTAGCAATATGTCAGTCTCTGTAGTTGCAAGCTACAACTTGTTGCAGGTTGTTATTCATTCTTGGAAAGAGTGACACTGTTTCTTATACCCTAGGAAAGACTATGTGGTTACTCAGTTTTGTAGGTGAGTGGCAGGAAAAAACGGTTTTATTTATAAAGCAGGAAAAAACCCTTCTAGTAATGAAGTAATACAATCTCATATATTTGATCTTGTTTTGGGACAGAGAAGTGAGCTAGGTGACCTTTTTCTTGTGGCCCTGTTTCCTGTGACTGCATAGCTGCAAAATAAAATGTGAGAAATAAAGATAAAAAGCACTGCAAAGAAGTGAAACTGAAGGATTTAGCCTGTTGAATGAGGCTGATCCTGCCTTTCTGTTAACGTGGAGCAGGTGGAGACTACTACTAGCTAGCTGCTGCAGGTACTTGTAATGATCTAGTCACAGTCCCTTGGAATTTTGTGGCAAGAAACTTATCAAGGTGCAAAGTGAAAAAGTCTTATCTCTGATTAGCTTTGACTTGGGTCAGTCTCTTAGAAAAGGAAACACTTGAAAACCAAGGAAGTTGTGGGAGAAAACTGCAAGTCACCTTCTAATAAAAATATATGCAAATTTTTACACATCTGGCAGAATTAGGTGCATCACAGCAGCTGTGATAATCTAGGACTACCATAGTAGATAATTTTAGAGAGAATAACCATCTCCCATTATTTAGTTACTCTATCTAATATATTTGGTAAGTAGACAAATTCTTAAAAACCAAAGCTCTTCTTTGATTCAGAATTGAAACAGTCTCTTTGATAAGGAAGCAGCTGTGGTCTGAAAGCATGAGAACTGTAAGCATGGTGCAATGGTCCCCTGAATCAGTCTCCACATGGTATTAGAGTTACTTACAGTCACTGGGATCTATTGGTGGTTTAATATTTGTATTTTGGTAGTGCTTAGGGCATCAGCCAATTTTGGACTTAGGAGGAGATTCCTCAAATATGGTAAGTAAAATCCTCTTTCCTAGTTTGCACTCAAGGGTTGTAGGCTGAAACTGTGAGTCTTTGTGGATTCATCTTTAAACAGGCTGGTTCTTTTAATTGCAGCAACAGATGACCTTTTTTTTATATCCAATATTTGCAAAGGGTATTTAGAGATTCAAAAGTGAAAGGTTTCTCAGCACCTGTACCTGCTTGCATGAGTAGCACAGCTTGTTTGTTTCCTGATGGCCTGTTTTGATTATTAGTTGGGCCTCTGCTGTACATGTCCAAAGAGACCAGCAAACTGTACACATGATAGTCAGTATTTAAAGACTGATCCTATATTCTTTAGACCAGTAGAGAAGGCAAATAGTTTGAGGTGATACTGAGACACAGAAGGTGGGATGGTAGTTGAATATGCGAAAGAAAGAAGGATTTCTGCAAGAGGCAGAAAGAGTTCAGACCAAGTGAAATAATTGTTACCTGAGATGAAGGGTCCTGTGGCCAAACTGATGCAGATCAATGTGCCTGTTTGCACTGGTGATTTAGCATAGCAGCCTGTTGGTGACTAGGACTAAAATATAGTTCCAAAATTTGTAGGAGTTAAAATGATGTTTATTTCATGGACCTAGAATGATTACAGAACTGAACTAATTTTTAATGCTTTAATTAATACTCTGAGATACAGAAGAAAATATTTAATACACAAGACAAATGTGCAGACTTTGTTAGACATTTTTCCTTGTATATGCTCTATTTATTTCACATACTTTCTTTCATATACTCCCTTGCTTATATTCTTCTCTTCCTTTCTTTTTCTGATGGTATTAAATTTTTCCATTTTACAGGCCTAAAGATGCCTATAATTCCAGTTTTGGTTCTTTGTGCCTCATCCTGTGGCCAGTGACTATTGGGAAGACTTCTGGGACCTACAGATCTGATCTTTCTCCTAGATCTGTTGGAAATACATTATTATTTTCCATGTATCTATTTTCTTTTCTCAGAACTACCATTTGCAAAAATCAGTTGCAGTTCTGTTATGCAATGATGCCTGTTGAAAAACAGAGAAGATCTGAAGAAAAGACCACATGAAGCTATTAAAAATAGGTCTTCTTTTTGCCCTGTAGAATGCAATAGCTGTTACTGGATAAAGATTGCAGGGCAAAATCTGGCCCTTTGAACTTTTGTGATTGACTTCCCATCAGCACTTTCTGCAGTGTGGGAGACAAACCAGTCATCAGAATCAGAAGTGCATTGTCCTGGGACCTCTTGGGGTTGGACAATATTCCAGAACAGCAGTCAGGCTGTACCACAGCTGAGAGTGATGATCACTCTGTCCCAGCCCACACAAGGGGCTTTTTGGCATCTGCTCATGATGAAACCATTCACCTTCTCCCCTGCTATGAGCAGAGGTGTTGCTGTGACAGATGCTTGAGGTCAAGGGGCTCAGAAAATGTGAGAGAAAGGGCTCCAGAAGAGAAATCAGCTTTAAGCAGTGAATTACTTCTTTGGGTTCCTTTACAAACAAACAAACAAAAAAACCAAACAAAAACCCCACAAACACAAAACCAAGCCCAAAAAACAACATACACACACAAAAAAACCATACCAGCAAGCCCAATGCTTTAGTACAACAATAAGGATAACTGTAATTGGAACACGTCTGCACTTTTGTAATTAATTAATCATTAATTGCAGTGAACATTTTATAGGTCACAAATTGTTTAAAGGTAAATGCTCCCATTATGTGAAACATGTATACGCAAGTCATATAGCCTATCAGTTTGCTGTATTGATTTTCACCATTAGTCAGTATTTTCAGAGGAAATGCACATTAGTAGATGTGTCTTGGAAATGGTTAGTGTTGGCTAGGACTAAGTATAGTGCAGGTGGGAGTGTGCAATCTCTCAACCAGTACTGCTCATGCACTGTGGTGATGGCAAGGCAGTTCCCCTAATATGCCACTGTTGAATAGCAGCTGTAATTTTGCTGCAAGCTGAGTAGGGCTTCTGTGACAGAGAAAAAGCCAAGGACTGTAAGTAATCTCTTTACATTCAGCTATGCCTTTTATCCTAAACTGGGCAGGGACCAAATGCTTAGAGGTGAAGTACCAATCCATTAAAACACTGCACCACGTAGATTTCAGAGCCTGCAAGAAAATGCTCTTGCACCTCAGTATGAATCTGCTGTCCTCAGACATGCTGAACTAAAGCTTTATTTTAAAAAAAGTTCTAAGAGGGAGGTAACAAGTCGGCTCTTCTAGCAAAGGGCAGCTCTGAATGCAAAGCAATTTGGTATCTGAAAGCGGTGCTAGTGATAGGACTACTTTGGGAATTCCATACTCCAAAACTTCGTACAGAACTTTATTCTCAGAAAAATCTTGCCTTGAGTCTCAGGTAGACTGGCAAGAGCATAGTCCACAACAGCCTTCTTTGAACCAACCTTTCTAGTATGTATCTGGGGATTCTGGTTCTTGTGTGTTTTGCACCAAGGGCCCAGTAAAGGCTATTAGACTTGGAAGGAGGCCACAGTAGGCTCAATTAATATTTTATTCAGTTTAATCCTGCATTGGGTAGAATTTGGCAGTCCTGTAGTGAGGGGCTGCTGGCCTCAGTTTTCTTGTGAAGTCTCTTCCTGGCTCGTTGGTTCCCTTCTTTCATTGTGTATAGAAACTGTTTTCATACTGTCTGATGGTGATAGAATCCCTTTAATTATCTCCAAGACTGTCACTCAGCCAAAGGGATTAATTCTTCATTTTTGTGGGATGGTAAAATCTATGCCTTGTTCATTGTTATCTCCCAGCAATACCCATTTGATAACAGTAACTCGGAAAAAAAGTTTCCCCATTTTTTAGGGGAAGAGGAAAGGTTATGGCTGGTTAACCAAAGGATATACCATCTCTGAACTTACTTTGTGGGAGTGTTCAATTCAGAGTGCAGATCTTCACCTGCATTCTTTACACATGAAATAGAAATTACCCATAAGTCTTCAACCATTTCCTGTAGTTCAGAGATCTTAAATCAAGAAGAGGATTGTGATGTCCTAGGTCTGGTCTCCTCCGTAGTACACAGCATAGATCCTCAATATTTTATGCTTTGAGCCTAGCAAGTTCCAGCTGAATACTTTCAGCTGGTTCTTGAGTTGTCATTTCTACCAAAGATGCGAATACTATGAAGTGGATATTTGATGGATATCTAATGGATATCCACTGACTAAATGGTTGCATTGAATTTAATAACTCAGAATTCACAGAATCAGAGAATCAGTTAGAATGGAAAAGACCTTTGAGATCATTGAGTCCAGGCTGTTAGTTAACACTACCATATCAACTAGACCCTGGCACAAAGTTCTGCGTCAAGTCTTTCCTTACACAAATCCAGGTGTGGTTACTCCACCACGTCCCTGGGTGGCCCATTCCAATGTCTAATTGCCCTTTCTGTAAAGAAGTTCTCCCTGTTTCCAACCAGGAGAGCTGTACCCTGTCACAGCTTGAGGCCATTTCCTGGTCTTGTTGCATTTTATTTGGTTACAGTCTCCTTTCAGGCAGTTGCTGAGAGCCATAAGGTCACCCCTGAGCCTTCTCTTCTCCAGTCTAAGTAACCTCAGCTCCCTCAGCTACTCACAGGACTTGTGTTCCAGACCCTCTGCCAGCTCCATTGTCCTTTTCTGGACTTGCTCTAGCACCTCAATATTCTTCCTGAGTTGTGGGGCCCAGAACTGGATACAGGACTCGAGGTGTGGTCTCACCAGTGCTGAGTACAGGGAGACAATCACTGCTGTGATCCTGCTGATTCAGGATCTACACTATTGCTGATTCAGGCCGGGATGCCATGGCCCTTCTTGGCCGCCTGGGCAAACACTGGCTCATGTTCAGCTGTGGTCAGTAAGCACCCCCAGGTCCTTTTGTGCTGGGCCACCTTCAATTTATGTTGTGCTTATTCTTTCCCATGACCTGTTCATACCTCTTGGAGTGATATAAATATACAAGTCTACATTTGTGGTGCATTTGTTGCTTTGAATGCTGTAGTGAGTTTTGCTAGTTTCTGTGGCCTCCTGTCAACTGTGTGATGATGGTCTGCAGACTGATTTGGGGCTGTTTACTTTTCTCAGCTACCCATCTGAATGCATCAAACTTTGTTTTCCTTGAAGAATTGTTAGTAGTAGGAGATGCCAGCTAGTGTACTACTCAAATATTAAGGTCTTTCAAGGTATTTTTTTTTTCCTATCCTGTTTAAGTGATAAGCATAAGTATGAATGCTGATGCAATGCTAGTGTATGTGAGCAGGTAAGAGATGATGTAACCATTTAGCTTGAAATGCAGTTCATGAGCAGGAGCACATTCAGAACTCCATAAAGTAGTGATACGGAAACTATAGGCCACTTATTTTTCCTGTTCTTTTCTTCTCCATTGGGTAAATCTGACCCTGGTCCTCATAATTCTAACATCAAAATAACTTGTCATTGGAGAAAAAATGCTGTTTCTTCTTTTCCATATTACTCAGTGTTTTCAGAGAAGTATCCCAACAGGCCAACTGCCAATGAAGGATTCTTTTTACAAAAAGCACACATCATTCATATATGTTTTCCTAATTTCTTAGGCAACTGTGAGGTCAATTCAAGTACCTAAGCTACTTCATTGAGGACTCATCCTTTTCAATAGGGAAAAAATCGTCTTAATTTACAGTTGTTATAAAATAAAATGTCACATTTATGCAATTAAAGTGGGTTGCGTTAACTTCTTATTCCAAAGCAACTTGTTCATGCATGTGACTATGTGGATTTTAAATCTGTAAGTTTTCAAGTTGTTGTAATAGTTAATAACCGAAGACTTCTTCAAGCATCTTCTGTGATCTTTGATATCTACATTGAAGTTGGAGGATTTTGGATATAGTAGGGATAAAATTATCATTTGATATCTATCTATAAACTTAAGAAAAAAATATATTTTATGGTGATTTAATTTGGACAACAGTTTCTGTTGTCCAAATTAAAAATTTGGACAAAATTCTCAAGAGTACTTGTAATATATCAGCAGATACTTTGTATTAGCTATCCTGTAGCCAAAATGGTGCATCTCACTCTTGGATCTCATTTAAGATACACTGATATAAAATTAGTAGATTTCTAAGTATTTCTGGTCAGGACCTGGCTACACTTCTTTATTGCATACTAAATATAACACCAACACTTAAACTATTAAAAGGAAGAGCATGCAAGGGACACACACTTAATCTGGTATAATTTAGTGTTTTTGCCAGCTTCTTACATGGCTATAAAAAACCCGTGGTTATAGGTAGCCCATTTTCTTGATAAAACATTCACAGCAGTTTATTAATTGATTCAGAGGATGTGTTACTACTATGGAAAAAACATAATAACCTGGTGATATAATGACCATAGAGCAAAATGGACTTAAAATTAGTCAAATGCGTTTATATGAACAGCTGAAGGAAGTCTTTAGGTAATCATTCCAGAACATGTTCTCTGGCTTGTGTGTACACACACATATATACTGTAATTTATGTGAAAGAGAATAATGGACTAGTGTGTAGAATGGGGAGCCTGAATAGCTTTGTTCATGTTCTTGGATCAGATCTGGATATCAGCATTACCTCCCACATACTCAGTTACTGGAACTCTGCAATATCATGCCTCAGGACTTGGTGCAATTAGCCAGCCCTTTGTAAGGAAAGCTCTCTCAAGCACATGGAGTGATTCTTGGGGGTTTCTGGTGCCAAGCCAGAACTTGGACATTTCATAATCCTTGTTGGCCATCCTTCCAACTCAGGATATTCTGTGATTTTGAGCTGTGTTATTCTGTAATTCATTAACACAGATGTTTTCTGAAATACACCTCAGATATCCATGGTTGGGCACAGCTAAACACAAGATGCTGAACAGGACAGAGCATTGTTTTATAGCAAACCACAACTTTTTTCTGTCAAAGAGGCCAGGCTATTGTGTCTTGCTCACAGTCTCAAGATCAAACTCATTGCCAAGTAAGTGATCAGAGAGGAATTTTCCCAATGTCATTCAGAGAGTCTTCTGTGTCAGAGGCTTTGAGGATTTCTGTGGAGTATGAGGATTGTTTCAGTTGCTGAATCATCTTGGTATGTTCTAGGTGATCAGTTTCTTGCCATTTCTGAAGGCATTTCTTATTTGTAGCAAAGTTATAACCTTTGTGATTTCCTTTGACACAAAGCAGATCCAAAGATGGTAATACCATTTCTGTCTGATAACACTGAGGCCACAGTGATAAGCCTGAGCTTAGACTACGTGATACAATAGTTGCTTAGGTTTATAACGTTATTGAAACCTTTTGTCAGTTTGGATGCTAATAGTGAAAATTCTCTTGCTTGACCCAGTATTTCTGTTTTGGTTCATTGGGAGTACTGGAAAGACCAGTAGCTTTATTTCACAGAAACACTGAACTTCACATTCATGCATACACATGCAATCAATAAAGGCAGAAATACCCCTGTAAATCGTGAAGAAGTTGCCTCTGATGAACAGAAGATTTGTTAGTTATATTTCACAGTATTGTTATGAACAGGATTGTCATAAAAAGAAGAGTTCAGTAGGTTGGACTTCCTGAATATTGTCAGTATTGATAGAAAACAAGAATTGGCTGAATGTAAACATTTACATACATTTTGGAGTCTGGCAGCAGGCCACTGGGGCCATCACCTAAAGCTAGGAGTCCACAGTGATGAGCCAAGTTCTCAGGGAAGTGGGAGGGAGGAATATTCCTGGTGTGTTTGTTTGTTGAGTGCGCCGAGGGAGAAGTATTTGACCTTTTGATATGGTTGATAGGGCAGACAGTGGCCTCTAGAGGAAGTTTTTGGGTACAGACATTCATTCTCACTGGTCCTGAGAGGGCAGACTCCTGTGCTATTTCATACCTTCTTATAAGTGATCTGGTTAGATTTGTTGGAACGGCTGAGGATGATCAGAATGTTTAGAGACTGGCAGGCAGACAGGAGAGGACATGACAACAAGGGAGCAGGGATTGTTTGGGAAGAGCAGTGATTCTTTACTATTTGGTAGCCTGCAAATAGTAACAAATAGAACAGTAACTAACCATGATTTAGGTGTTGGGGTGGTCCAAGGTGGCAGTGAACTAACCCACACTACGTCAAATAACAAATATTCCATTAAATTAAGTTAATTTTCAAGACACGCTCTCAAAGTTTAACCTGATAGCTGATGACTTCATAAGCATCTACATGTGTGGCATATCTGCTGTGTATGGAAATTGGATTTGTTAAGTAAGTAAAAGAAGAAAAAAAATCTTTACATATTGTTTGAAAGATAAATTCACTTGCATTTAATGTGGTTTTCTTTGTTAATTTTGGATTCCGTCTTTAAAATGTGTTTATTACTGCTTTCTTGTTTACCTTTATCTGATATTTGAAACATTTAAAGATGTAGGTGCCAAAGGAAAAAAGAACTGGTGTCATGGTATAGCATTTTTAGTATGTCCTTAATCTGAAAAATGTTAATAGTCCCATTGAACAGAGAGAGGGTATTAATGATTTTCAAGCTGAGTATTTTGGTCTTTGGAATATTTAAGACTTCACTGTCCTTACCTTAATAATCTTAGACTGGCTGTCCAATAAATTCCATCATGTGCTTCAAGTAAGAAATCTGAAAAGAAGTGAAAGAAATATTTTGTTAGGATTTTTTTTGGTAGTAATTTTATGGGCTACTTGTAATATAGTGGTTACAAAATTTTCAAGCAGAAGTGTAATTTTTAAGCTGTTGGTACCCATTTAATGCACAAAATGTTTATCCCTCTCTTAAGAAACTGAGTATCTAAGATTTAGTAGGTGATTTCTTTTCTCCTCCAGCTCTGTGCTGTTAATCCAGGGCAATGCTGTTTCCTTCTGTTTCTCCAAGGGCTGTTTGATGCATTCTGAGGTGGTAGAGAGGGCTTGTTTACAAGTTACACGTGCATTTTGCTCTTATGTGTTTATGCCTCAACATAACTTTAATGATAAAGCTGTCTGGCTACAAAAGAAAGAGCATGATAGTAACATGCAGCTAAATTGCATACAAATATCACTTGAATTTGAAAACATTTACTATTCATATGTTGAGAATTATTGAAGTCCTTGTATTCTGGCTCTAGTGTTTGCAGCAATTCCAGTCCCAACAGGGTGAACAGACTGCAATGATATGTCTCTGCTGACTTTTGTCCCCTGCTGCTCTCCTTGTTTTAACCAGGTCTGACCTCCCTGCACTATTGTCATTTCCCCATTTTCAAAATGTAAGTATGCCAGGACCTTATCAATAGTAGGAAAAATTAGAGAGAAGGCTATGTGGTTATATCTAACATGGATGTTGCAATGAATCCTTATGAAGTTTAAATACACTACAGTATTGCTTTCTCCGTGTCCTAATTTTGCAACATAACTAGACTTCTCTTACCAAAATCTAAAGAGTGCCAGAGTTTCAATTTCCTATGCGTTCCCCCTCTCACCTTTAATTTCCCCTGTGTGCACATCCCTGCACATACACCTTCTCACATGTGATCTGTTTGTATTCAGTGTAATCCCATTACTATGATTCCCATGCATCTGTCAGTCTTTGATGTATTTATCTTCATGACAGTTTTTGCAGACAGACATATATTTTTATTCTATAATACAGAGAGGAACCTATGTGCCTTTTTCCAAAGTTGTACAGGAAGACTGTGACGGTGTTGGCATGGGTACTGGACATGGCACTTGCTTATCCTTCTTTCTTTTAGCAGCAAAATTGTAATCTGGCAGAAGATTTGAGTACCTCTAGTTGCTGTGTTAGGAATTCTGAATCCCTGTATCTGTTTGCAGCGGCCATTTTACTGGCACTTACGACAATGTCACATGCTCAATGAGAAAATTTCTATGAGCTTTTGTGAAATGTTTAACAGTTTTGTGATTTCATTCCAAATAATCTGAAAGAAAAAAAGTACAACTAAAATAAGTGTTAGAGAAAGAATGAGTTTTTCAGGTGGAGATATATGATTGTGCCTTTGAGAAAACGTCATGATAAAGAAGTCAGTGACATTGGGTAAACCAGGCAAGAGGGTAGGAGTGCAAGGGAGATTTAAACAAGATAAGTAAGATAACGAGGACAGCTGGGATATCTATGCATAGCAAACAATTTGCTTGGCAAATTTGTTCTTATTCCTTCTTCGTGAATTGTGTATGAACAGATTTTTCTTGATTTTTTAGTTACTGAAAACTGTTTGACAAATGTATCTTTTGAACAGATTTAACAGATGCATTGCTGGTGGACTTCTCTTTGTACCATGTTCTCATTACTATTGTCAGATGGCTGGTGGCCATAGCCACGTAGTGTTGGTTCTGTTCCTTCACTAGTCAGGGTACTGAGCTGCTGCTGTGTGACCTGGGTGACCACTCTCAGCTGTTTATTCCTTGCAGTGTACATTTCAAGAACAATCTGTAGATAAAATTATTTTTAAGAATATCTCTGATAATATTTAGGGATACTGAACACTGTTGGTAAGGTCAAGGTCAGTTCACATGGCAGAAAAAAAGGGCTATTTTTCCACACAGAGTATATTTGCAGTGAATAACTTAGCTAACAGTAGACACTGTAAATCTACTTTGGCAGATGGTTAAGTCTATGTTGTGACCCTCTTTTCTGCCCCAGGGATTGTTTCCTGAGTATGGCCTCATCTGGGTTGGCATTTTAATCTGAAAATATTTGTTAGGATGCTACAAAGCTGTCTAGATGAAGTTTTAAAAAATCAGGAAATAAGAAATTTAATTATTTCTAGAAAATTAACATACACCTCGCATGTTTTAATTTTATACATCTCCCAACCTGCTTAACAGTGAGTATTATAGTAATAAGCACTATTTATTTAGAGAAACTTGGGGTTTTATGGGGAACTTATTAGTTTTATGTGATTATCCATCTGTCACAGCAAACATTGTTTTTATTATTTAAGAAATGCGAATAGTATGGTAGAAGCTCTACTGAAGTACTGCAGGCTTTGGCGATTCTAGCATGTCTTTTTTTTGCTAACAGAATGTATTTTGTAAAGAAGGCCAGCATACAGTGTTTAATCTTTTTTGCCCTTAGCTCACAGATGCTACTGTAGGAGTATTGCAGAGGCTGACGTAGTTTTTAGCAGTTATGTTGGTGTAACTTGGTCTCTGTATAAAAGACACAGTGAGGAAGATCTGTTAGGCAACAAATAAGAAATACTGTGAAGACTTCAACAGCTTTCATGTTATCGAGTCTTTGGTATCAAGAAAAGGAACAATTTGTTTAAGTAAAGACCATAACGTTACTCTCAGCTGGCTTTTATTGTGATGGTGATAGAGACTCTATGAATCTCACCAGCTGTGTCAAGTGGTGCAGCCTCTACTGGGAGACAGGTCTTCCTTTACAAAGTGAAGGCAAGGCTGCCTAATGCAGTCAGTATCAAGTAACTCTTTCTTTAGCCTGTAAAGGACAATCAACATCTTTAGCAATGTTTATTGTGTGTAGGTGGCAAGGTTTTGGTGGGGAGCTGCAGGGGTGGCCTCTGTGGGAGGTGTTCAGGGTCTGCTGTGCCAGTTTCAGGTGGCTCCATGATGTACCCCCTGCAGGACACAGCTAAGCCCGTCAGCCAAGATAGCAGCATCTCTGTGATTACATAAGAAAGGGCAAAAGCATTGCATAGGCAGAGAGGAGTGGGGGGAAAAATAGTGTGAGAAGCTCTTGCAAATGCCAAGGGCAGAGAAAGTGGAGGGGGGAGAGGAAGCGCTTAAAAGCACCAGGGCAGATACTCCTTTGCAGCCCATGGAGGAGCTGATGGTGGAGCAGGTGTTTTCCTGCATTGTGGAGCAGATATCCATGCTGCAGTCTGTGGAGGATCACGTGCCAGAACTGGTGGATACTTCCAGAAAGATCTGTGGTCTGTGGAGAGTACATGGAGAAGGTTTATTGTGAAGGCCTGCAGTCTATGGAAGGACCCACAGGAGAAGGAGGGAGAGGCGGGAGGAAGAGTGACAGAGAGGGACTGATCCCACCCTTGCTTCTGGATTCCCTTGAGCAGTTTGGGGCAGGGAATACAGGAGGTAGAGTAGAAAGTGAAAAAGTGAAGTTGAGCCTGGAAAGAATGTGGAAAAGAAGGGAAGGTATTTTAGTTTTTGTCTTTGTTTCTCACCATTCAACTCCATCTTTAATTCCAATCAATGAAATTAATTTTCCCCATATTAAGTCTGTTTTGCCCTTAATGGCAGTTGTTAAGTGATCTCAATGTTCTTGTCTCTATCCAAGAGCCTTTTCATCTTATTTCCCCATTGTTTTGAGAGGGGGGGAATGCAAGAGCCCTTGGGTGGTTGTCGTCAACCTAAAACCATATTATCAAAGGTTGCTGTTTTGCATTTCTGAAAGTAATGTATCAGAAAGATCGGATCAGTAATTTGTGCTGAAGAGCAGTGTTAGCAGTATAGAAACACTAACAAACTAAAAGAACTGGCATTGTGGGATGGTTATAATGTTGCTGCAGGCATTTGGAAATACAGGTTTTCAGAGTTTGCATTCTGAAATTTTCCACGATAAGTTCCATGCTTTAACTTAGATGATAATGTTGCTCTTTGTGTTGAGAGAGTGAGAGGAAGAAGTAAGCTTTACTAGAAAAACTTTGTAAAAGCAAAAGAGAAGGAAATACAGCCCAGAAAACATGATTAAACTTGCAAAATAGTTGTGTTTGTGGGTTAGTTTTGTCCATGTTCAATTTGACATTATTGAAATCTAGTTCTTAGCGGTTCAATGAGGTTAAGAACTAACAAGTTTGGATAACTTAAGTTAATTAGAGATGCAACCTGTTTTGTCATGTAGATCTGTTTACAGATCAGCTGTTGAAATTAACATTCACAAACACCTTAGACTTTTCTGAGGTTGGTTTGATAGACAGATGGACAGACAGACAGATATAGGCATTGCCAGGAGAAGTTGTGGAGCTTATGGATGCCCCATGCCTGGATGTGTTCAAGGCCTGGTTGGCGAGAGCCCTGAGCAACCTGGTTTAGTGAGTGGCATCCTTGCCCATGGCAGGGGGGTTGGAACTGGATGATCTTTAAGGTCCCTTCCAATCATTCTGTGACATTCACACAGACACATATGTATGTAAAAATATTTTGAAAAGTTTTACTTCTCTGTTTTTTGAAAAAGAAGTGTGAAATCTGAACACATCCGTACACACACAGAGGCTGTTTTCTCTTTGGTTCATCTTTTCCAAGTACCTGAGAAAAAGGTTTGCCTTGTGCAGTTTCTTGCATAATTTTGCTGACCAAGAGGCTGAACTACTTTACTCACATGAAAAACTTCTATTTGATTCCATGATAGTAAGAGTAATATGCTACAGGTACTGCTTAAAGAATATATGTGATTTGCACATGTTTTTATTAAGACCAGAGGGGTTTTTAAGTGCGTTTTACAAAGCTATGCATTTCATAGACAACTCTTTGAAATCTTCCATTTTTTAAAAATAAAGGCAGATATGTTGGTTAAATATCATATTCATAAGCTGAAGCCAAACTTTTTCTGTATGAGGATGACACTAGGAGTTATCATTTGACAGTTATTTAATGTGTTCTGTGAAAAGTGTGGATGATATTAGTGCAGTGTCTAGTGAAGTGTTCCAAATCACAAATCCACTACCTTGATTAGTGCTAATTGGCATCCTTGTTGGAAGTATCAGTAGGAAGGCCAAGGACTGAATAAGCAGGAAGAATGAATTAGCCTTTTGCTCCTAGGGCGGTATCCTCCAGAACACACATGGGGCACCCATGCTTAATAGAACGTGGACTAAATGTTATGTTGAAGGTGCTGCCAATCTTTTACTTTTCAGGGCAAGTACAGTTATTTATGAAGAAAAATATTGGGTTATAAAAGATTACTAAAAACCTACTGTGATTATTAGATTAACAAAATAATATTTTAATCTTTAAAATATACTGGAAAATAGCCTGAGGGTCTAGTAGCCAAGAAAGAACAGGAGAATGGAATAAAGTTGTAGGATTAATCTAGGGGAGTAAAACATGTAACATAAATAACCACATGGATGAAGGATTTGTTTTTAAACTTATATAACTGATTACTGCCTATGCAGTTGTACAAACATAACAAAAAAAAGTATGAAAACAAGTCAAAGTGTATTTTTTACATCTAAACTTTTTTTCTTTATTAATTTTGCCTTTCTTTCTGTAAAAGGAATATATGTATTTCTATGTATCAGGTTCTGTTGTAGCACCAATCTATGATAAAATATAGCAGTGGATACACCCAGTATGATAAATACTGAGAAGATAACATAAATCAACCAGCAATATATGCAGGAATGTCATTGTTATGATTCTTCATACTGCACCTGTCCTCTAAGATATCTGTGAGACCTTCCCGTGTTTATCATGTTTCAGTGTTTTTGAGCTCTAAAATTTCAACAATTTGGATTTGGTCTTTCAATGATGTTCTGTTCAATGGTTGTACTGGCTTTCAGTGGTCTTCGCTGTTGTTTTAGAAAATGCTTGTAAAATCAGCTAACTGTATACATTGCAAAGTGGGAGAAAATATATTTATTCTAACAACAGCTGCCTTTAAAGCATTGCCAATTGAATATTTGTGGTGTGCAGCTTTGTGGGCACCTTTCTTGTACATTTGATGGACTGCATAACACCCCCCCCCCCCCCCCCCGCGCTCCCTACTCGCCTTTTTCGTGCCC
>VYXD01013439.1:390361-453438 GCA_013397195.1 Hylia prasina | reverse complement strand
GGCCATGCAGCCAGTTCCTAACCCAGCACAGAGTGCTCCTGTCCAAGCCCTGGGCTGCAGCTTTTCCAGGAGTGTGCTGTGGGAGACAGTGTCAAAGGCCTTGCTGAAGACCAAATAGACAACATCCACAGCTTTTCCCGCATCCACCTGGCAGGTCACCTGGTCATAAAGGGTGATCAGGTTGGTCAAACATGACCTACTCCTCCTAAACCCATGCTGGCTGTGTCTGCTGCCCTGGCCATCCTGTAGGTGCTGTGTGATGGTACTCAAGATGATCAGTTCCATAACCTTGTCAGGATCCTTGTTTCGTGGATCCTCCTTCCAGCTCTTCTTGTGCATGAACATCACATTGTCCAGCTTCCAATCATCTAGGACCTTCCTGGCTAGCCAGGACTGCTGATAAATGAGAGGGTCTTGGTGAGCACATCCACCAGCTCCCTCATCACCCTAGGGTGGATCTTATCTGTTCCCATAGACTTGGGAGCATCTAAGTGTCTCAGCAGTTCACTAACTGCTTCTTCCTGGATTACAGGGGGGCTGTTCTGGTCTTCATCCCCATCTGCCAGCTCAGAAAACTGGGGCAAAGAAGGTGTTAAGCACCATAGCCTTTTCCTCATCTTTGGTGACTATATTTCCCCCTGCAGCCAATAAAGAGTGGAGATTTTCCTTGCCCCTCATTTTGCTGTTAATGTATTTATGAAAACATTTTTTATTATCCTTTACAGAAGTGGTCAGATTAAGTTCCAGTTGAGCTTTTGCCTTTCTAATTTTCTCTCTGCATGACCTAACAGCATCCTTAAACACTTCCTGAGTGGCTTTTTCCAAAAGTGCCCCTTTTTTGGTATTTTTTGGTACTGACCTGGCATGGCATGTATCGCTGGCTACAGAATGAAATGATGTTCTGTGGGAGTTAATCTAACAGTTAATTGTGTTTACTTCTTTTAAAGTAGAACCTTGGGTAAAAAGCCTGAAATAAGGTAAATTCTGTTCCTGCATTTATCTCCTGGCTTTAAATATTGTCCAAAACAATATTTATTGTATTTGGACCACCATTTTCTCCTCAGTTCTGCAGCATTCTGAAAGTGAAACTTAGTCAAGATGCCTAATTGTAATATCATACCAAATATCATTACTTTCATAATCATAACAGTGTTTAGTGATGAGTTAAGGCCTTAGTTCAGGAAAAATCTATAGCTGAGCAGATCTCTGAAGTGCTTAGCAAGAGAAAGTATATCCAAATGGGTAGAAAAAACCCAAAGTTCAATACAGAGAAGTATTGAAACACCCCTGCTCATTTGTATAGAAGGATAAATAAGCCTTTAGTATGTAGGTTGCTAAAAAATGAATGAAGCAATAGGAATAGTAACTACTAATAAAACCCCAAACAACCCAACCTCTTCAAGTGTCAAAGGAAAGAAAATGCTGAGGAAGAGGAAAGGTGTGTGGAGACACACACAGACACACAGACACACACAGACACACACACACACAGACACACTTGGACTCTATAGAGAGAAAAGGAATTGTGTCTTTTTTACAAGAAACAGTCTATTCCTGTGATCTTTCCAAACTCAAGTAGTCTTTTATTAGTTCAGTCAATATCGCACTTTCCAATCTGTGTAAAAAAAAATCTTCAATACACAAATGACAGAGTGCACGATTTATCTTTCATCTCACCTGTGAAATGCCAGCCACCATATACTAATTGAGGTAAGTGTCCTCAGAGGAGATCAACCAAAATATTGGCAAGCTTATAGCTAGACTGGGAGCTCGAGACAGAGACACAACTGTGGTACATCTGTATTGCAGTTGCAATACAAATCATGATGAGACACTGTAGTGAAATGTAGAGATGCTTTATCTTTAAACTATAGCTGGTTCAGATACTGATAGAAGGGAGTGGGGTGTGGGCTACATGCCACGTTCCTCTTTAGTGTTGTGAACATACTTCGGATGACAGGCAAGATCACAGCCTCAAAATTTATTTTTATTTATTTATTACTGCTTCCTTAGGAAAAAATCTTGTGCAAGAAATTACAAGAAATTGTCAGTACAATACAGTAAATTAGAAAGAAATCAGGTCCAGAGAATCAAATGGCAATCACCAACAGATATTAATTAAGGGGGGGGTGGTGTGCATACAAATTCATCACACTTTGCCTTTTTAGCTAAGCTGCATTGTCATTCCGTAAGGAAATATAGAGGATATATTAAATATCTTAGATAAATTATGTAATTAAAGACAAAAAGTGAAGCATTCAGTGATGTTCATCCTTTTGCATGTGCACATTTGCATCCCACAGATGTTTAGAAAAGAGCTTGGCTTTTGTTTCCCTAGCAGCATTACCTCAAATGTATAGTATCAGTTAAAACTAATTTATTATGTTAAAGCTTAGACTCTCTGTGCTCCTGGGGAGCACAGGGGAACTGAACCCTTGTGTTATGATAGTTCTTCCCCAAGCAGGATCCTGAAGTCCTTAGAGTTACCTGTGCTGCAGATGTCTCTTCTCTTTGGTACTTGTGTTAACGAGCCTCTCTGGACTTCATTTCCCCATTATTCAGTCCTTGTTTTGAAGTGGGGGTCTGCCAGAACAGCATCTTACCCAGACTATTTGCTAAGTCTCCCTTCATTTGACTTCTGCTTCTTTCACCTCCATCAGAATGGAGGCACCCTATGGAATCCTCTTTCATGGTCTTTCTTTCTCAGATTTGAATTTTAAAGTGTCTCTTTTTTTTACTGTGTTATACTGCTTTTTCCTTGTACTTAATACAGTATATTCCTCTAAGAAATGGAATAAGAGGGTTCAGTTGAACATCAAAACATTCTATGGCCACTGCAGCTTTAGTTAATAGTCACCTGCCTCTTTGCTTTTGTCCCCTAGCCTCCTATGCATCACATTAACATGCATCGCTGTACTTTGAAAGTCTTTCATAAAATATACTCTTCTTCTCTGTCATCTTAGGTTTATCAGTGAGCTGATTCTTTCCTCCAAACTCACTGTAAAGTCTTGCCTGTATGGAAGCATATAGGCATTTTGTTCTGTGCTTTTCCTTCATTTTGAAAGCACTATCCTAGTATTATTTCAGTTTTCTCTATTATTCCCCTTCAAATCCCTCTTTAAACATCTCTTTTGTTGTGGTGCCTGCAGAATCTTCTCCCGTTTCATCCTTCTGAGCTAGACAGATGCTGTTCACTTTTTGTTTTCTTTGCTGGAGTGCTTCAAAATCAGTCCTAAGGTATTTATGGAGAGCTTCTGATTCTTGTTTGGAAACTTAACATGTTTTATAATTAAGTGTTTTGTGCACTGAGGTGAAAATCAGCCCCACACAGAGAGCGGGCTAAATGTGCATTATTTAGATCCCAGAAATGCATTAAAGTAGACTAAATGACCAGTGCTACAATAAATGTTAAATTTTCACATTTTAAATGCGTGTAGTCCTGGCAGGCTGCTTTGGCTACTGACCCAAGAAATTTTGACTGTGGACAGCTCATTTCAATACTGTAGATGGATTTTAGGAAATTCTCAGGTTTAGTTACTTTAAAAGTATCAGCTTCTTTGAATACAGAGGTAGTTATACTTAGAAGATTCACATTTTTTTAAAGAATCTCCCCATATCATGGATTTGCATTTGATTAACATCCAGAGACCAAAGATTCATTCCACACTGAAGCAGTAGAAACCTTGCTGGATGCAGTGAACAATAAATATCTGGACCTCATTCCCAGAGTCTCATATACCACTACTGTTGTAAGTCACAGAATGATAGAGTGATTAGGGTTGAAAGGGGCCTTAAAGGTCATCTAGTTCCAACCACCCTTTCATGAGCAGAGACACCTTCCACTAGACCAGGTTGCTCAGTGCCCCATCCAACCTGGCCTTGAAAACTTCCAGGGTTGGGGCATCCACACCTTCCCTGGGCAACCCGTGCCAGTGCCTCAACAGCCTCTAAGCAGATGATTTCTTCTATATATCTATCCTAAATCTCAATCTACAGAATTTCAGTTTGTACTCATTACACCTTGTCCAATCTGTACAGTTCCTGATGAAGGCTTCTCTGGCTCCCTGTAGGCCCCTGTCAGATACTGGAAGGTTCCTATGGGGTATCCACTCAACCTTCTCTTTTCCAGGCTGAACAGCCCCAACTTTCTCTGTCTGTCTCCATACTCCAGTTCTCTTACCAACTTGGTGCCCTCGCTCTGAATTCTCTACAACAGTTTCATGTCTTTCTTATTTTGGGAGCAACAGAACTGGATGCGGCACTCCAGATGGGTTCTCAAAAGAGCAGAGTAGAGCAGGAGAATCACCTCCCTTGACCTGCTGATAGTGCTGCATTTGATGTGACCCAATAGATGAAGACAGACTAATGCAGTTTTGTTTTTCAAACCAAACTTCTACTCTTTTGTTTGTTTCTTTGTTTTTGAATCCCTTAAAAAATTCTGCAAGCTGGGATAATAATTTGAATTAAAGCATGCCACAGGAGGCCTGCTTGGATGTGTACTGCTGCTTTCTATTGTGTGAATATGCATGTCACTGCAGGACAGTCTGCTTCCCCATTCACCACTGCATCCCACCAGGCTACCAGTACTACTGTGCTACTTGCCTGCTACCTCCAAATCATGATTTACAGTAGAAAGGTGAGACTTGTACAAATTATTCTCTGTGTATAGATTCAAAGAGCTCTATTAAATGAAGCTCCATCAAGGTGTATAGTCTTCCCACTTATTTTTCAGAAATTACACTGTGGATTTTTTCTAACTAATGCTAAAGAATTATCAGAGTTAGTAATGATAGATACAGGCTACTTTAATGACAGCTTTTCATGGGTGCAGGATTTGATTGTATTTTTAAAATAACATGGTAACTTTGTGTCATTTTGCTTTACATTTTCAAAACTACCATAGTCCATAGGAATGTTAGTTTTCAGTCTTAGCCCTGAGAAATTTGGGGTTTATTTGAGTACTGGGCATTTTATACTATATTGCAACTCAGAATTTCTGTTGTGTTGTTTCTGTGTTTTGAAGCTGTGCTTGTTTAGTTCATGACTAAAAGTAGCAATCAAACGTGAAAAAGCAGATTAATACAGTAAAATAGATGGAGCTTACTGGTGACAAGCTATGCAGAAGAGGGTAAAAGAATGATAGCCTGTTGCTGCTGAGATGAGCTCGGCTGGTCAGAGTGTGGTGCTAATAACCCCAAGGTTGTGGGTGTCATCCCCTTATGGGCCATTCACTTAAGAGCTGGACTCAGTGATCCTTGTGGGTCCCTTCCACCTCAGAATATTCTGTGATTCTGATTCTAAGGGAAAAGCAGTGAATGTGATAGTTCCTGTTCCCAGAGAAGTGGCAAGGGCAGCTTCGTGCTTTCCTATTGCCTCGCAGAGAGAACTGGAAAATCAATGATTCTTATATGGTAACAAATGTATAAACATGTGCAGAAATTACACCAATTATACAATTAATTGAGTTTTTAAAAAGCATTTCCATACTCTGATGAAGTAGTAGAATATTCTTTAACTGTAAAACTCAGGCATATGGAGGCCTGGAAGTTTGTTTTGAACCCCCTCTTAAAAAGAATGATTTTGAATGTGAAAAGAGATAAAACTTGGCTTGTATGTTAGCATACCAAGGGTGCATGCCTGAGCAAAATGTTGTATTCTATTTACCTGTATTCTATTTTATTTCTTTCTTAAAAGGTTTGATGTAGCTTTTCTAGATATAAGCAGACACAGTTTTATATGTCTCATTTATTCAGTCACCATTCAGACTCTAAAATGGATCCTAGCCAAGTTGGCAAGGTACAAAGCAGTGAGTGCCTATGTTTTCAAAACCAGAACTGAGACCCAAGGTTGCAAAGAAACTGCAAACATGCACCCAACTCAAAACAGGAAAAAAGAGAGATATTTTGTGTAACCCTTGGCACAATTCAGATGTATGGCAGTTTGAAGGTAAATTTGAAAGCAGATACAAGAAATGTTAATACTTTAAATTGGCCATTTAAGTTTTCCAAGAATCATCAAAGTTTTAAGAGACCATCAAAATCATCCAGCCAAACTGTCAACCCAGCACCACCGTAATCACCCATCAACCGTATCCCCAAGTGACATATCCAAATGCCTCTTGAACACTTCCAGAGATGGTGACTCCACCACTTCCTTGGGCAACTTACTCCAATTCCTAACCCCACTTCCACTGAATTTTTTTTTCTAGAATCTAATCTGAACCTCCTCTGGCTCAATTTAAGGTAATTTCCTCTCATCCTGTCACTTGAGACCTGAGACACCAATCCACACCTCAATACAACCTCCTTTCAGGTAGTTGTAGAGACCAGTGAAGTCTCCCCTGAGTCTCTTTTTCTCCAGGCTAAACAGTTCCCACTCTCTCAGACTCTTTTCATAAGATTTTGCTCCAGATGCTTCACTGTCTTCATTCTCTGTAGATTTGTAAGCCAGAGGACTTTACTGTTCTCTTCAAATTGCTCTGAAGAGAGGAAAAAAAAGTACATGTTGTTCACAGACCAGTTATGAGAATTATTAAAGAAGTTCTTTTAGAGTATTTTTATACACTGGTGAAAATGTTCTGCCACTGGCTTTGATTTCCAACTGAATGTTGTCATGTTCACTGTGACTTGATTTCTGTACTGAACTAGCCATAACTCGAGTGAGTTTTTTGTGCAGTGTACTGTTATCCCTTTACCTTTAATATGTGCATTGTCTCAAAGGGACTTTTTTAGAAAGAACTATATTTTGCAACTCTTACGCAGGCTCTCATTTACTGCTAATTGTCTAAAGTTTTAGACCTCTGTCTTAATATAGCCCCATAATGGTGACTATCTCTCTTCAGTCTCTGTAAAGAAAGTTTTAGATGACCCCTCCTGTGGAGTTCACCAGAGAGCCATCTTTGTTACATGAATAGTCTGAGGACATAAATGAGCCAAGCTTAGTGTGAAGAGCTATCTTGTTTTAGGTCAGATCAGAGAGAAATATTCAAGACCTTCCTTGCTTCTGAAGTATAGATAGCAATCTGTGTTATCCTTAAAGTACTTTAGCCCGAATATCTGATTTTTAGACATCCACTGCATTATTAGGGGACATGAATAAGGCTGCAAAGTCTACATGAAAAATGGCAGAGAAAGGAAATATATCCTGGGAAGTAAATTGTGTGAAGTGTCTCTGAAAATAGGAAAATTCTTGATCAGATTTAATCCAAATATGTATTAGATCAGCTTGGGATAGGGTTTAATCTCTTGTAGTTTTACTGAGTAGGAAATTAAATAGCTGCCGGATGCTGCAGACAGGTGTTTGCAGAAAGTCTGCTTTTGCACGTTTATCACATACCAATTAACACTCAGATACGGTAGCACTCTCCATCCTCTCTATGCTTCCTGGTTTTTAAGTGATCCCCACATAATTCAGCTTTGCAAGGAAGATGTGCTTTTTAGAGGCAGAGGATTGAAAGAAGCTGAAGGAGGTGATTGTGTATAAGAAGACATTCCACAAGCTGAATTAAAATGCAAGCAAAGTGGCCCTAGATAAAGAATGTTTGTTTGTAGAGTAGGGATTCTACTGCAATTTGAATGACTTCTGCTACTATTTCTTTATGTTAGATTCTCACCTAGTAAATAAAATATGTAGGAAAACTTGAGAAGTAGTTTACCTTTGGTCAAAGGCAGAGGTAGTCTTTGTGGAAGAACAAAACAGCCATTTATGCACAGAGGTATTTTCTGATGTAAGCCAAAACAGACTGGCTGCTCTTTTTAATTTCAGTCAACTAAAGTGAAATTAGGCTTCCTGTTGTTTTTGTTTGTCTTCTTTGAGCAGAGTCCAGGAATGGAGATGAAATCTCTGCCACAAATATTGGCAAACTCCAGGGTCAAGCTCTTGTCTTTTCCATTTATTAAAAATGAGTGTTCATAAGATCTTGCAATCATATTGTTTAAGGATTAGATTTAATCCTTAAATTATTTTTAACTAATTGATCCTGAATATATTTATGTGCAACCAGGTTAATTAGTAAGTATAGAAGAACATAGGAATATATATCTACATTTACCAAAGCTCGGTATTGGTATGTCCTGAATTTCTCTGAAGTCACATTTAACGCTTCTCTTTTGTCATTTTGTTTGCCCTATTATCTAATTTTGTGTGGAATGTATTTGAGTCTGTGGTCTTCAGATGTCTGGCAGGTCTGTGTTTGTATGTATACTTGTATTCCCAGTGCATCTGCCTTTATTGCAGCCCCTTTTCCCCTGCAGCATGCTCTTGCCAACAGCGGGATCAGCTGGTGATGCTGGGCAGTGCTATTATGGCAGGACTCCTCACTGTGTAACTCCTGCACTGAGCCTCCTGTGCTGACTGCCAAACAGGCAGCATTTTCAGACCTCTGTTAATTCCTTCCCAAGTTCTACAGAGGCATTTGTAGAAGATGTGTGGGGTTGTATCTCTGGCAGAGCTCACTAGCGAAGAAGGGAACCCAGCAGTTTCATCCTGAAGATGGCCTTGCATACAGATATTGTGATGGTGTGCTACCAAACAGTGCTGTGGGCACCTACCGTGTGTCTTCCATGCAGAGCAGATCATAATATGTTACAACAAGCATCAGTTAAAACTGAAGATAGTGAATGCTTTCAAAGAATCATTTACAGGGCTTTACTTGGGGAGATAAACGGGGGAAGAAGTTACAGTTACACAGAGCAGCAGAAATTAAGGTGTGACTCCTAACTGCAAGGGAAGTTTTCATCCTTAGAGGGCTAGGGGACATCCCTACTCAAGAAGATTACATGAATTGCTTTTAAGAAAAGGGATTTACAGATGTCAGGGGCTCTTATATCCTGTTGCTGATGTAGCATCACATTTTCTACAAAGTATAGATACAAATAAAGGTTTCTGTTTGTGAATATAATATAGGCCCTTGCATACAAACGCTGTAGCATACAAGGCTGTAGTCATTAGGTGTCAGAAAACATAAAAAACATTGATTTGTGAATTTATTTACTTAGAAAATAAGTCAGTTTCCCCTGTATTACGTCATCAGTACATACATGCATACATCTTCCTTTTCTTGAGCTTCTTGACTGTTAGTGGCTACAACAACAAAACTTCTAAATTCGGGGGCGTGCCAGGTAGGATTTTCCTAGCAGGTTTATAGTATCACTTTAGGATATAAAATGTATTTTCTTTTGCCTTCTGCCTTACCTGTATACATGGAAAACATTTCTCATGCATGAGGACAGAAAAGCATTGAAAAATGAGTGCACAACATGCACATGGTTTCATAAAGATTCTAATCAATCATTGCTGCTGTTTTTCCTGTGCTCCTCCATGGTAATAAGAGCCACCACATAGCTTTTGTCGTGCTGCTCAGTGCATTTAGACATTCAAATGCATCATTCTTTCGTAAAATATGAGTAAGTAAAAGTGCATCCCAGGTAACGGCACTGGAAGTGCAGATAGGAATTTTTCACCTCCAGTGCAGATTTGTTACTGGATGGCAAACTGTTGCTTTGGTGACAGCAAAATTTGTTCCACCATTTCATCATGCAGGTTCAGAGGCTGCTTTTTAGCTTGCTTTCTCTATGCAAGTTGGTCTTCTAATCATACAGATCATATATAATTGTTCCCACCACCTCTGTCTGTAGCATCTTTGAAATTGTTTTCTTCTCTCTCTTTTGAATGTGGAGTTTTTTAAAGTTAGAGACCCCATGTGAAAAAAGGGATACAGAAAAATAAAAGAATTGATTTAATAAGTAAATCGCTGGTGTTTTAAGTAGTGTAAATGTATAAAGGAAAGATAGTATATTTTAAAAGATCTATGTTAAAATCCAAAAGAAAGTCACCAGTTTCAGAAGAAATTGCACAGAACCTCCAACAAGCAGAAAATAATGGAAATACGGTGAGAATAAATACATTTGGTAACTTTCTTGAAAAGGTTGTTCCCAAGCGTCACCATTTCTGTGAAAGTTCCTGTATTGGCAAAGCCATAAAAAGAACATAATTTTGTTGTTAGTTGGACAAGTGCAACAAAACAAATTGTGATGTGAGGGGATGAGGGGGGAAGTTGGTGAGTTCTTCTTTTCTATGTCCAATACCACCTGAGCTGACAAAGGCTGCTGCTTTCCCAGTTTTCTAAATACCAATATGTGTGTCAATGTAAATAAAAATGAAAGATGGCTTAACATAAATTTCCCTCTTGCAATGGTTAATATGGAAAAGAAGAAAACTCAGAGATAAGTGATCAATCCCAAAGAGAAATGCTTCGGTTCATTCACCATAATTCTGAAAGGGATGGCTCTTTCAAGAATGTGTCTGTAGCACTGTGTAACTTTGCAGCAATTATTCTGCCTTCAGAATTTTCCTGTGGTCCCCTTTGAACTGCAACATCTGTATGCCACTGGCAATGTAGAGTTACATATAAAACATCAATTAATATGTACAAGTTTCTGGACTTGATAAAAGAAATTTTAGGTTCTTTAGTTACAACCGTAGCTGGGAGTGGTGCAGTCTGGTTCTGTGCAGAGTACTAGGGGCTGTATCAAGTATTTCTGTCATAAATTTTGAATTTACAAGACCCAGTTCAAATCTGGTATCAGTTTGGGCTTCAGTGAAATGGTGCCCACTTCTGCCAGGTTAGAATTTCATTTTACAGAGATGAAAAAGCAGGAGTTTTGTTTAGAAATTAGACTACCGTAGAAGTGTATGGTGAATTTAGAGCTAACAGAAATGTTGCTAAGATTTCTTTATGGTGGAGGTTTTCAGCAACATATGCACAGACAAAGCATTAAATTATTTGCTTTATAGGAAGCCCTTGAGTATGCTGTTAGCATCAAATGTGAACAACATTTAGACATTAGTGACCTGCTCACCTGCTTGGTGACTTGAAGGAGAGAGATTACCAATCCACTGAAATAATGTCTTCACTTACATTGAATCTTCAACTCTAATACATTAAGAAAAATCACTGCTGTGTGACCATCAGACTCGTATTCCTGCTTATGTGGTGGTCTGTGATGTCTGTATCTCAGCTTGCAAAATGAGGTATGGGTAAGCTGCCACCAGAGCTCATTTTCTCAGCCCGCCCTGCCTGCTTGTGCAGGGGCTCACGCAGCAGTGCCCGCCCTGAGACAGACCTGTTCAAATCTTACCAACTTTGCTATTGTCTCACCCTCTAGTGGCTTGTCTGGGAAACAAGATGCAAATCATGGTTAAATTTGAGCGCTGGTACTTAAATTCCAGGATGTTGTTCCCTGTATTTTCAGCTGACAACTATGTGTGGATGTACTTGCAAACTATGGTGTGGTGACTAATTTCAGTCTGCCTAAAATTAAGATGCTGTCCTCTATGCTAAAAAGTCTTGATTACAGGGAATATCAAGTAGAACAGGGTTTTCCACTGTTTTCACTTTTTATATAAGCTGGCCAGAAGTGTGTCTATGGCAGTTTGAAAGGGTGTTGTCTTGATATTATTCATATCTAACATAAAATCTCTTTTAGTATGTCTGAGACCTGTGTTGTTGAAATGAGGCCATGGATTTTATTCTCAGAGAAGTGTACATACTATGAGGTTAAATGACACAAAATCAGTGTGAAGCAGTGCACTTTGTTACTTGCATAGCTTCTTTGTTTTATTTGAGCTCTGTTTCTTTGTGTTGATAGAAGGACATTCTTCTTACAATCTTCTGACGTCCTATTTCTTTGTAAGATCCATATGGACATCTGAACAGTGACATCTGAACAAAGGAATTAATGAAAGCATGTGTGTGGACAGGGTATTGACTCCTCATTGCTGCAGATTCTATTGGCATTCAAAATTATATGACAGAGGATTTTTTACCTACAATGGATGGAGATAAAATATTTAATACCTGATGGCAGGTGAAAGTCAAGGTGTCAATGGAGTTGGATTATGGAAGTATGGATCTGGTTTATGCTGATTGTTTTTTTTCCCTGAAACATAAGTTTTGTGACAATTTATGAAAATGTGTTGCTCATGGAATAAGCAAAATTGACACTAGTACAGTATAGTAGTTAATTTATGATATATTATTTATTTTAGCTTTGTTCCACTACTGCTTTTGCATTATCTATTTAGGTAGTGTTTTTTCAGGGTATGAGGAGTTGGTCGACTGAAGAACTTTAATGAGCTAAATCTCATTGTTCTGCACACAAGAAAAATTTCCAATTGTTTAGATTCATACAGTACATCCTTCACTATAAACAGAGTCCTTTCAGATTTCAGACAGTTGAAATCATTACAGTACTGTTTCTCTCAAACTACTGTAACTATTGTTCTTTATGTTTCCATTGCTGCTTGTGGTCAGTCTAGGTTATATTTGTTAGTGATTGCTGCTTACCTTCAACAGTGCTAGTATTTAGGAGGGTAAACACATAGATCTCCAAGTCCATAGACAAATTATGGCAAGATTTTAAAGCTGGGAACTCTTGCCAGAGAAATATTTTCATAATTAGTATTTCTAGCTTTTTTATTTTTTCTTAAACTCTCCATCTCCTTGGAGATAATGCTGAGATAGTTTTTGCTTTAATCAGAATATAGAAACAGGTGTTTCAACTTTTTGCAGGAACTTTGTATAAGTCAGGTATTTGTTCTACTTAGGCTGAGAATTACTCCAGGAAGTAAAGAAGAAACACTCAAATGAGCAGCTACCTTTAGCAATGTAAAGCACAGGCAAGAGTTGCTGTGTGTTGCAGAGGAGGGATGTTTGCATTTGGCATTCAGCACTTCTGTATCTTGCTGTGTCAAAAGTCTGAGCCCAAGAAAATCTAAGGGGTGTGAATCGGCCAGTATGGGATTATTTGCTATTTTTGTCCTTTTTACATAGAGATCTCTCTTCTGAAAGGATTTTGGATAGAACTAGCACAAATTAGCGTAGGGTAACTGCCTCTGTCATGAGCTTAAGACTGTAAATGCCTTAAAAGTGAAATATGTGTCTGTGGAGTTATGTTTGTTTATTTCCTAATACTACATGAGTGGTAACCAGAACTTCCTGGAGTGATTCAGGTGCTTTCCCAGGCTCTGATGATATACAGTGTCTATTTGCATCACAAATTCGAATGCAGTACAAATAGAGTAATTATTCTGTCTCTAAAGAACTTGATTAATCTTCCTGTCTGCCCACAGCAGTACTGTTCCAGTTCAGTTTTACACCAGAAGGATATATATTGTAGTTAAGCACAGGAAAGCCCCCATTCTGGAAAATGTACAAGTCACTGGAAGCAGTGGGCCATAAATTTTGGGTGGAAGTTTTGTTATTCACAGGTAGAATTTCTTGGAAATTTTAAGGCTTTTGGATAAGAAAGTGTGAAAGGGTGTTGACTGGCAGATCTCCAGCCAGTATGACTAGGTCAAACAGGTAAGAGGAAAAGGAAAAGAAAAACAAAAACAAAAGAGCAAGTTGCTGGTAAGGAGAACTTGCGCTGGGAAGCAAAACTGCAGTGACAGAGCTGGTCAAGAGATGACATGAGAGTTTGCTGGGAGGGAGGAGCAAGAGAGCTTGGGAGGAAGGGAAACAGCAGAAGAGAAGGAATAAAACATTTTGTAGCTAGCTTTGGAAAAAGCTAGGGTAGGGTAAAGAGAGGTCAAAAGGAATTTCATTTGATGATGTAGTAGATTTAATAGATTTATTTGAGATTTTATTCAATGTTTTTTGACTCAACACTGCTGAAAAAAGCATCACATACTTGTAAAATTTCTCAAGTATTTTCTGATTGGCTTTTTAGCAGTGATTTCTATACTGTACTTTCAAACCCTGACATTTTGTAATGAGAAATTCTGTTACATGATACAGCTATGGAATCTGTTGCATTTTGTAATTTTTTTTTTTTTACTTATGTAAAATTTTCTAGCTGTAACTTGCTGCTCACTAACTTTGAAGTGTAATAGTCTCATCACTGAGGTGATAAGGACAGATTTTCGGACTTCATGAATGTGAACTTCACATGTTTATTGATGTGCTCTTTTGAAAATGTAGCAAGGTATGCCAAATCAAACCTTAAGCCATTCTTATTTGGAATCTTGCTGTCCTTGGTTTTCCAAGAAAGGCAAAGAAAATTTGAGGATTGCTTGAAAGTGATTATAAACATCTCTTTACCTGTGTTCTAATCTTTGTTCTGATCTGACCCACATTTTTCTGAACAATTAATACTTAGTCCAAATAAGCAGGTCACTCACTGTTATTCCGTGTCCCACAACACATGTACAAGCACAATTTTTGTACTACCTTTCAGCATCCCCATCAGGCTATGACAAAAGGCAAAGCTCGTAAGGGCTCCCAGAACAACAGGCCCCTGCTTTCCTTTGGCTCAGACTCATGGCAGAAGAACTAGTGTAGTCTGAAAATGCTGCAGTGGGTGTTGAATCAAGGTTTTGGCAGCTTGTACAAGGTGAACCCTGCAATTATCAGTTTGTAGTCTGTCTTGCACTGGAAACCTGTGTATTTTCATACACAATAGGATTTATTCTGATACAGGTGTAGTGTATCATTATCTCTGTGTGGCCAAAGTTCAGGGAGCCCAATATTTGCTTTAGAGTTATTAGAAGGGAGGCACTTTATGATTTGTGAATAGCCATCAGATTTAGTTAAACTGATTACTGATTTTGTTGGGTCTGTCTTGGGGCCTGCTTCAGTGCTGCTGAATAGGAGAATCTGGGAAAGACCTTGTGTTGAGCATGTTCTAGAATTTGTAATATATCCTATAATCTTTTATTTGCCTAAACACTTTAAAAATAATAATAAAAAAACCTTGGTTTTTTAGGGGTAATTAATTCCATGTTTAAGAAGAATTAGATTTGATTTTCTGAGTTACGTTGTATCTATTGGCATTAAAAAATGACAGGAAACTTCACAGTAAAATTTACTGTAGAGCTGCTAACATCTGAAACTTGGGAGCAGACATATTTAAGGAAGAAAAAGAAGGTCACTGCTTCATTGTGATGAAATGCGTTATAGTAGGAGATCCTTAGGGACAAATAATGTTCAGGAAAGAAATAAGGAGTCTAGAAACAACAATACACATTTTTCTTAAAAGTAATAGATGCTGCCCCCTACTTATGAATGGTTTTTGGAGGCTAGATGAATTCCTAGGAGCTGGGCTTGTCAATAATGCCACTTGAACTTGTTTCACCAGCTTTTGGTCTCTTCTATTTTTGCTATTTTTGCTCCAGTCCCTGTTCCTACTATGTTGACTAGCTTGCAGCCTTCTCCTTCTTTGCTGTCATCCCCTCCTTCCAACCTCCTGAAGTTCCAACTCTCTGACTCTTTGGGATTTAGCTGTGCTGTAGACCTCTGCTAATGACTGCGGTAATCAGGATGGAAAGGAAGAGTAAAAAGTCAGCCTTCTTGAGAGACTAACGTATTAATATGCAGATTGAAAGGTACCTGCAGTTCTGCCTTGTGTCATTTATAGGGCTGCTTTTAGATCTTGCGTGGTTTCCTGAAGTATCACTGTATCACTTTGTAACAATGCTGGGTGTGTTATGTAAGTGGTGGCAGAGGTTATCTCATGCCAGCATCTCAAGTAATGCACATCATGGCGCTCTCTTCCTGTGGTATCACCTCATACTTTAAGAAAGCACAAACACACAAGGCTCATAAGAGATTTACAGAGGAACTTTTTCTTAGGCACATAATGATATGCAAATATCTCAGGATCAAAGGTAAGTCAAAGAAAAATGGCACTGAGTAGAATAAGTCAACTCATCTAGCAGTGTAACTACATGATAAACCCATGGGCAATTCCAGAGCTGTCAGCTTCACTGCCTGTATAGCCCACTGTGGGGCCAGATGCTGCTGTTGGATGACTTTTCAGCAGCTTGGCATCTGAGCTCCATGATGGCCTGTCTGTCAGGTTGGAGTGGGAACTTTCAGTGTACTGCTGGGGTTGGACATAAAGGAAAATGGATTTTACAAGGTTATGATAATTAAAAATAAGTTGTTGTGTCTGGTTTTAAGTCAGATTCTACCTGCCAGTTATTAAAGAGCAAATCCACCTCAAAAAATAAGCCTGCAGTTTTGCGTTATTTAAAGGGACACATTTAAATTGCCTGAACTTGCTGTTTATTTCTAGGTTTTTGAGCAAAAGTAGGAAGCATGTCCATACACCTGTATTCACATACAAAAACTGGCTGGCCTAAAACTGAATACATACTTTAAAAAGAAAGCAAAAAGTATTTGACTTCCTTTTGTTGGGATCGGAGGTAAAAAACAAAGTCTAGATTTCTTTTTTTTTTTAATATATTTTTTTCATTTTTATTAACACAATACTTCACCGGTTGAAATCAATTGAAACCAAACAAAGCCAGTGTCTCATCTTATGAGAGCTCTTGCCCTCCATGTTCTGGTGTAGCTTCCACATAAGTTGATGTAGTTCACAGTCCAGGTAAAGATGGTGGGGTTTTACTCTTTATGGGTGTAGCCAGCTGCAGGTGCAGGTAAATTCTGCACTGGGTGAGCTTTGCTTAGGGTTGAGCACATTTCCTCCTTAGCAGTCAGTGGCACTGATTTGAATGAAGGCATGTTCCACAGCTGAGTAAGTTCAACCCTGGGGACTAATGTAGAACCAGTAAAAGGCTTGGATGCTGTTTAACTATAAAATTTGCAAATGAACACACCCTTTGAACAAGAAAATGTGTAATTTGGGTAAGAGAATTTGCTACCTGCAATTGCAAATTACTGTGTTGAGTTGTTTCCTCAAATATAAGGGACTTAATTTTCAATGTGATCATCTAATTTTTTTTTTTTAACCAAATCTGGCTTCATAATTTTTTTCCCTGTGAAAATGAGCAAGGACTATTTTGCTTGACTTGTGAGTTGTCAGAGGAGCACTTAACAACATTTCAAAATGCATTCAGAAGCTACCTGAGATGCAGAAAATCTGAATGCTTATAAAAGCCTTGAACTGTGGGATGGTTGTTTGCTGAAATGTTCCTCTCCCACACAACAGCCCTATGCCCCAGTGAGTTATTCTAGAACCCATTCTAGAAAAGAAATGTAATGGACAGAACAGGAGTGTAACAGACTTTTCAGGATGTTTGTGTCTACTCCACAGAAGCCACTTTATATTCAAACGCGTTAATTTTCATAGATTCACTAGTAACAAGTGAAAACTTAAACCTACTTCAGATTTAAAAAAAAAATCGCCTGTAAAACAATATTTTTGTGGAAATTCTGGCTCTGCTTTGACGGACTCCATCCAGTTTGTAGTCTGGAGTAAGATTTTTCTCTTATATTAGTATTTGCTGCAGTTTCTGAGTCATCTTTCATGATACCTTTTCATTGACTATAAAAGAAACTGAATCAGATGAATGAGTTGACTGTTTTATAATTTCTGAAAAATTTATTCCATTGATAAATATATGATATATTTAATCAGTTTTGATAGTGCAGGCAGTAAAGTAACACTGCACCCTGACAGGAGACCTTTTGAAATTTTAATAGTAATAGTAATAGTAACAGTAATAATAATAATAATAATAATAATAATAATAATAATAATAATAATATCATCAGGTAATTGAAGTCAGTGTTTTTTCAGTACTACTGTATGTTTTCTTTCTGTTAAGTCAGAAGTAAAACCAAAGTTTAATAAGAGTGCTATAAATTAAGTTACTTCATTCCCTTACTCTTGATTTTGTTGTTTAGCTGGTTCAAGAAGTTCCAGTTACTTGTATCCCTCAAAATATCATAGAACCATATACGCATTTGAATTGGAAAAGACCTCTCCCAACAAACAAAGGTAATATATTGTGGTATATATATAGTTGTGTATTACAGCTATATTGTCTCTGTATTAATGGGAAATTAGCTGTTTGAATCTAGATAGTAAAAAAACCCCAAACATGAAGTCTTTGTTGAAGTGGGCAAAGAAAACCTTGATCACAGGCTGTTAGGCGTGTCTCACCTTTGTGGGTACAAAATGTTAGAAGAATGAACAGGGGAAACCAGAGCTGGTACAGGTTGCCCTTCGAAGCTGTAGATGTTTATCCTTGAAGGTTTTCAAGACTCAGCTGACAAAAGTCCCTGAACAACCTGGTCTGGCTTCAGTGTCAACCCTGAATGTAAAAGGGAAGTCTCTTTAAGCCTGAATAACTGATTTTCTGATCCTGTAAAAAGGGAGCTTGCAAAAAGAAGGAAATATTAAAGCAAATGTTGGTATCAGAGAATTTCATAAAGATGTATCTTTATGAAATTACCTGTGTCTGCTTAGGAAAAAAAAGAAAAGTGATTCCCTGTGCCTTGCAGAAATTCGCAGTGGACTTGATACTGTTCCCAGAGGTTTCATATCTTAAAGTTTCTGCTGTAGGGTGTGGTATTAGAACATTGAAGATTATTCTGACACATCATTCCCTGCAAGTAATCTCATCCTAGGCTGGTAGTGTGATGAATGATGTCATATCACAGTAGGCAAAGAAGTACTAAGTTATTACCTCTGATTTAGCCAGGGAAACTTGAATTGATGAAACTGTTAAATTGGGACTTTGGAAGAGTAAATGACCAAATGCATATTTTTTTATACCGTTATATCTGTGACTGTAAACTCTTGGCACAGGCCAAAAATGGTTGTTGCATTGGTAGTGTTCATGACTAAAACATCCGCTGCTGTTGTTCCAGAAGGTTCACAACTGGTTCTACTTTTCTTGTTTTGTGTTTCTTCTTTACTGGTATCTTCAGAAGACTTCTTGGACTGATATCCACTGTCTAAAAGGAGGCATGTATCTCATTTTTGCATAGATGGCACTTAATACCACTGAAACAACTTAGAAGGAGAACTGCTCTTGCAACTTCTAAGTTTTATGATAGAAATTACTGTTTATGTTGACCAAGTCAAAGAAAAAAATAATTCTCAAATCAGACTACCTTTGAATTGGTCAGAGTCTGATCTGCCCCATCTATCAAGTTATTCCACAGAAATTCATAGTTCATTGGTTTATGTCTGTGCTCTTCATCATGTACGAGGACTCCTCTACCAGTCTTCCTAGCATGTAGTGTATGGTGGTACCTCATTTAACAAGAGCCATCAGAGTGCCTCCATAAAACATACTGGTTGGTGTATCTCATAAGAGGCTTTCTTAATCATTTGTCAATTCTGCTAGCAAGCATTCACAATTGGATGAAGAAGAACAAAGTTGAATTTGCCATGTTTAAGACAGAGAGAGAAATCCGCTCTGCAGACAGAGGTACTCAGAACTCAGGTATAACAGGTACCTGCATCCTATCCCTAAAAACAATCTAGTTATATTCAATTTTCACAAAATTTTGTTAAGTAATGAAAATACATTTCTTTGCTGGTTGGAAAAAGTTCATCCTTCTGACACTTCTTTTTGGACAGAGTTATGTCCGTCATCCTTATAATGGATTACCAAAATTTTCTGTCTTCGGGGACTACGCTGTGTGTAATTGAAAGACTACACGGTACAGAGAGAGCGGCACCTTTCTGGTGAGGCCTGCTATGAGCACCCCTCCTGTCCCATTGCCTTCTACTCTGTGAAAGCCCACTTGTGGCGCCCGTTCCTGACTTTACTGCTGATGTGCAACTTGAGCTGTATGTTGTCTCTCCCATCTCCAGTCGCATGCTGTCAAAACTGCCGTTGTTTTGGAAGAGTGCAACTTGACCAAGCCAGGGATCAAACAGGAAAGATCAAGGAAAAAGAAGCCTTCAGAGACAAGAAGTCCAGAAATTCCTGAGTCCATTGGATTTATCCCAAGTTTGACTTTTAAAAATAGACTAAAAATAGATTGTGGGTTTTTTCTATTCAAGAAATAATGCTGTGATTGTAACGATGTCAAAACCAATTATCTTTTCCAATTTTTCCATCCAGATCTTTCTGTACCTTGTAGAGGATGAAGAATAAAAGGTTGAACGATGGATGGACTCTGTTGTAAGAGGTAGCTTTACAATGAAAATGTTTTTACAATTAGCAGCACATAACTTTCTATAGAAATAAAAAAAAAAGATGCAAGTATGTGTATTCCTGAAATAAATAAATGGCTAAATAATTTATTTCTCCACAAGTACAAAGGTGAAAATGCATGGATATAGCTGGAATGAATATGAAATTATATGCCTTGGATTAGCATGACAGTGGTTCTACCTCCAATAATCTAAACTGGGAGTCTGAGAAAGCCGTTCATCAGAAATAAAGCCTGGAACCCATGGTTTTTAGTACTTGATAGTGTAGAGAAACATGAACCTCTCTGCTGCACTTTATATGAACTCATACACTTTTTTTTTTCCGTGCAGCTCTATTTATGCAGATCTCTGAGTCAAGAGAATGATGTAACAAAGAAGAAAGATATATGCAATGTCAGTAGATGATAGTAAACTATGAAGTAACAAATTTGGAAAGATGGGAAATTGGCCAATATTGATTTCAGACAACATGAGGGGAAATGGTTATGTCCATATAAAGCTATGGATAAGTATTCAGTTTGCATTATCTTCCACTACTAAAGGTCACAAATAATGATTGAGAGTTTTTCAGCCTTTGCAGATTTTCAACAACTTCTTGTCTAGCTATAGAATTATGTAACCAAAGATATGAAGTGAGAGAAAATACTGCAAGAAAAAGAACTTATGTAGTTATGGTCACGTCTGCCTGTATTCTCTGGGACATCACTTAGTCCCATTGAACCTGTCAAAGTTTATCTGGTAGCACCTGCTCAGAAGGGATATCAGCATTGCTTATCTTGCTCTGGAGTTACTGTTTATTATTACCAGTTTTGAAATAAGTGAGTATGTGAAATTACTGTGCTCTGATACTCAAATCAGAGATATAGACCTAACATGCTCTCTCATTTTAAGGTGTACTGGTTTCTTCTGAATTTGTACCATTTAAGAGTGAGAGCAGAGGAAAAGGTGCAGATGTATTTTGCTATGCATGTCAGGCTTTTTATAAAGAGAAATCCAAGTCTTGTATGTACTGAGGTAAGTGGTTAAGCTTTTGTCAGCTACTACAAAATAAGAAATTGGTCAAGAAAAGAATGGGAAAAAATAACCTTGGCCAATCCAAGACTTATATACAAACCTCTGTATGTTAGACACATTTCTGGTCCATGCAGTAATTGCATACTGAAATTGTGGCCTTTGGAATTAAAACTGCTTTTGTGCTCTATCATGTAAATATCCAATTTGGGCATAAAATGCTTATAAAAATTTATGAAAGGGATTTGACTGGATGAGTCTGGTGGAAAACTTAGAAATTTCAGTATGTCAGGAGCTTTGATGAATTTATATGACAACATTTCTCCAAAGTGGTTGCATTGCCCCATCACTAAGTGATGGCATCAAGAGCTTCACCAGAGGATGGATTTGTGTTGTCCCGTTGTCTAACAACTAGAGAGTATGAATTAACCAAGGCTGTCCAATGTGTTGGGTAGTGTTTGTTATCTGCTGAAAGAAATAGTAACACGATCTTGTCTTTTAAGTGGTAACAGTCACCTCAGGAACTCAGTATCGTCTGTCTGACTACACACAGCTGAGGCACTCGGTCACAAGCTGTGTGTAATAATCACAAGCTTTTAGAATTAAATCTGTGTTAAGCCCTTCAAACAATTTAAACACATTATAAATTTTTTCATTTTCTTCTTTTTTCCTGAGTCTGCCTTTGTGGGTTCCAAATATCTCGTAGATTCTTGAAAACTTTTTGAAACACTCAAGAGTGTTAATATTTTTTTCTTTTTTACTTTTTCTTGTGACTTCCTGTGTAAATTTAACAAGTTTTTCTTTATGCGGGTACGTTAGATGATAAAACTCAAGTTCAGATAAATGTCAGTAGCTCACACAAATTTATGCAAACCTTTGCTCATGAGATGTGTTGGCTTGCAATTCTTCAATATTCAGTATGATTTCCTGCTGCCTGCAAAGTGGGTATTGATGCAATCCTAACTGTAGGAATACACTGTTGCAGTAATTTTAAACAACACATACATGAATTTTTATTTTTAGAACAGCAACTGTCCTTTTCAATGTAAACATTTTTTCCTGCCATAGTGGCAATTTTAATGTGGGCAAGTAGGATTCCATTGGATTTTTTGTGGGTGGTATCCTCAAATTACACAGAGAAGGTTTCCCTTTCCCTTCCTACCCTAAGTATGCCTGTTTACTTTTAAGTTTAAAGATAAGTTGATTCATATGAAAGGTACTAAATTTTTGTTAAAAGAAGTTTGGGGTTGTTTTGTTTGTTTTTGTTCACTATACTGTTTAGCTGGAGACCTGCTTCTGCTTACATACTTTCAAAGGCATTTAATTATTTTTTTTTTTACCAGGTAATGCTATATAAAAGAGTGTTTTCTGTGTTGGATTTTAGACATAACCAATATTGTACTGGCAGAGTTCAGAAGGTAGTGGTTTGGATCTCGCACTTGTTCTTGTCACTCTAGCAAGGTTCTTAGGCAATTGCTTAACTGCAAACATGTGAAGAACCCTCTAAATTGCATGGACTACAAATACATTCATAAATGAACTTCAAGGAAGCAGCTGTCTCATAATTCTTTCAACATATGTACAGAGTAGAAGTCTATTGCTTCTGAAGAAAACACTTTTCTTGTTTGCTGAAGGTAGAGATGGAAAAAATAGGAGCTCTGAAATGAGGAGTCACAGCTGTACAGAAAAAGAAGGCATGCGATAGTGAATATGTAAGAATTTCAGTTACGCCATTATATTAATATTTTATGTCACTCCTTTACTTTCTCATTGTCCTTTCCTTTTAGTCTCTCAAAACATGAGTATTTCTGAAATCACAGTTCAGTGTATGGATATATTCTGTTGTGCTCTTTGTAAGACCTTAAGTCCATTTGAAAAAAATAATGTAGGTTTCTAAATAATTTGGCTACATCTGAAAATTTCAATTCACTTTCTTAAAGGGTTTACTTTAGAAAAATACTAACTTATTTCTGTAAATAATCTATATTATTAGGAGAATTGTTTGCTTTGAAAGGACATTCAGGGATGGGTTCCACAGAAGGGTCTGTCACCAATATCTGTTTTACTTTTCATTTTATTCTTAGAACCTGTTCCGTTCTATGGTAAGATATCTGGGTGTTTGAGTATACAGAGAATATGACAAAACTCTCTTTTCAACAAATGCTGTTATGGAAGTACCTTTTCCCTGCCCCTAAAAAAATATTCAGATTCTACAGTCTAACCACATCAAGAACATCTAACTATGCCAATAAACTTCTGATAAGCCATCAGTACCAGTTCCATTTTTCTTAGTCTTGAGAAATCTTGATCTTTTGCGCATGCTTACCAATGCTTCCTCTAACAATTGCCTAAATGTTTTTCACTTTTAGATTTCAAATGTAATGCATCAATCTTCTGATCTGGATACGCATGCATGAGGTTCTTTAACAATATGTGTGGATGACATTTTTCAGTAATCTTTCTACTTAGGTACATTTCATATTCTTTCAGCACATTGTGTGACATAGTCCTTGGTATTTGGCTGTTCTCTGTGTTCAGGTTCACTCAATAACGTAGGCCTAAAAGTTTCCTTCTTTTACCTCTTTTTTGACCCTGAAGAAGTATAGCATTGTTCTGTCAGCTGTTTCTAAGTAAGACAACCCTTGTGTGCATATTTGTGGTACAAAAATATATCTTTTGGTTTAGAACCTGAAATTGATCAGAAGAGATGAAGACCTCTTTCTAAATGAAATGGATGGTACTTGATAGAAATCAATCAGGTGGACTTTTAAAATTCCTTGGAAGGAAGAAGTTATATAACTACAAATAATAAAACTAATGCTGAAGAAAATTGAAAGTAATAAAGCTTTTATGAATTGTCAACACTGTTCCTATATCAAGAGCATTTTAATGGCAGAATGGGAATTATCTATTTAGTACTTTGTCTTTCAGTGGAAATGGAGAAAAAGTGTTAAGAAATACTTAGATCTCAAAATGTGCAGATAGGTACAGATACCATAAAATTACCGAAACTCTATTGAAACTACCTGAGTATGTTTCAAATACTTGACATGGAAGCCTGAGTACTTTTTTCCCTCTTAAAACCAAAAATCATCATCAGTTTTTAATCTGTTGTTTTGTTGTAGGGTTTTGTTGTTTTTTTTTTTTTAGTTGGTTGTAGGGTTTTGGAGTTTTTTAGAGGTTTTTTGTGGGTTTTTTGTTTGTTTGTTTTTTCTTTATTTATATTCTGTATATATTCTATATATATTCTATATGTATTTATTTATATTTCTAAAATCAAAAGTTTTTCAGCATTTTTAAATCCTTCTGTTATTTCCTAACGTTTTAGTATTTAATTTTGTATCTATTTTATATATCTATATAGCCAATGGAAACAAACCCAGCTTATAACCAGTGAAAATGTATGACAAATGAGATGTGTCTGCTGCTGTGTTGTCCCTTAATCTTCTTTTGTGTTAATGTTTATTTTCTCATGTTATTGATTTCAAATTATTTAATGTCTTGCGGAAGCATGAGCCATTGAGATTTTCAGAATATGGTTTGTTGCAAGAGGGAAAAATGTATGTTGTATCTTCTGGATTGGGCAATGGGTAAAGAAAGAGTTGTGGATGGTCACTGTTTCAGCTAAAATGCTTAAAACTGACCACTGACCTAAGTGGTCTTCTAGCTGCTATACATGTGCATATTCATTTTAGATATCAAAAAGGCAGACCAAGAGCTATCACGTTTCTCTAGTTACATAAGGCATGCAGAAGCTAAATCAAAATATGTGTTTAAAAAAATCAAAAGACAAAACAAGGTTTAACAGTTATTATAACAGTAATATTGTATCAACCACCCTTCCAATTCCAGGCTGCCTTCTAACCGCTTGGTCATTACTGTTCAGGCTTAAAAGTCTTGTATAGGAAATGGTAAAAGGGGACATTGGGCTCATGGTTACAATGTGGTACTTACTGATAATTCAATTGAATCAACATATATAAATCCTGTCGCTAAATGGTGATTTCTCTTCTGCTGTTCAATATGGACACAACTAATCTAATGTGAATAGATAATTGTTGGGCAAGAGCTTGTGAATATGTGTACAGTTCTCTTAATATCTCTATGTACAAGGTAAAGACAAACAATTAGATATAAGGGGACAGTGAGAACACTCACAGAAAAACAGAAATGGAAATGTCTGAAAAACAGAATGCATGACCTAAAGAGAGACTTTCTGCAGTGTCTTTTGTGGATAGTAGAATGATCTCAACTAAAGAAGGTGTCTTCTGAATTATCAGACCACCCAGATTTCCTATTGAGTTAGAAAATATGTTTATAGAAAGATTTTAGGTGTAATGTTCACTCTTTTGCTATCTAAAAATGTATTTTTATATGTCCTTATTTTTCCCTGCCAATCACATAATCAGTTCGTCCCTGTTTCATTTCTTGTGGGGCTAAGCTGGCTTCCTCATTTTTGCAGTTCATCAATACAAAACTGATTTGAAGCTGAGCTGTATAATAATAAGCCTTTCAGCAGCCAGGCTTGACACTTGCCTTGTAATTAAGGCCTTGATGGTTGTGTTGATGGCAAATGAAAGAAAATGGCTTTGTTCTCAATTCCAGAGGCTTGATTGCTGGTTCTCGTTCTCACCTGAATTCGACCCATTCTGCATTGTGCACATGATTGCTGGAGTGTGAGTAATTGCAGTGCTGGCAGATGACATTTTCATGAAGCACACTCTGCACTGCTCCAGAGGGAATTTGCAGAATTTATAGCTGGAGAAGCTCATCAAACATGGATTTAGGAAATGCCTATGTGAAAAGTGGGAGCCCACAACTAAATATCAGAGCTTTTCTTTTGACATTTGCTTTTACATAAAGGGCTGTCTGCAACCTGTCTTACCTTATGGTAGCAGCCTATTCATGACTAGATTTTGTGATTAAGTGAAGCTACTGAAGTTTGTTAATGCAATTTTTGCATGTTTTCTTGTAATTTTTTGTTTGCTTTGGAAAGTAGATGGAAAATGATTTTCTCATTTCCATTCGTATTTTTATATTTCCTTAACCTTTCAACTATTTAAAAATTTTCAGATGTCTCATGATATTTATTGACAACACTGTGTGCTTGGTTTTATTTAAATCCTGTTATTTTCACAACCTTTTTGCATTACAACATATTTTGTTTATTTTAAACGAAAATGAATGTACATTTTAAATAGTTTTCTAAATAAAAAGGCTTCCACAATGGAAATATACTCTGTCATTTATAAATCAGTTTTTTAGAAAGAAAACATTAATGACTTTTGTATTGACAAGTTCACGTATTTCAATGAAGGGTGTTTTGTGTGTTGTAAATAAGAATTGCATACTGAAATTCTGCATTATAGGTAACATATGCCATGATATGCATAATCTTTTCTTCCCTCTGCCTTAGTACTTCTGCATTTTCCTCTCCATATGACTGTTCCTGTCTCATGTCACCATGCTCGTTTCTGAGGCCCTGGAGCTTCTCCTTGCTCTTGTAACACAAGCACGCTGGCATGGATACCTGTTGGTTGTTGCTGTGCTTGTACTTTCCCCCAAACCTGAACAAACACAAACATTTTTGGAATCCTGTTGACATTTTTCAGTCACAGCTGCTTGGGTTGTCAGTGACTTTCACGTGAAGATGCATGACTGCTGTGACTCACATGTACTGTTTTGCTGCTGTCTGCCTGGCAAGCCAAACTATCTGCACTTAGGTTTTAATAATTCTTCAGGCTTCTCCATCATGGCAAGTCGAGTGTCTTTCCTCATTGGTATTACTGAAGGTCCTGAGCAATTGAATGATTGAAAGTTTCATTTTTTTTTAATTAGATTTATTGATTAACCACTGGGAAAAGTTGGGTGAGAAGTCTTTTGAGTTTCTGCAATATATGTTTGATCCAGAGTAGTGCTGATTATTTAAAATACACAGAAAAAAATCTGAGGTCTAAGCTGATGATGTTAAACTGCCAGTTGTTTTAGGGCCTAACTTATCCTCATTTCAGTTGCAGAACTCTATATCAGCACTAATGAATGACAACAAGAGGAAAATAAATCTGAACTGCTGACAGTTATTTTTATTTATGCTATACTCCTCAAGTAGTTGGGTAGCACAAGGAGACCCTTTCTAGGTGTCTTACCTAAATTCATGGATGTTGTGCTGCTGTTGTTTACTAAAAATAGGGTTTTTTTGTAGTCTTAAATGGGAACAAGTAGAAACCTGTTGTAAATACATCTTGATTTTAGTCATATGTAAGAGATCTCCTAATATACTTTGAGTACTGGTGTTAAATACTGCACCTAATCTTAAGTGTTCCATAGGGAATCACTTAAAACATTCAGGTTCAGAACCTCAAAAGTTCTTGGACATGTAAATCTTTTGAGAGTTTGGGTTTCAGAGAGCCACTTTGAAGCCATGAAGATCAGCAGTGTTTAAGGTTATGAACTACAGATGTCTGTAGTTCATCGTTTCTTCTCATTGTTATTAATGGAAAGGTGAGGTGCAGACGGATACCTGACGGATACCCTGGCTGATACTCCTCTTGCAGGAATGTTAGGGACCCCTCTGTGTCCATTATGGCAGCCTTTTGAGGCACAGTTCTACTCTCAGTTTGTTCCTTTTGTAACAGTCCCACTCTTCTGTTGTGATTTGAGTGGCAAATCAACCCCAAGAGGGGAATCTATTGTTAGATATCACATTGTCTGTAGCAAAACAACCCATGCCTGCCTTGGACTTGTGGTAGAAGGGCAGGTTTGCAACCTCTGTGTCCTTAGTCAGGACCTGGATGTAGAAAATTACTTCCTTTGTGGGACTGAGGCCTGGATCAAAGAAGAACATGGTGAGAAAATCCTGGAGATTCCTAACTATTTTTCAAATCTGTTGCAAAACAATAAACTCTGAAGAAAGAAATGAAAACAATAGGCAGTGGACTAGAGCAGTGAAATATGGCAGTCAATAGCTTTTGGACCTTGCTGTATGAAGAGAAAAAGCTGCCTGATACCATTACCTTAATTATGGTGATGGTCTGGGATATACTGGGGAAGATGATCAAATATTACATTATGCAGACTGGTTTTGGATAACACTAGCATCCAGCAAGCAACTGTAAAGGTAAGAATCACCATAATGGTTTAATATAGAAGTTAAAATATTGCAAGTCATGGAAAATGTTCAACTGGGACTCTTACGGCCTTCGTGCCACTACATCTGAACTTGAAAAGCTTCAGCTTATTTTAATAAATCTTTCTCTTACCACATTTTAATTTTCACTTTTTACACATCTCATTATTTTTATCAACAAGAATGTTCAGATATGATTTCATTTTCTCTGACACCCCTTTATGCTTTTCTACCATATTTTCCTGCCAGCTTCTCCCTTTCCTCAGTGACCTAGCCCTCAGACATCTTCTTCCTTTTCTCTATCTCTCCTGGCTTGTCTCTTTGCTTTGCTCCGTGTCTTTTGCTTAGCAATACGGAAGTGGTATTCAGAATCTCAGCACTGACTCTTAATTTCTCATGTCTCTTGCATTCCCTTCTATCCTTCACACCTAGGGGAGAGAGGAGAGGTCCCAATCTCATGCTTTTATTTTCAGGCTCATTGTGAGATGACCTTTTGGCATGTGACAGGGAGCCTGACTGTGACTCACCCATGCCTCAGCCTATTGCATGAGACCACTGACCATTTAAAAATATTTTTCTGTCTCGTTGTCTCTTTCTATAACTCTTAAACAATTTTACTGTAAAGGGAAGAGTTTCTTACCTGATCTGCATCTTTTGTGCCCATTGCAAAAGCCATTGTTCTCTCTGGCACCACACAGTATGTTACATTATCTGCTCCAGTACAAACATCAACAATTGCTTGTTTCCACTGAGAAACCTGAAGTTCTTGGACAATACAATGAGTGTGAGAAGTTCTGTAATTCAGGGGAGATGATAAAAGGGCAGAAGTTTCCTCCTGCAATTTTTAAATGTTAGGATTCCTGTGGTTTTTTTCTTACATTTTCTTTTAAGCTAGTACCTCTATTTGTTACGCCCTTAAAATACTTTTGCATCTAAATAGAATTTGTTTGTCTTATATTGCAATATCTGTTAATCCACAAATCATTTATTTAACACCTGGTCTACTGTCTAGTCAAGTATTTTTGATTTCTCTTTTGATACAAATTTACCGGTACAGGGGTAAGACATGCTATAATGTATTAGATAATGAATTCTAAACATATCTCAATAATTACATAGTTTTTGTATCTTGGGGACAAGTTGTACACCTGTTGGTGTATCTGCATCTACGGATTACTCTTCCATTCATGAATGCTTTACATTCACTGTGCTAATATGCTAGTACAGCTCTTCAATATGCAGTTCCCACTGTAGCTGATACATCAGCTGACTGACCTTAGTTTTCTGCTTTTGACACTATTGGAAGTCAGTCTGTTGTAGGAACTTGCCCGACAAATATTCCATGACCCATTTGAAGTCTCCTATACCAGCATCAGAGGACACCAAGGCTTTGTCCTTTTAATGCTTTTGTTCATAAGTATATAATGATTTCTTGACTGTTTGCTGCTGGAGGTTCTGTGTTGTGTTTATGTTCTGTAACTGTTGCCTTGTGTCTCTCCAGTGGGATACCCCAACTTTTCATCTGAGGCACTGCTTTAATTAGTGATAGCAGTTATTGTTCTCTTACCTGACAGTACTAGTGAATATAAGGGGGAAAGAAGAGAGGGTTTCTGAGCTAATGTCATCTGAGAGAGAGTCTGAAACCATAAATTGCTGTAACATGTGAAAGTAACAATATCCAAGGTTAGATTTGACTCTAAATGCATTTTGGGATTAATTTAGTGCTCTAATCTGTTTACAAATAACTTGCAAAGAAATTTGATCAGTAGGAACGTATTCATTTTTCTCCAGTATTTTCCAGTTATTTGTGCAGACATATGTCAGCCTTACAGGAGAGTTATCCTTTCCTGTTTATTCGTAGTGTGTGAATAGTCATGTATAGTTTTAGTTTTTGAGTAGTCAGTATTTATAACAACAAAGTAATTGAAGGGCAATGAATAACTAGCAGTAAATACTGTTTTTCGTTTTGGGATGTATCATCCTGTAAGTATAATCCTAAGTATAGGCCAGTTTGTAAACATTATTTAGACTTTTATTTTTTGTCAAATGTCACTAAAATATAAACTATTTCCATTTCAGGCAAATCTTTGTGAGTACTGTATACAAAGCAACAGTAAGTTTATTCACAACAGTACTTTCTGTGATGTAAATCATGGCAACTGAGTATACATAATGGTAATTTTCAAGTCCAGGATGATATTTTAACATTAGCTAGTATGATGTGCTACAAAAATGCTGAGAAGAGCATTTCTTATATATCTGCTAAAAAATCACTGTAGCACTAACACAGATTTTCTTTTGCATTTAATTGAGTTACACATAGTTTATCTGTTGCTTCTGAGAATTTTAATATTAGGTGTCCTCATATAAATTACTATTATAAAGAGGAGTAATTTGAGATACATCAATCTGAACTGGCCAAGGGATGTAAGAACTTGCAGCTTCCAAGTGACAGCTATTGGGGTGACAGAGTATGACAGTGAAAGAATCTTGCCATACATATTTCTTTTCTGTCCTGACAATGGTAAAGAAGATTTCAGCAGTGATATATGGAAATACTGCTGCTTGATCAAGCTTGTTTGATATGGCAAAATAGGAGTAAGGCTTCTGTGTGCCCTTCCTCCTTGCCCATGTATAAGTAGATAGATCCTGGAAGATAAAGAGCAGTAGCTGTATACTGATCACTCTGTCTTTACTATATGTAGTAGACATTTGTAAACATTTTTGCTCATTAGGTTTAAAAGATGTGTCAAATTTTTTTAAACATGTCTCAGGTACAGTATAGGACCTTTTAAATCACTATCAAACTGAGACACTGGAAATGGATCCAATGTGCAAATACAGTTTTCTGGACCAGGCTCTGTTTCTTTCATTTTGGTGTACTGAAAAGGCTAATTCTGTGCTTCTTTATGTCACAGTATTACACTATCACTTTATTTTTCAAAAGATGATCTTGCTGCTAAGTTATTTCAGTTAAGGATTAAAGGAGAGAGAACAAAAAATTAACTTGTGGAGAGAGAGATGGCAGAAATAAGCCTTTGCCCACAGAAGAGTCAGTAGATGCTTGGTGCTTTCACCTGTCATTAGGTAGATCTGACATTGGTGCACAATAGACTGTGGAAACAGCCCTGCACAAAATCTGCCACACAATGCTTTGCTGCATTTGCTGGTAATAGAACTCTTCTCCAATAGTTGTCAGTGAAGGCGGATAAAACTAAATCTGCTAATAACTCTTTCTGTATATAGTTCGTAGTCTGCAGTGGGTAGGTCTACAATCTGTAGGGTAATACTTGTTATACATTCCATTTTTTTAGTTTGTGTTTTTTCCTTAAGATGCCATCACTGCCTCCAGCTGGCTTCAGAAAACAGCAGAAAAGATCTGGAAAGGCAGATCAGTTCTCTACCCTACATTTAATTTAATCATTGGCAAGTTGTTTTGATTACTCCCCCCCCGATTTTCTTCTGCTCTGGCTCTCTGGATGACTTTGTTTTGAGAAGGTGAATCTGCACACCCAAAGGTTGACCTTGGAAATGCCTCCAAATCAACAGCTTTTAATGTAATAGCCTTTCTCCTAACATTATTTGCTTTGTAGTAGGGTTGTGTCCTGTGTGCCATCCTCCTACTTAAAGGCAATTTTCAAATTCCATATTGTCCTAGAAGTGAACACGCTGTTCACTGCCAGAGCCAGTAACACTGCAAGCACTTTTGTGTTTTCACCATCCTCATTACCTTCTGCAGTCAGGAGAGACCCCTGTTTTTTCACTCAGGTATTTGTGCACTGTTTCACACTTTCTCCAGTGGGCCTCAGACAGGAGATAACTGTTTATCTGCCATGTGAGAGATGCACACAATCTTTCCAAAAAGGTCCCTTCAGTGCCAGTTGTGTATTTTCCTCACTGGTTTTAAATCCTTGTTTGGCAACAACTGGTCCTTTGAACCATTAATTAGTGAACCTAAGCTACACTTCACATAAGAACCATGGCATTCAGTATTAACAGGGATGTTCATTGACTGTCTGCTTTCAATTCATAAATTTTCCAACAGCAGTAAATGTCAACTTTGGATATCTTCTTCCTCAAAGAAGGGCATTCACACTTGTGTATTTTTATACGGGATCACTTATTCTTAATCATACTTTTTTATTTATAGGTGGAGCTTTATAAGTTTAGGAAACTTTTATATCAAAGCAGGGTTGGCACTAAGACTATATATTGGTACATCTACCTGGAAGTTAATGAAAAATCTCACAAGTGCTTATACTTTGTAGTTCAAAGTGTGATGTTGATTGAAGAAAGTAATAAACCAAATATAATGATAAGGAAAACATTTTTTCACTTTAAGTTCTTTGTTTTCACAGATGATTTAGAACCTCATTCTGATTGAAAAATACTTCATTTGCTATTTGGTTAATGTTTTTGATTTAATTTTTGTAGCCATATTTCTTGGCCTTTGATTTAATATTTGCTCTAGAGGTTTGGTTATGGTGTTACTTCCACTGAAAAGTGAGACAGTTGTCTGTGTAATGTCAGTAGTAGTGAGACTGTGCCCATGTATTTTTATTTATACATTATTCTGAATAATCAGAAGCATGGCTTTAGTGCCTGTAAATTCATGTAAACTATTATTTGCCCAAATCTGTTGATAATCACAAATAACCTCATAAATCCTAATAAGAGAGAAAAATTTAAAATAATTTTTAAACCCTCTCAAAGTATTTGAAGTAGTTGTAATTATTTCATATTGCCTGAAAAAAATCCCAAAAACACTAAAGCAAATTATTGCCAGAAATAACTCAAGTGACCACCAGTGTTGAAATACATGAAAGGAAGTACACAATCTCATAAAGGCAGGCAGTATTTGCATGAGAGCTGGATGCTTTCTTGAGATTTTATTTTAGTGGCTCAGGTTTTTTCCTGCACCTTCAAGGATAATAAGAACTGGAGGCTCTTCATGACCTTTCTGGGAATTGCTGGTTCTCAGCATCAGTCAGAATGTAACCTTTTTGTGAGAATTTTCTTGTCTGCTGCTGAAATATCCACAGCTTATAAGGATAAAGGATCCATTCCAGGTGTTTTTTGTGTTTTTTCCATTCACTTGTGAAGTGCATCGCTTAGGGCATCTCAGAGCCCATGACATTTAATCTGTCTTTTAAATGTGCTTTGCTTGGGTGCTAAGCAGTGAGGAGAATCTGTACTTCAGCATCTTATGAGTACCCTATTTCTACTTCTGCAGGGGTAACTGAATTTTTTTTGGGTTCCTGAAGCAAAGCATTGTTATCATTAGTAGAATAGGAATGGATAACTATGGGGCTTTATTTTTCAGTATTCTCAGTGGCAGGCAAGTTGCCTATGGCTGTGTGTGCATTTGCCGTGCATTTGCCAAGCATTTGGTATTGAGGCAGGCTCTGAATAGGTATTCCCCTTGTTGAAATTTAGATACGCAAAATGGTCACCCTCAAAACCACATGGCTGCTTTTGGATATCAGATCTTTGGCTTTGAAGTGGAGGATCAAGACCACATAGTGGAAGCCAGCATTGTCAGAGCCCAAGGTCTGTCTTGACGTATTTTAACAACCAGTTTTCAGATCTGTTAGTTCTTTAGTTCTCATTGTTTCCAAGACTTAAAAGTCGTAGGTAGACCTCAAAGTGATGTCATTGGGAGAAGACTGGAAAAAACCTCACCCATTATTTTGATCTTTGGGCTTGTATTAAACTGAGGGTGTTAGGACATGGAGAGCGCACACGGCGAGAGTCATTGCTGCAGCCGTCGGCGGCCGCTGTCCGTGGTGCTACAGCCCAGCCCCGCCGCTCCGGGGCACGGGGAGACTCCATGAAGCCTTTCACAGTTTTGCTAGGACCTTTCTTCTGCAGATAATGATTTCTTACATAAAGTTGTGTTTATAGTTGAAGTCACACAGCGTGTTGCAGCAGCTTTCTCCTTAACAATAATTCCACCTATCCTTATGTAAGAAAAGTTTTGTTCTAAGGTCATAGGCACAATAAGGTCGCCATAAAGATGTATGCATAACTATATATAACATACTTCTTTTTAAACAGTACATTTTTTGGAATTAATGGTTTATGCATGTTTCCTAAGATTAGTTTATTCCCTCAGAATGCCACCTTAAAATGAAAAAAAAACCAAACCAAACCAACCAAACAAACAAAAAAATAAAAAAAAAAACCAAACCAAAAAAAACCCACTAAACCCCCCCCCCCAAAAAATCAAACGAAAAACCCATGATGCCTTGGGAAGGCTCACCTGAAACAGAGACTGGACAGAGCTAGAGAATAAAGTAGATATTTATTGAAAGGCCTTTAGGGTACACCCTGGGCAGGACAAGAGCCTGACCAGGGCCATACACAAGGTGGACTTAAAAGGGTCACAAAATGGACGACTGGTCAGGAGGTCTTAAAGTTTTATAAGTTTTGGTCCATTTGCATATTGGAGTTTAATTGTCCAATTACAGCTCCAGGTTGTGAAGTCCCAACCTTTCTTGTTTTCCTTCTTCAGTCCACCGTTGTTTATGCTTTTGGGCCTGAAAATTGTACTCACTGTCCTTGGTCTTCAGCAGGAAGAGGATTTGTTTTGTCTACCTACTCTGTGAAGAGAGTTTACTAGCACTTAATATGAGGCTCAGAACTATAACTCTAGGCAGCACAGAATATGAAAAACATGAGAACGAAAACTTAAGGCATCACCCAAAAACCAACCAACCAAACAACCCCAAATAATTCAAACAAACAAAAACCCCAGAAAACCCCAACTAACTAGAAATCAAGAAAAGGTTATTTGGTTTATACATAATTTTATTTTAGCCAGTTGAATTATGCTTTTGAGAAATTAATATTGAAATTAATAATTTTATGAGATAAGTGATGATTCTTTTGTTTAAAGGCTCTGTTCCTGGGTATGATTTCAGAAATTTTCATATAGATTCACACATTATTTTGAAGATTAAAAGACCCTCTTTGTTTTTCTAAAATTGTTTAAAAAATGTAATAGTAATGCATGTAAATATTTAGTGTATTTACATGCAAAATTTGTTTAATAGAAAATAGTACCATCTTCTAATGTCATAGAATATTTCTTTGCCTGAAAAGTAGCAAATAAAGAATTGAGTACAGTATCTTTTAGAGGATTTATGGTAATGCTGCTGAATTTAGCTGAGCATAAACAGCATGGTGAGCCCCTCAGGGTCTCTTCATTTTCCTGACACACTCCACTGCTGCCCCATTAACACTTTGTCTGTTATTGCCATCTACTCTGTTTAATGAGTATCTTTGAGTCTGAAGTTCTTCACAAGAAACAACAGCTAAAGTAACTGATACACCTACTGTAGTTTTCAGTAATCTTATTCGCTTTGTAATTTTTTAAAAAATAAAAAGTACATGTGTATTCTTCAGCAGTATAGTTGTATCATGACATTTTCTTTAATTTCAGTAGGTGCTAATCACAAGCATTAAGCAGTGACTACAGATATGATGCTGTATGTCTGTAGAAGGTAAATGCATGCTGAATAGCTGCTAAAGGCTTTTCCTTACTTCAAAATTGATCTGGTTAATACTTTTTAATGTGAAGAAGGAATAATTCTGCTGGAGACTTTTTTGCTATCAAAGCAAAATATTTCTTCTAAGAAACCATAAGACAGAATGAGCAGATGCTGGTTTTGGTATCTGGATTAAGCCAGCTAACTGATGTAAAAGGTCAGTATGTGTCTTAGTGGATTGGATTCCTAAAACTGAGTTTTTCACATTCCTCAGTACACATGAATGAACCATCTTAAATTATTAAACAATAAGCCATATTTTCAGATGAGGACTCAACCTGAATTACAGCTAGAATAATGTTGCACTGGGATGCATGGTAAGACTTAGGAACAATTCTGATTTTGCATTGACTATTAACTGATCAACAAAAGCGCTCTAAATCACCTTATAGATTGAAGTAGATCTGGGAAGTCTTTGGAGGGCCAAATAAAAAATCTGAATAATTGAATAAATTTCTGTTCTAGAAGACTGAGGCAATCAGTTGGATATTGAAACATGTTTCTGTATTAAATGGATTAACTGAAAGCATATTTTTAAAATCTAAAATAATGTGAGTGATTTTCTGTGTTCTGGTAAGCTTGCTGTCCTTCATTAAAGTTTTTTTGTTTGTTTCTATTTTTAGAAAATGAGTCTGGAAGAAAATTGGTGAATTCAATCCAGAGGACCTACCAGCACTCTGACAGGCTCAGAGAGCAGAGTCTGTACCAAAGAGCAATTACCCCACCAAACGATTTCAGGTACAATTGACCTAAATATAGCACTCTCTTGAGATTATTGACAAGAGTTCATTTCCTGTAGTGCTTTTCCCATTTGCTACCCTTGGTAACCACTGTGATCTTATCTGCCTGATGCTGCATGACTTCTGGGATGCAGTTAAGAATTCTGCTGTGCATTATCTTTAAACAGACAATTCATGCTAAAAGAGTCATTTGCAGTTAAATTAGATGATGCATATATTATTCTTGCTGCTGAAGTTACAAAGAATAGGAATGAGTGCCTGAATCCTTTTGGACCTGAATGCACTGGAATTCTTTTTACTGTGAAATCAAAAAGGTAGTAATAATTAACTGTAAATAAATAGGAAATTTTATTTCATTAAACAGTAACAGTAGAGTCAGATGTGCAGGATGGATTGGTTGGAAAACTTGCTATTTCTTTCACTGTATATATATCTATTATACAGTGTGACTTCCCCTATTGTCATCCTACTATCTCCAGGCAATCACAGTAGTTCTCATATGCTGGCATTAAAAACAGATGAGTGTACAAATTGAGTGTGTAAGTGTACAAAACATGGATGAAGTGAATTCAGAGGCTCGTAATGATAAAATACATTTTAGTTTTGAGGAATGCATTTTTTTTAAGCATTGCTTGCAAACTTATTTAAAATGCTGGATGTATTTGCATTCCATGTATGTGGAATACAGAGAAAATAGATGGTATTCCCTTGGTGTTCATCGCATGGTTTTTTTCTTGAATCATTTTTATTCTGCTGAATTTTTATTTGGAAAATCGATACATTGTCCAGAAATTCAGAAGGCTGTTGTCAGATTCCATGCTGAGCAGCTGTTGGGAGGGCCTTTTGTCACAGACTTTTATGAGCTAATATCACAGGACACAATTCTGCTGTGATTTTCCTGCGTATCCCCTATGTTTTCCCAAAAGAACACAAGAATACTTTTACCTTATTAGTAGAGTATACTCTGCTAATAATCACAGGTCCCACTCTTCAAAGGAAACTCAAGAAGTTCAGTTGAAAGCTGAATAATTTATAAGATAGAGACATATATACACTGTATTGGTCTACTGACTTGGCTCCTTTGATGATGATGGACAGCAGTTATAAGTGTAGTTAAACTCAGAAATTCTATACTAAAGTAAGATGAAGCATGAATCAGTTAATTGCATTAGACAGTAATTAATTAATTATAGGGAAATTTGGATGAGATATAAAAGGAAGTTTACCTGTGATTTATGTTTTGCCAATGTACTTTAAGGAGTTGATGAAACACAGTGTGTCACAGTGGAAAAGAGTACTAATTTGAAATGGAAGTGTAAGAAGAAAGCAGTAAAAGAATATGTAAAGGTGGGATGTGAGAATATGCAAGGCATGATTAAATGGATTTCCAGCTCAGGTTGAGCTCATAGAACCTCTTGTACTGTAGTTCAGGATGCTGAGGAACCTATGTAGTGCTTTCTGGTGGACTGCTAAATAAAATAGTTTTGAAGTTTGAGATGTGAGGGAATGGACATGAGGAATTTAAATAGATTCATGAAAAGATCTTTCCATTGTAGAGTCTTCTACAGAACAAGACAATTAAGGAACATGGGCTTAGGGGTGAAAAAATTAATCAGTCCTGCCACAACACAAAGAGAGAGAGAAAACACATAAGAAGTCACCAGCAGCAGCAAAGCCTAAACTGAAATATTTACCTTCTTACATTTGTTATTTTGCAAACAGAATTTCTCTTACTGACTCTTGCAGTGCTGCAAGGGCTTACTTTACAACTTGCTGATGTGATTTTTCCCATTTTCTTTTTGCCATTTTCTTTTAGATAAAATGTATCTAAAGCTTGATATTTTTTATCTGCAGAGATTATCAGATGCACACATTTTAATGATTATCTTGACATTCTTACATGTCTGACATACAACAGTTGTACATACTATATATGATTAAAGCAGTTAGAAATTTAGAAACTAAGACTAGAAAAGCCCATGTAAACTGCCTTCTCTGTGTGAATGATCTTTATGAAGATTGCTCACTTCAGCTGATAACAGAAACATCATCCTGGGCCTTATATTAAGCTTCATTGTGTAATAAATTATGGACCCACTGAAAGGTGCAGCATCTTAAGCATTTTTATTATAGTTATTTTACATCTTGAAGGGATATTCTGGTCCCCTACTAGATGCAGACCCGTAGAGGACAGTATCACAGATTAGGGATTTTATATTTCTATATTCAGTTGTCCTGCCATGGTAGTAAAAAGAGATAGTAAAGCAACTCTAATTAGGCAATGTAGGAATCTCTGGTATGCAGCATTTTTCTTAGCCAGCTTTATATTATTTCTACTTGTTCTGTGGTGCCTCAAGGAATGAGAAAATTCTGGCCCATTAATTAGAGAATTAGCTTAGAGTTGGGAAAGATGAGTTCAGGTTTTGCCTATGCCAGCAATTTTCTACAAGACACTTAGGTAAGCATTGACCAAAATTCAGCACAACCTAAGGATCAGGAATTGTGACTGTACTTCCTCTGCTTTTGAAGCAGAATCATGTGTTCTTCTTTGTTTATGGCATCTTACTTATCCCCCTTAAAAAGTGAGTAATCAGAAATCCTCACTCCACTCATTAGCTGAAGTCAATTCTGTATACTTCTCTGTCATGCTTGTCTTGTGTGAGGATATTGATGGAATGGCAGGGATGCACAAAGCAAAGCAATGCCTGATGTTAGTTCAGGTAGAGCATTACAGAGATACTGACAAGTTCACATTAGCTCTTGGCAGTGTAAGTCTTCCTAGAATGACCTTCTGAAAAAGCAAAGTTCATCAATCAAATTGTCATATGTTGCTAAATTTTCAGTTTATAAATTGTCACTATAAATGTAAGTAGTAGGAATCATCACATAAAATTGTACTTCTTTTTCTTTGTCTCTTTCCAGACTTAAATGGTTTCAAAAATGAGGCAGTAGAGTCTTTAAATTGCAGTTTCTAGGCAGCATCTCTGCTCCTGTGAGCAGGCATGGCTGTTTTATTGCATGGCCCAGCCCACTGATTGATCATGGGCTGATGTTAGCATGCCAGAGAGAACATATGACGTTAAAGGTAAAAATGCCAGGGCAGGGGCATATCACCACTAAGAATTAGAAAAAAAATATTCTTGTGCTTTATTGGATACATAGCTCAGCCTGATAGAACATCTAATCCCTAAATCATCCTGAAAATTGGTTGGGTTATAAAATCAAATTAAACCAGCTATGAAAGATCGTGGTCTCTCTTCACTGCACTGGCAGCTATGTGTATAATTCTCAATCCCAGGTCAAGGGGAATACACCATATAAGCACAAATGTTTTTAATGAAATCTGATGGTGCTAGAGCTGATTGTTTTTGTAGCAAACATTTAGAAAGGATTGGAGTAATTTGATTAGAAGATTTTGCTAAATCATTATATCTTCTTAACGTTGAATTCCTTCTTTGCTCCTACTTTAATATTTTCTGAGGAAGGGTTATTGTGTAGCTTTATTTTGATTAGTTTCTAGATGCTGTTTTTTAGCTTTGTTATGTGTTCTTAAATTATTCTTTTGTCCTTATCAATACTGGGTACTAACTTTTGGTGGGCAAAATAAATCTTAGCACCTTTAGGCAGATTTTGCCTTTTTTCCACTGGAGTTGAAGTACTGTGTATTGCTCCAACTTGAGTATTCATTCTCAAGCCAAGGAAGACAGAAGACTAATTGTAAAGCCAAGTGAAGTTCAGAAAAAGACTTCCTTGATCAAGTAGGGTTTGGGTCACAGTTTAGTTAGGTCTTAACTCTGCTTCTTATACAGTAGAAATAAAGCTTTTATTAATAAGTCTACATATTAGAAAAAAAAGACTTTCACATGCTGAGACAGGAGAGACGCAGAAGTGCATTTTTACAGCACTTCATTAATCTTCAGTGCACTGAAGAATGTCAAGGAAACGAATATGACAAAAACAATAAAGATTCTTATTCAGTAAGTAGCTAAAGCCAAGAGAAGGTACATGTTTCCTAGCCAATCAAAGCTAGAAAGAAACTCTTTTAAAAAGGTTTTAAAAGTATGGCAGGAGGACAAAGCTATGAACAGATCCTTAAAAGTTCAGCAGTTTTTTTCTGTGTAGAAATAAAAGTACAGTTTTTGACTCCATACTAATTTTATTGCAAACAACATTTAAAGAAAGCAGTGCACTCTAGAAGTTTCCTCTCTTCTTCTGAATATATTTTTGGGACGGTGTAGAGGGAGTAGATACTATCATTTTATGTTCACCTTGCCCATTTCATGAGGGAGTTGCTCCTCTGTGGTTTGGGAGAGACCAGTCTGTGCTGCTCAGCAGCTCTCAGTAGTATTGTCCCCACATGACCTTGTGGATGGATTTCTATTTCAAAATCATACAGAAGTTAAATGTTGGTGAAAATATCATTCACTCCTGTTTTGCTCCTTTCATAGCTTCTGGGGTGAAATTTATCTGTCCTAATGTAATGTCTTTTCTATCAAAATTATCTTTGGCTAGGCTGCCTTTATAGTCAATGGAGAGAAAAAGACACTTTTAGGGCATGATTCATCTCCTTGGAAGGTAGACATCTAAGTAGGTCAGATGAATCAGACTGTACAATAGCACATTCCTTACTAGAGAGAATGAAGGATGCCTAGGGATCACCTTAGATGTTGATGCGTATATGGCAAATATCTAAAGTTAAGTGAAATTAACTTTATGTCTATAGGAACTAAGTCAGAGCTCATTCAGAGTCAGAGGCAAAAAATCCTACTCATAGCACCCTTTTCTTCAGAGCTTGTGGTTTCACTGTGCTGGGGTGCATGTTCATAGTCATAGCCATGAGGTGAAAAATGGAAAAGTATTACACCCCCTTCTTCTCCTAACTTAATATTTTAAGGTGTGATGATTGAGTAGACTGAATGTTGTGAACAGGTAATTTGTATACATTTATCATCAGTGATTCCACTGGTTTCACAGTGACATAATTTTTTTTACCAGTCTCTGGTAATAATCTGTATGTACATGATTTCACCATGGTTTTGGTTAGTTCTTCTGAACCATTTCAGCACCAGGTACTTTTTTTTCAATCAGAAATCTCTGCAAGGAGAAAGATACGCATTTAATTTAGGGTAGCAGACTAATTTAAATGGGTCCATCACAATAATCATTACTGTTAGTGCCAGCGTTTCACTAAATGCCACAGTAGATGAGGTGGTTAGTACAAATATAACTGAAAGTCTCAATAATAAATATTTTCAAGTGCTAACAAATGAGTTTTGCAGGAAGTCTTCATTTTGGGTTGTGTTTGGTTGTATCAACCATAATCAATTATCTGGAATATACAAGAATGAACAACATTATTTATTATATATTTTAAATACAAAATCAACAAATAAAGACTCGACTAAACACCAATGAAGCTTCTTCATATGCTGTTCTTCTCCCACTGTTTGCAAAACTCCAGATCCAAGCAAACCTGCAAGACTTTTGTCAGATGCATACCCAGGAGCACCACAAGGATGACAGCCTGGAGTAAGCAGATTGCTAGTGAGGCTAGCAGGTGCCAAAACATGCTGTTTCATGACCCAGTGTAAAGATGCCAAAAATAATCTCAAATGTACTTCAGTAAATAAAAGCAAAAAACCCTCAGGCTTCAGAAATAAAGTGTGTAGAACTGTCTGAGATTAAGCAAGAAAGTTGAAGTTAGAAGACCAGTATTCTAATTTTTTTTGCCTTTCAACAGATTAGCTGTATTAAGGTAGTGAGGCACTTTGGTCAAAATCTGTGTTTTGCTACTTAAATAGATGTCATGGTTTTCGAAAGTGGGAGCAGAATTACCAAGTATTCCACAGATAAAAATGTGAATTTAAGTTGAATCACATGCAAATGTTGACAAAATATCTACGTCATTTCCCATGTCTTTCAGAGTCATAGTATTTAGCTGTCCTCATTTATGGTAATTTCAAATGTGTAATCAAAAATAAAAATTGCTTTGTCAGTTCAAATGTTCCAAAACTACTTTATTCTCAAGTGCAAGTTGTAAAATTACTTTATGTAAAATCATTGTATCACTGACCAGGTGGCTCAGAGAAGCTGTGGAGGCCCCATCCCTGAAGATGTTCAGGGCCAAGTTGGATGAGGCTCTGATTAACCTGGTCTAGTGGGTGGCAACCCTGCCTATGGGAGGGGTTTTGGAATGAAATGATCTTTAAGATCCCTTCCAAGACTTGGCTGAAAACTATTTGCTATTGATCAAGATTCAAATGGCCATGTAAAACTGTTGCATTTAACTTTAAAGACAGCAATACCAGGACTGTGCCAAGTGAACTTGAACTTGCAAAATGCACCGTGATATTGTGAGAAACACTGAAATAGTTGGTACTCTGTGTTTGATATATAGTATAAGATCAATGAAATAATATATATATATATGATATTAATATGGAGTCAGGGGTGAACATGATCTGAAAAAGCGGCTGAGAAATTTTATTTGCATTTTAAATATTGTATTTAATTTTTAAATCCTTCTGGTACTGTAGACCTTTCCATATCTTATGCTGATTGTATATTTTGTTAGATATCTAAAAGTTTCCAAAAGATAAGGGATAGTAATTATCATTGAATCAGAGTATGCTGGTTTGATAGCGACCCACAAGGATCATTGAAGTCCAATTCCTGGCCCTGCACTGGATCATCCCAAGAGTCACACCATGTTCCTGAGAGTATTGTCCAAATTCTTGAATTCTGTCAGGCTTGGTGCTGCAACCACTTCTCTGAGGAGCCTGTTCCAGGGTTGCAGAACCTTCTGTGAATATCCAACCTAAACCTCCCCTGGCACAGCTCCAAACCATTCCCTCAGGTCCTGTCACTGATCACCAGAGAGATGAGATTGGTTGTCACCCCTCTTCTTGCCCTCTTGAGGGAGCAGTGAGGTCTACAGCTGAGACAGAGGAATTGGGATCACTGTAGTTTGACAATTATGACAGGAAAGATGATTACTGTAGTTTGTAGACTCCCAAAGAAGTGCCTATGTGCTAAAATTTTCAGGGTGAAAAATTACTTCGGTAACAAGCACTTTATATTAAATTTTGTTTATGAATGCAGAGCTAAGGAATCTAAAATTTAAGAGGTAAGGTATATTAAATGATTAATGAACATGTGTGTACAGCGTATGGTCTGAAGTTCCCAGTGAGCTGGCACTGTGTTCTTTAAGAGATTAGGGAAATGAAATTTTCAATGCTGTCTGCTTGTTTATCTGCCAGACACATAACCCTGGTAATCCAGCAGTGCACACAGAAACAAAACCAGGAAGCATCTTTTAAAACTTAAAAAGGCCACTTACTTAAGGTTCTGCCTTAAGTAAGTGGCCATATATTACAAATGTGATGGATCATATCTTTGAGTGCAAGAGAAAGTAAAGAATGAACTCATACTACAAAATAATGATCTTTGATTAAATATGCTAGTGTAAGAGACACGATCATTCTTAAAAGACAGAATATTTCAAATGCAAGCCACTTAATTGATCATATATTTATATATACAGATTCGTATTTATCTACCCATATGTACACAAGGAGCCTGTGGTTTTCACGGAAAGTCCGTATGAAAAAACAGAGGCAAAAGTTTGATTTGACTTACACTTGTATGTGTTTGAGCAGGACTGATAAAAAGAGCCATGTGTTGGCTCTACACCTCTTGAAGTTAATAGAAGTTGAATGTACTCTTTACTTGTGAGACTCATTCATAAATTTTGTCTTGAATTCATGTACTTTAATTAATTTATGGGACAATGGTCGGCTGCAGGAACTGCTGTGCTGCAGTATATTACATAGAAGATGGTCTCTAACTTGCTTCTTTTGCCATTTATGATGCTAAAGGAAGTTTTTGGCTAAAATCCAAACTTCCTGTAGAAAATAGGAATAATAGGTAATGAAATAGTCATTCCTATATTCCGGTTGTTATAACTCATTCCAGCATTGCGTTTCCAATAGTCAAAATTAAATTGTGTTTTGAACTGGATGAATAAAATACAGATGGCTAATATATGTCCTTTAATCAGATCTCAGCTGGATGATCAGTTATTTCATATTATGTGTGTAAAATCTACATTAAAGAGTCCAAACACTCTAAAGCTAATACGTGCCAGAATTAACTTTGTTAAGGCAAGTTAATTTAATCTCCCCCATGCATATGCATTGTGAAGACTTCTTTAATTACATTATCATATATTGTTTTTTCTTACAAAATCTTTTCCTCATTCAGTTCACAAAATATATGATAGTCACTTAATGAGCAGCTGTTCCATATTTTGTTTTCATTACATTTTTCTGTGTGTGGTCCCACATCTTGTTTACTATGGAATATTTAAGCCTTGCTCTGGAGACAGTTATTAATTATTATTAATTTCCTTTTGGGATTTTCCTAGGATCACGATAGTGCCAAGGTGATGAGCAGACATTAAATTAGCATTACTGCAGGCCTCTGAGATTGGCACAGTATGATTTCCAATTTATTGCTGGGGAACCATAGCCCAGAATACTGTGTTCAAAAACTGCCTCTGATCTACAGGACCATCCTGAGCTGCTGAGGTCCAAAAGCTCATTACTCATTGACTCATTACTGTCACATGAAACTTTTCCAACTCAGGTCTTCCTGTGTCCAGCTATGTATGTCTCTAAACATTCATCTCTTCTGCAAGTTTAAATGCCTCATCTCAGTGAACCACATGGGAAATGAAGAATATACTTTCAGTGACCACCTGTGAAAAAGCTGTTTCAAATTACTAGAATGGAAACTTTATGTCAAGGAAAGATAGAATCCTGCTTTCTAGACTGACATCCGATTACTCTTACCATTCTTGTTCTTGTTGTAATGCTGTCCCATTTTTAGTGCGTATCTTCAAAATTCTTTACCAAGTGAACCTTCTACAGTACACAGTTCTGATTCATCTTTGCAGCAAGGCCGTCCTGTGCACAGTGTGAGGCAGGTGTGTTCTGCTGACAATAGATACGAGTCATGCCATTAGTCTCCATGCTCATTCACAAGAGGAGGGAAAATTGGTTATATAGGCAACCTGGCACTTTTGGCATCTTTGTTCTGGATTTGATCATGTTAAAAAGTGTTTTGAAAACGTGTCTGTGTGAGCAAGACGGAAATAGAGACAGACGGAAAGCACACTTACCATTTAAAAAATAAATTTCTGAGAATACTCAACCCCTGTCTGAGTTGTGAGATGCTTGGAACCTTAAAATACCCCACACAATGTTGTAACATTCTTCTATTAAACAAGTAGCATGGAATAATATTCTGCAAAAACTACTGCTGAAGGAGTAAGATGCAAGATACCTGTTTTCACTACCATCAGATATTTTCTGATGGCACAGAAATAATAAGAAACTGAAATTTGGTTTCCAGAAGACCCAAAAGGGGATTTTAGTCATTACTGATTCTCTGCTCAGTTCTCAGTGACCTTTCCTACCCCTGTTCACTATCTGTTAAAATTCTTGAGTATAACCTAGTTCTGTGTCCTAAGGAGAACAGTTCTATTTCTCACTGCCTCACTGGATTCTTGTCCCATGTTCTTTTTTTACCATAAGCATAGTCTAAGTGCTTGTTCTTTTTCTCCTGTCTTCAGTACCTTTCCACAGTCAGTTGTCTGTATATCTTCATCCCCATTCCTCCAGGGCTGGATCTCTGGGCTTGTGTTCATCTTATTCTTACTGGCTCTCCTGCCAGAACTCCATTGTAAAGCTGTGTTTTTAGTTTCTGTGCCTCCAACCATCTATCATTTGTTTCTTTGTGCTCCTGTTCCAAATACTGCTCTGAAGTGTTGGCTCTTCCCCTGTTGTTCCTGTCTGCTGCTTCATTTTCCTTTGGGCAGTAGAGAATTGATAAAACTCTTGATATTTGTAAATATCATTGTGAATTTGAGAGCAGCACCTCTGCTCACTCTAGGACAATGTTGTATGAGCTTAATTTCTTTGCTGAAAATTTGGACTTAAATCTAAATATAGGAGAGAGAAGCAGTGCACCCATGACTGATACTCAAGACCTGATCCTAGTCCAGGCAAACTTTTCTAGTTCTGCTGGATACATATCATATCTGCTTCAACTTAGGCATTTCTGCTTTTATTCCTCCATTGCTGGTCATACTTTATCTGATCATGAGTCTTGAATCCAGATAGTTTCTGCTAGATGAAACCAGACTTTTGGGATATTGCATGGGTGTGACCCCAGAATTCAGCACTGAAATTAAACCTACCAGCTGAGTTACAGATACCCCTCTCGACACATCCCAGTAACAGCTGGGCAGGTTAATCTCTTCAGCAGAATGTTAATGTAATAAAATAACTTGGACAGAGCCTATGCAGAAAAATGCTGCAATATTAATTTGTGGGAATTGTATAGTGCCAGATACTATTCAGTTTACTTTTTGCACCATCATGTAAGATGTGAATGTAAAAGGGATCACTAGTTTATCTAGTGTCACCTTGCTTAACATAGGCTGCATACTCTTGAATCACTCTATAGTTGAGGAAGTCCTACTCATTATTTGAACTTAAATTTAAAATGTCATGCTACAGTGCACTTATCTCTGTCCTTCATAAGTTGTAAAGTTTTCATAACTTCTGAAATATCTTTAGAATTTCCAACCAGCTCCGAGAGGGACTGAGCTAATATCTTAATGTGAAAAGTGGTATCCCATATAGAAGGAAACAAGGTTGCACTGGAAAAAACTCACTTGGCATTGTTTAATTACTGTATTTAATTTCCATGCTTTCAAAGTGCAGAATGTTTTAGAAGCCTCACAAGACTGCCCTCTGCTTCTTCCAGTTGCTGGCTCTTGTACTCCATTGCACTTTGCTTTGTCATCTTGATGCCTTATTCTTTCCCTGGCAAGAAACCTGGAAGAGCACATGATCAATAAAAGATTGGGGACAAATAGATGCCAGAGCAACCTAAACTTCATAATGTGGTCAGTGGGAAGTATTTTAAATTAGGACAGGGATATTGGATTTGGGGCAAGACAATAATGATGGTTAGATTTATTAGAATAGTGGTGGGAGTTCTCAGTTCCCTGCCTTGTTCACATTGGTCTGCTCTTGTCTCTCTGTGACACAGTTCCTTATCAATAAAATGGGAATAGCACTATCTTACAGATATTAAAATAGTTGCTTCACAGATACCATAGAAAGAAGGAAAAAACAAATACTAAACCTAGTGTAGTATTATGGCTTGTATGAGTCCTGTAATACTGATGGTATGTCTCATATGAGAACTGTCATTGATGAGTTGGGAAGTTTTAAACCTAAGACAACTGAATTTTTCCTAACCTTTGTTTGCACAGTTCTCCTCATTGTTTTATTATCTTCCCCTCCCCTTAAGTAATGTTCATGCTTTCATGATTTGTATTACCTTTCTCACAGCTTCTCACTACTGCTCATATTTCAACATTACTCCAGTTCCTCCAGAATTCCCTCTGTCTTGCCCTTATACTTTAAATTCGTGCATTACACACAGTAGCTTCTCTTTGAACTGTCTGCCCCAAGTCAGTATAAAAGGTCTTCTGGGCTGCATCAAGGTGGGGAGGCATTGAGAGTGTATGTACCAATGACAAGATGAATGAAGTAACAGTCAAATTTAGTGCAAATATATAACTGTCCACGGAGAAGAAAAAATACACATCTGTTTTCACAGCAGGAGTCTCTTACTTGTGTGAGTGGCATGTTCTTAACTCAAGAGGAATTATTTGTGGAGTTAGGAAGAGTTTGGCTGTAACAGAGAGAAACAGCTTGGCACTGACCATGCCTGTACTCATTATGCTTTACAGTGTCCTGTTTGTCTTCATAGCTGGGGTAGCCCAAGCTAAATGCTAGCTCTGTTGGTACTACTAGGTCCTCACTGCTTTTTTGCTCAAGGTGTGTGTGTATTTAGGGACATACTCCATAGTTGTCTGTGCTGAGATGTTTTAAAATTATTGTCAAGTTAATTCTACTACAAGACCTGTTTGTCTTCTGGGAAGGAATTGTTCAGAACAGCAGAATTTAACCTTTGTGGAAGTGAGTTGAGTCTTTTTTCTTGCTCCAAGACCTGCATAAAAAAGCATGGCCAGTTTCCAGCTCACATAAAGGATAACGATGTAGGTTTATGTGCTGTCAAAATTAACTGATTTTCCTATGAAGGAAATGAAGGAAATTTCCTAAAATGAAAAATTTGTAATGCCCAGATCAATTACAGCCTCAACAGCCACTACCAACCACCTCACTCAGCTTTATGCACCTCGAGCAGTTCCCAGTTCACACTGATCTTAAATATTGACTAACAGGGCATGATAAATAGCTCAGCATTTTGTAGAGATAACTCAGAACTTTGTAGACCTAACCTAAGGGCCTATCCATGCTAGGTCACCCTGGACAGCAAGGAAAAGCAGCATTAATCCCTTTTCTCCAGGAAGCTGGAATTTTGTAGATCCCAGCTGCTATGAGCTGGCAGTCAAGAAAATGAGTCCTCAAAAAAAGAACAACCAAGACTATTTTCTCTGAACAAAGTAGACTGGAGACAGGCAAAATCAGTTTACTTCATATACAGTAGAGGAAAATGGGACAAAGTGTCATGCTGGCTGTATTTCTTGCCAAGTCATGGCTTAAAATGTACCTGTGGACCAGGAATATGATCAATGTAGAAAAGTAATGAATTTTCTAGGAGATAGTAAATGCTGTTCTTCCACTAGTTTAGTACAAATCTGCATGTTAAAGGCATAATTTCACACATGGCACAATATTAAATAGAAATATTCCTTTACAGAATTTTTTTATTCTGGCAAACATGTTTGAGTCCAAACTTTTACATTTTTAATAAAAAACAGGCCAAATTTTCTGCTCATTGGTCTGAATCTGGAAAGTGATTTTTTAAAAATTAAGAATGATGACCCTGATTCAACAATTTTACTTATGTGAGTAGTCCCTCAGTGACTACTCTGTTAATCAGTGCCAAGGATATCTAAGATCCCAAAGCTTTTTCCTTTGGTTTCCTGCAAAGTAAAAGACAGAAATCTTTTCCAGTTTTTAAAGAAGCTTTAGGATGCTTGGGGTTCATCATAATGGTAAACTCCATAATCATGTGCAACATTGTTAATCATAAACATTGTTATCTGTTTTGTTTCTGTGATGCATAGTAAGTACTTGAGCACAAACCAAGCTAAAACTGGGGAAAGTAAAATGAAACACATAATGACACAAATAGAGTATTATCCTCAGTCAGAAAGCTTGTGTTCAGCTGGAAGTATTTTTCATGCATTACGTGCCTTTCTCCTTTTCCTTAGCTAGCTGCCAAGGGAAGTGGTTGAGTCACCATCCCTGGAGGCACTTAAAAGATGTGTAGGTGAGGGATTTAGGGACATGGGTTAATAGTGGACTTGGCAATACTGGGCTAACATTGGACTTGATGATTTTAAAGGATTTTTTTTTAACCTAAATGATTCTATGTACTTAGGTAAACCTTTGAAAAGCAAATATTCTTTATTTAGCATGGTTTGGTGGGAAGTTCATTGTTCTGCTGGAGTCACATGCCAGTTTTTGAGTTGTTAAAAGCAAGAGGTGTTAACATCAGAAAATAAGCCTTTTGTTACCTGTAAACAGCTTTGATTGTATTGATAACAGAATGTGGAAGATACAGCATTTTACTACACGCATGTTCGCAATTTGATTAACATCATGTGCCACTTAGTTATCATGATATTGTTATTACTTAAAGACCTTTAATTTTACAGGAATCTGGTCTCCAGTTTATTCTTTTAGCTATTTGACATTGAAACTTCAGAACATGTATTTTGGTTGGCAGCACACATATATAAGGTATAATTTAAAGCAAAAGACCCTTTAGAAATGCAGTGCAGGTCTTCTCCTGCATCTGTTCTTTCCTTGAGGAAGCGCAGTGTTACATAACCTGGAAAATCGAACATTCTGTCACAACACACTCCTGGCACTGCTGTCATGCTTCCTTTCTCATAAACTTCCAAAATCCTCATGGAGTTTGGGATTTCGAACTACTCACATGGCCCATTGTACGTCTCTTATGTCAAAGAGTGAATCTAATCTTGATGAAAGATTTGTCTAGATCCTGTATTGTTAGCCTATTTAGTCTTTTCCAGAGAGGCAAAAGACGCTGAAATGTGAGTGTGGTCATTAACTTAAGAATGTTTCATATTCATAAAAAAAAAATCAATTGTATTTGAAGGAGCTGAGATTTCCAGAAATATATTGCTTTCCATTATGATCAAAGGATTCCAACCTACTTATACTGCTCCTACTAATTATTGACCATTGAAGCATTATTAGGGAGAATTTTATAGGAAATATATCTATTAAATTGTTATTTAGGTGTAGTTTTCCATCAGTTTCCTTTCATTTCCAGTTTGGATCCACATATCTTGATGCTTTGAAGTCAGATTTCAAAGGTGACTGACATTCATTAAGATATATATAGTATTGACTAGGCTTTTATAAAGGGCCAGACTGCTAAGCTGCTTGTATAGGCAATCTCACCTCCATTGCTGAGGCTTAAATATAAACACTGCTGGAAATAACACTAGACACTTACTGTACTTTTGGGTGTGCAAGTACCTTCTAAAATCCCATATTGTACATCAAGCTACATTAAAAGCCTGATGATTTCTTCACACACAAAGTGTGAAATAATTATTCCATCTCTTCAGTCTGTCTACCTGTCTTTGGTCCTTACACAGAATGACTCAGGTTGGAACAGATCTCTGAAGGTCATCTAATCCACCCCCTTTCTCAAAGCAGAGCTTCAAAGGTAGATCAGATCGCTTGGAGCTTTGTACTGCTTTCAGTGTCTCCAAGGACGGACGTTCCAGATTCCACAGACTCCATCTTTATGTGTACCCTGTTCCACCCTCATTGTGGTTTTTTTTGTTGTTGTTGTTGTTGTTTTTATATTGTTTTTGTACAGCTAGCTAGATATGATACCGTTCTACTGGTATTTTGATGCAGATGTAAATACTTCTCATCTAGTCTTCTCTAACTCTTTTTTTCCACAGTCATCCCTTTTTATCTTATTTCCTTACCTCTCTTACACTTGCTGTCATTTTCTCCTGGTTTTCTCTTGACCACGTCTAGCTCCTTCCATTCATAATTTAAGAGGATATTAGTCTTTATAGTCATTCCCAATCCTTATAAAACCATCCTGACTCTGTTTACCTCTCTGTCGCTTCTCGTTGCTCCGTGATCTCTTTTGCTCTTTGCGCATTCACATTGTTGTGTTCAAAGCAGGTGATTTCCAGTGCTATTGTAAACTCCTTCAAATTGGCGTCTGACCTTCTTGTTAGCTGAAACCACTCTCACAAAACTACCTAATGATTCTCTTTCTTTTACTCTCACACTGTCAGCTTTGGTCTCTTTAAATCTCATCATGGTTTGTATCTTTGGCTCTATTCTCATCTTGTTTTCCCCCTAATCCTTTCATTCATCCTTTGAAGTTCCTGATCTGACTTCTGCCAAAATCCTAAGGATTTTTAGTTTTGATCCATCTCTTCCGTCTTTTTACACATCACCTCTCCAGTCTTATCCACAAATAAATGCAGTTGACATGTCTGTGCTGCTGACCCAGATTTATATCTGTACTCCAGATATTATAATAAGAAAGAGCTCAAGACACGCATTATGAGAAAAGAGCTTTCCTCTTAGTCCCTCATTACTGCTTGTTTTCTTAGTCCCCATATTTTATATCAGTCCACTAATACAGATGTTACTTTTCATTCAGGCCTCTTCAAATTCTCCTATCAAGGTTGTGTATAAATGTCTCAGATTTGTAACACATCTAAGCTGTGATTCTTAATCTCATACCAGTGGATCTTTTGAAGTTATTCTAGGGAAATATTCTCGGGAATATCTACACCACATATTACAAAATACATCCTAAGGACCTGGCTCAATGTCCCATGCAGTTTTCAGGTAGAAATCTTTGGCAATATAATGATAAAAATAATTTACATAGGCAAATAATATATATGAGTGGGTAAATTGTGCATTGTGTATGTGTATTTGAATATAGGGATTGGGGTAACAGGTGGAAAAGTTGCAGTAGGCAAACTCATCTCAGGAATTCTGCTTCATAAGTCTTTAATTTCACTGTTGGGTTTTATTTTCTAACTTCATCCTTGTCTTTCGGCTGCACTCAGCATGTACAAATGTGTGTTACTGTTATATTGTTTATCCATAATTTCTGTTATCTTTAAATTTAGCTTGGTGTTACTGTACATAGTTGCACAACTGGGGGGAAATAAGGATGGATCCCTTGCTTTTTTTTTTTTTATTTTGAAAGATACTAATCTATACTTTAAATTTTGATTCATATTGCCATATTAAATCCACACCAAAAATTTATGCCAGTAATGTAGTAGAAAATGCGAAATGTTTTCAAGCTAAGAAGTCCACGTAGGTGCTGAAACATACAAGTCCATTTGTTTCATGTTCTTAGCATACGTGTATTGATCCCTGAGACAGACAGTTGGCTGTCAGAAAGACAAGAGGGAGGAGGGGTAGAGCAGGGCCATGAATTCAGTCTCCAAACTGTTTTTATTTTGAAAAGCTTTTAATTTCAAAAAGCATCTGAGAACTGAGATGAGAACACAGTGAGACTAGAGTTAAATTCCCCTAACATAATTTTGAAGTATTTTAATTCTTTTTTCTTAAAAATGCCCCAGATCTTATGGGTAATGAGAAGGACAGTATATGAATCGAATGATAAAACTTTTACAAAGCAAACCCAGAATGTTAAATAAATGGGTGTTTATTTTGCTTTAAGTTTTAAAAGCCCACAAATTGCTTTCATTTTCATCAGATATGTCTTATGGGACTGTTGCTTTTAGCTGTACTGTATGTGACAGTTAGTAGCCTTTTTTCCTTAAAAATGTTCTCTATGTCTTCCTCTGATTTGAGTGTTGTTCCATCATCTGTCATTGAATTTTTTGTCTTTTTTAGAGTAAAGGTGATCAGGTGTGGTTATGCTGATCTGCAGGTTGTCTGGTGTGGTACTGCAAAGCAGCAGAGCCAAAATCCTGTTGCACTTGTAATAGAGACAGAAGTTAAGCTTTCTGTTAGTAAGGACTACTTTCAAGGCTTTAAATAGTCTTGAGAAAATATTTCAAAGTTGTAGTGGAATTTATATATCTATCTATCTATCTACATATCCATATATCTAATCTATCTATCTATCTATCTGTCTATCTATCTGGTTGTAAGCAAATGCCCTGACTATACGAATATGCTTTCAAAATCACTTGCTGATGTGTTTATTTTAAGCATAGTCTGTTTAAACTGTAGAGCTTGGGAGAGTGGGATGCTGAAAGCCTTCTTTCAGTGTAGCATGGCTGGGACAGAGAACTGCAATTAGGAATAAATACAATCCATAGAGTTGATTTGTTCTTCTGTCCTTTGTCATAAGTATAATACCTGTCTTTTTGAAGAGGGAGTCATATCTTTTCCTGTGCTCACAGCTCATACTGATAGCAGACAAGGTCTACTGGTGCTACTGCAATATAAATCACTGTTCTGTAATAAATGTAAATGCCCTTAAGTTTATGGTATTTACTGCTTGCAGAGAAGGTAGATGCCATTCCTAGGGCTTTTTCCTCTCTTTGTTGAAGTCTAAGGAGTCACCCTGAAAAATAGGCAGAGGAAGAGTTGTGATTTGACTGCTAGTCCACAGGGTGCTGGTCCAAATACTTGCATTCATTTCACATGGGCCACTGAACAGCTCTCAGACCTCAGCAACTTCTGTTACTTTAACTGGGTTGGATTTGAACTCTTAACATAAAGGTGGACAGCCCAGTGGACCATTATCAATCTCTAGTCACACAGACCTCTTTTACCTGTCGTCTTAAATTTGTGCTTCATCAATGATTGTGATTCTAGCACAAAGCATCCAGAACTTTTGATATGGACTACACAGACATTGTAAAGCACCTAGGGACACAAAGGGAGGTTCTCTTAATAATTCAGGCTGACTTTAATGCATCACATCAACTAGATTTTTTTTATACATTTAGTGCTTACAAGTCCCATTAGTTTCCCCCTTATTCCCCTACCTCTCTTTCTTTACTTTATAATAATATTTTGTGTTGATGTGAAATTTTATGAGATCCTCTGTAGGATTTTTGCTTTTAGTTTGTTTCACTATTTTTTTCCTAACAGAACAATTATGTGAAAAACAATGGGAAGAAAAATGAAATTATATCCACTGTGATTTATTTATTCCCATTATCTCTGCTTGTGTATGTTTGTGTGTGCATGTCCACATCCTTGTTACCTTTTCTTGGAATAAAGTTCTGGGCTGTATTGTGAACTCCATACAGCAGCACTGAAAGAAAGGACCAGTCTTACTTTAGTGTTACTTTTAAGTAACAGTGTAGGACCCTGTACATACTCAATATGTAATTGTCACTCTAATTTTGTGTAGCCACACTGGTAGTTTAATACAGTAACTGTCATAAAGCCCAGATGACATCTTTTGAAATCTGCATGTTATTTAATACAAAGTATAGAGCACCGGTTGGTTGTTTGTATCTTTCAAAGCCCCATAAATAGTTATTATTCAAAATCTCTGCAACAAAACCCCCAAAACAAACAAAAACCAATCAACAAAAACACCAAAAAACCCCCCAAAAACCAAACCCCAAACCAAGCAAACAAAAAACCATTACCCATTAAAAAAAAAAAAAATTGCAGGTATTATTACTAAACTATAAGGAAGTTTCTAACTTACAGATCAATATTTGTTCCTGTTTCTTAGTGGGGAGGGTGTATTCTTTCCACATTTATGAGCAAATTTATGTGTTTAATTCAATTAAAGGATAGTTTGTAACTCTAAAGCATGGAAAGCCATGTAAAACCCTGGAAGCTGTGAAAATTGGCTCCTCACCTGGTTAGCTCATGCAGCAAAGAATTAGCTGAAATGGAAAGGCAATTAGGAGCAAAACTTCTATGCAGCACTAAGCTGTAGGCATTGGGTTAGCCAACCAGGAGTTGTACAGACTACACAAATGAATTCTTTCTCTACTGACACACACACACAAGGAAACCTTGTAAATCTATCTGCTGTTCCCACCTTACTACTTAGAAATCACATGTAATGGTGCAGAAACCAGCATCTTTCCAGAAGGGAGCTCTTTCTGTAGGTCTCCGTAGGGATAAGAAAATGGTCTCGGAGTTCATGTGGTTATGAGTCATTAGGCTGTGGTGATCATTAGCAAATATCCACCCTCAGAGCAGTATTCATATATTGAAATTTAGGCTCAGATCTGTCACTGTCGGGACTGAGTTTTCTTTTTATATCACGATTCTGGATTTTTTAATCTACATAATGGGGGTGTCATTTCTAGGTAGTACGTAGATGGTGTATCCACTTTGTGTGCTGAGAGCAAGTATCAGCCTGCATGGGGAGGCTTGCTGTGCTTGCTGTCAAGACTGAGTGGATGTCAGCCAGGTCTGCCTCACCACTCTTGGGGTTTTGTTAGCACAACCTCTCGCCTGGGCTAATTAATCTCCGACCAAACCTTTTTTGTGTTTGGCCAAGTTGGAGCATGGGAAGAAGAGCAGGAGTCCTGGGCAATCATAGGCAAGCTCAGAAGAAGAGCTGGGTGGGCAAACAAATAATTTCCAGTAAAAGAGATTGGCAGCTTATTCCATAGATCCAAAATTGCATGAATTCCCACAGCTTCTGTTTTATTGACATGGATTTCTGTTTTCCACCTCATTGTGCAGGGTCACACTGAGCACCTCACCCCACAGATTAGTGCCCTCTTTACTCTGCATGTCAAGAGCAATACAGCTAGGGAGGCTCTCTAACTAGTGCAGAGGGAGCAGGATGTTTATAATACCTTTTTGAATTCCGTAGACAAAATGTGGAATATGCATACAAAGTGTTATTATTTCAGGGTTATTCAGAGGAAATATTGAGTGCAGGAAAATGAATTTAAGCTGCAGTCCTGTCATTGCATTATGTCTCAACCCAATCAGGCAGCAGGATCCTGACCATAATGAGACTGTATTTGAACAAGGAGTTGAAAATCAGCTTTATAAGACCTCTGAAAATGTGTTTTTTCACTCCCCTGATCTGAGTTTGGCAGCAGCATAATTCCTGGGGGCTGCCATTTCAGTGATAGTTCCAACAGAAGACTTGGCCTAATGACCTGTATCAAAGCGAGAACCGTGCTGCAAACAGATACACAGAAAGCTGCTGCTGCCAGCAGACACTGAGAACTGGGGATGGTTTCTAAAGCCACTCAGATGGGGGATTTGCCATTAGCTCCGAGCTGCATTCTGAGCAGGAAGTTTGTGTTATTTGAATGCAAGAAGCAAGGAAAAAAGCACAAGGAAAGTTCTAGAACTTGTGGAGAGTTGTGAAAAGTCTGGTACTTCATGTCTTTGGCTGCAGGTTTGATTTCCTTCATCTATCTTTTGATTTTCATATTTCATGTTAAAACATGTTTGAGATCATTTTAAAAGGAACAATTGTCAGACACTTAGCCTTTCGTTACTAAAAAAATGAAGCAACTTTCATTTCTAAAGTAGTTAGAACAATATTTAAAGTGTTCAGCTGGTTTTTTTTTGCTCTCTAGGCTCTAAGGCATTTTAGACTTTCCTCTTAAAGTGCTTTCCTGGATGACCAGTGACATATATTTCTCTTAACTGTAAGTCATATAGGAGAAGGGCAAAGCCTTGTTATTTATACTTGTCTTGAATGAGATCAGAAATCAGAGAGGTCACTTGGGGAATTCCCTGAGTGTGGCACTCAGTATGAGTTATGCATCTCTTCTGTGCTAACCTGGGGTACATTCACTTTTCACTTAATGTGTTACCCAGTGTAAAGACGTAAAGTCTGATATGTCACCGGTTCTCTAATGGCATTGCTTATTCTCAGGCAACGCATAGATGTCTATGGCCTTGTGATCATAGTGCTGTAATTTTTGTTAAAATACATAATTTCTATGTTTAGACATGTCTTGATATTTTTATAGAACATTTGTCATACCTATGTTATGGTGTATTTATAATGTCCAGAAACTTTTTTAGCTTTTTGGTTTCCAATTATCATTGTTTCAGTGTAATACATTATTTAGTACAATACAAATCTGCCATATAGCAGTTACAATTTTATTCCAAAGTACCAAGGGGAGTTGTCACATGACATTAAATCCGTTCAAACAGAAGTTGTTCAGTCATTTTCTTCACACTTTGATAGCTTGTCAAGGGTTTGTAGACAAACAAAAATGAGGTTTTTTTACTTTCTTTAAAGTTTGCTTTCTTCATTTGGAGACCACCTCAAAAAGTAAGGATGGCTGGTTATACATGAAGAAACTGCTTCAAACTATATAGAAGAGCATGTTTCCATTTTTTATCAGTGGTTTGAGAACAGCTTGCAATCTGTAGTGCTGTAAGGTGTGATCTGAAGTAGGTGTCTGCATCACACTGGGCTCTTCATGCAAAGGATCACTGCTAGGTTTTGATCCACTTCTCTCCCAGGAATTTCTGTGGGACAAAGTCACAGCTTTTTGTCTGTCCATGTGATGTGACATTTGAGATGCGATCCTGCTGCATGGCCTGTGCACACAGATCACTGCTGTGTATTCCAAAAAATGAGTTAGGAATTAGGTTTTTCTGTTGTGATCTAAAGGAAGTGATTCATCCACTAGGCCAAACAGGATGCCATTTAATATCGACCAGCTTACTCTTAGTATAGTTTCACTTTTCTTTCTTTATGATGCCTTGAGAGGCTACCTAGAACAGAGGCTAGACAGAGTAGGTATTTATTAAACGGCCTTCAAAGGATACACCTTGGGCAGTACAAGAGCCTGGCCAAGGCTACACCCAAGATGGACTATGGGTCAGGAGTTTTCACACTTTTATAATTTTGGTCCATTTACATATTGGAGTTAATGTTCAATTACAGCTACAGGTTATGAAGTCCCATCCTCCCACTTTGCTGTCCTCAATTCACTGTTGTTTACACTTTTTGGGCCTGAAGCTTCAATGGTGTCCTTGGTTCTCAGGCTGGAAAAGGATTGTTTTGTCTAAAATGTGAGGAGAACTCGCTAACACTCTATATGAAGTTCAGAGTTAGATACGAATGCAGTACAGAATCTGGAAAATATGAAAGCTAAAACTTAAGGCATCATTTAAGATTCTGAAATTCAGCCTCTTCCTTGGCTGCGGCTAAAATTTGCAGAAGTTGGTTGGTTGTCAGTTTGCTTCTGCATGCTCACGTCTTCTCTGGTCCTAAATCCCTCCATCAGATAAGCAGCTTCAATGACGTTCTGGCTGTAATGTGGTAGCAGAGGGTATTCCCGGGGTTCCTCCTCGCCACACTGTTTGCCACTGGACCTAGACTTCTTAATACAAAGGCTAATGGGTCTTCATAACTGGGCATGTAATAATATGGGAGCAGGTTGATAATGGTTCCAGAATCCAAGCATGTTAGTTGCCTTTTACTGCTTTCTGCCCAGATTTCTCCTTTCTTCTGTTATACACAGATTAATGGAAGAAGACCAGTGAAGAGAAGGGAGAATCACCAGCTGGGCTTGTTTGCAGTTTCATTGTTCAAGTTACTTGCAATTTAAAAAAAAAATTAAGCTTGTGAAGTAAGGCTGTCTGCTGTGAAGAGAACTGAAGTACCTTTCTTTATGCTGGTGATTTAATATACTGTCTTCAGGAACTTAGGATATTAGAGTTATTGAAGGCAAATTCCTTTACTCTGTGCATAAGCGATGTGCTTAGAGTCTAATACTCTGATGAAAAAATTGTAAAGTTTTTTACTTTATGCAGTGATCAAAATATGGTACAGGAGGAATACAAATAGAAAAGAACATTTAATGACTCATGTTGGAAGATAAAGATGGTATAGAATAAGTAAAGCACTGCATTTAACATTTGCCAGACATAGGTGTAGGCTTTTCTGATTTCCCATGTCGTTTATAAAACTTTGTTTTGACTTTGCAAAACAACCCAAGCCTGTAGGAGTTATAAATGGCCAGATTAATGTGTAAACCACTCTAGCAACCACTCTTGGACATTGTCCTCTTACCAATTAATGTTTGGGAATAAAGCATTTTGAGGATTAAAAAAAGTGCTTTTTTAAGTAAAACAAAATCTCCTTCACACTTTTATCCTGCAATATTTTTGAATTATTTAAAAATAACGTAGGGATAACTGTGGTAGTTACTATCACTTGACATGATATTTTTCATTCTCATATTAAACTATGGTCCATTTTGCTTGTTAACATCCCTTACTCTCACTGCAGTAACCTACAGAGATTAACTGGAAGAGTGTAAGCCATGTGTAGGATTTACATGCAAAATGGAAGGAGGGAAGTGTTGCCGTGTGATGGTCACCTCTGCCCTGATGCAGCTTGTGCTCATCAGCCTGACCACGAGGTCCTTGTACTGTGGGGATGCTGGGTCCCAGGTGGTGCCCCCAAAGCCCGTGCCCTCCCTAAACTGGCCGTGGGGAGGGCTGAGAAGAGGCAGAGGCTGCCGGCAGTGGAAACAGCTGCAAAGCAGCCAAAGCAGTGACATTTGTGTCACTGAGTGTTTGCTGCCTGGAGCTGAACAGCTCTCGTGCCCATTCATTCTTTCCTTCCTGCACAAACTCTGTGTACCAGATTTGCTCCATGCCTGTGCTTCCTTTTTTCTCCCTTGCCTGGTCCTCCTTTCATTTCTTTCAGTGTCCTGTCTTGCTAGCCTTTTTCCGAGGTAGTTCATCTGTCTGTACCCAGCCACCCCTCAATGGACCCAGATGGTAATGGCACTTAGTCTGCCTGTGTGCTCATTCCCTCAGCTGCCTCTTCTCTGCTCTCCTTCTCCAGACTCTGAGCTTTCCAGGCAAGTGCCATCTGATGCTCTCCACTTGTGCACTGCTTGTACAATAATGCTGCCATCTTGACTGCCCCGCTGGTCTATGCTAATTATTAAGACAATTAAGGGTGTATTATTTTCAAAATTTCTATTAATTTAATGTGAAACTATTTCAACATTATGGAATATACCCTTTTCCTTGAAGTGAGTGTGAAAATACATTTTAATTTATTGCTGTTGTTCACTACTTTTAATGACGTACCACTCACAGTCTTCATTTCCATCTCCCCTCTGAATGAATGCACCTACCACTCCCACAGTCTAGTAGGAATATTAGCAGACTTCTCATAATATATTGCCCTTTCTGAGGCTGTACATTTTTTCACTGTACTTTTCTTTAGATAAGAATGGCAAAATAAAGCACAGTGTTCAAATATGCAGTCTACATCAATTAATATTGCATATTTGCAGACTGTTTTTAATGTTGTTCAATTACCTGTTTAAATTTTTCTTTGCTTTACTGTGCAGAGGACAGAAGTTTCTCTGAGAATTTATCATTCACATGATTTCAGTTGAGGCTGGGGCAGGATGAATGCTTGAGCCAATAATTCCTAAAATATGAAAAGAATTGGTAGAATTGGTAGAATACACCTGGGTATGGCGAAGAAGCCCAAGAAACAGGAGAATTCTAACACTAAATACTGAGCAGATCCTGCCCTGCAAGTGGGAATGCACAAGCAGAATGGCTTAGAAAGTAGGGAAATAGTGTAAAATACTCATCTATAAAATACGTAGAGAAGCATCTTTATTTCTGAAGAAAGGGAATATAGGGACACATGCTGGAAAAAAAAAAAATGACAGAATCAAAAGAAACCCAGAAAAGACTGTGTTTGTCCTCACTAGAAAGTCTAAATTCTTATGTTCACAACTTCTACAGTTCCCATTGTCACAACGCCTCTTCCAGGAAGGCTGGTCATCCCTGTGGCTTTCATGGACCCTGTGCCAGGGCTGACAGTGCTGCAGCCAGAACGCAGCCTCTTGTCCTCTTTGCTCCTGAGACTGTAGGCCTGACCTCCATAATGCTGTGAACTGCCACTACCAACATGGTTGTCACAATGGCCTTTAAAATATGTAACCAAGAAACCAAATGGAAGAGCAAAAAGGAACAGATTGCAGGGGAAATGTTAGACCAAATTTCTTCTAGGTCTGAAGCTTTTATAAAATTTATTCACTGCCTAGCTTTTCCCCTGTCATTTATTTATCATCATTATCAGAGGAAAGGTCTAATTTCCTCTAATAGAGACAGAAGTAAATTTGTATCTGAAAAATATTTCTTTATACACCAACTACTTTCTTTATTCATGTTCCAAATCTTCCCTTTTCCCCTGAATTCCATCTCGCAGCACTTGTAAGTTGTTTTTTCCAACATATTTATCTTTTTTTTTCCTGAACTCCTTATATTCTTAGACTTTTTTAGTGGCTTAATACCTATTTATTTAGTTTTATACCTATGAACAAATGAATATTGTTGTGATTCTCTTGTGATTTGCTTTCTCTTCATTTCAATTGAATGCATTTGTCATTCCTCCTCTAACCTGTGCACAGTGATATCTTTTGAACAGGTAATTTTTCACTGAATATACGGCATGTGCTTAAGACTTATAGTAATCCATGGCATTATATATGCTTAGAGCCAGTGGGATTCTCATCTCCAACAAAATTCATATCAGTTGCAAGAACAATAGCAGCAATATAATAAATAAAAATAGTAATGCTACTATTCTTTTCTTTCTTTTTCCTTTTCATGAAATACAGCCATGAAATATGGCAAACTATCACAGAATTCTGTCTTCTCAGCTAAATGGCTTCTGGTTCCCTAAGGCGGGTGTTTGTATAGTTGCAGCAGTGAGAACATATCTAACCCGTGTTGATTTTAGTTTTAATGGTGTATTAATTTATTCTGTATTATTTATACAGCATTGGCTGAATGTGATTTTCAGGAAGCAGTTCTTTGTTTACAACCTAAACATTGGAGCAAGGTTCATCCCTAGTGAAGAGGAAGTTAGGGAGCCCCTTCTGGGTGTACATAAGTCCATGGGGCCTAGTATGATTAACCTGTGAGTGCACAGGTTGCTGGTTGAGGTAATTTTGGAGCCACTCTTGATGTCAGGGTCACAGTGACTGAGAGAGGTTCCTGAAGAGTAGAAGAAAGCCACTATGACTCCTGTCTTCAAGAAGGGCAAGAGGAAGGTCCAGGGAACTGCAGTTCCTTCAATTTTAAATTTCTTTATTGGTTTCTCTTTGTTGTTTGCTGCTCAAAATGAGCAACAAACCTGAGAACAAAACAAGATTCACTACTTTTAGTTTATAAACACAGATTTTCAAAACACTGAGTGTTATGTGGAAGTGGTTATGCTGAAAACAGTGTTTCTGTTGCTGTTAGTAGGAGTGTCTGATCCTGTTATTCCTGCCAGTCAGGCTGTGTGGTGCCAGGCTTGGAAGCAGAGGTGAAGAACACAGATGGCATCGCCTGCTCCATGTCTGGTTGGAATGACCTGACTGCCATGACATGGGGGCTCTGTGGCAGAGGCAGAGACAGCTGCAGAGTGTTCTGGCAAGGTTCAGCTGCCTTAACCTTTCTGTTCTGCCTCATTCTGCTCTAGTTCTGACATACCTAGAGGATGATAACCTACTGCTGCCATCAGTTGCTTCATATGCTTGCATGGTAGTAATTAGTGCAGTGGAACAAATTATTCCAGCTTGGCAGATAACCAGTCTTGACAATGTAAGGCCATATGATCAAATTCTAGGGATTTTTGTTTGCTCAGAAAACCAGAAAATATTTAACTACCAAAAAAA
>VYXD01013439.1:285015-390239 GCA_013397195.1 Hylia prasina | reverse complement strand
CCCCCACAAACCCAAACAAACAACAAAAAAACCCCCCACAAACAGAAAACCTTTTAGAAGATTAGCCCTGTTATTTTCCAGTCTTTGTGTGTTTGGATTTTTAAACTTAGTGGAAACTTAGTTTTTCTGTTCTGGTCATGTTGGAAACAAACTCACTTTGTAAGAAAGTAGCAAGATAATCTAAAAATCTCCATTCTTAAGAAACTGTAACTGTATTTTTTCTTTTCATATTCTTGTTCAACCTTGCTGTAGTATATTAGAGTGTAAGCATATGATTGTTGTCCCTATTACTTTCTTTACAATTCCTCTTCAAGTGGTGATTTTCATCTATGATAATGTTTAATTTTGTGATAAATTATGACATACAGAAAAGGCCTTGAAATGTCATAGCAAGGGCAACACAAAATCACAAATTGCTTGCCTTTTCCACCAGAAACTCCTTACTTTGACAGAGAAAGATCAGACCTTATTCAACTTCAAACCTTTTTTTCTGAGATAATAGAATTCTACCTCATTTAAAATACCATGTTCGTATATCATTATGCTATCCAATTTTTTCAGAATTTTGTATGTTGGTCATACTACTGACCAACAGTTTTAACAGAGTAAAACAATAGCACACAATTACAAAAGCAGATTAGTTCCAAAGTGTTTCTACGCCTATTTCTTGAAGCAACAAACTTCAAAGAGAATTTGAGTGCTATGTATATCTATATATATATATAGATATATAAATCTCAGAAGGTGGGGCAAATAGTTTATTGTGAATTGGTGGATTTTAGATCCTAAGTCGGTTATTGCATTTTGCTATTTCCGTCTTTCTGTCCCTCCCTCTCCTGATTTTCTTTTTATATTTATCTTGTATTAATGGTTAAAAAGAAGCAAAGGGTGAATACTTCTCTTCAATAAAGGACTGTCAAGTGTACCTGGGAAACAGAGAGGTGAAGAAATAGGTTAGATGGGTGAGAGGTCCTTCAGTCTTTAAGTATCTACTGAGTTTGGGAGAAGCCCCATGGGCAAGGGCAATGTGGCATAGTCCTGAGGGTCTGTAGTGCTCCGTGAAGCTGCGTTGTTTTCATGTGGCTTGGGGTGGTAAGAGCCAAGGCAGGTGGAGAGAGGAAGTAATTAACCCCTGAGATGTCACATCTATCTATCTATCTATCTATCTATCTATCTATCTATCTATCTATCATCTATCTATCAATCAGCAAAGAGAAGCTAAGACAGCAGAATTTCTTCATGTTTGAGAGCCACATGATTTAATTGTTTTCATTTATTTAAGAAGTCTTAACTGTGTGCAGTTTTGTCAATGTGTCTGTGAGGGACAGTGGGTTGTTAAGGCGTGGGATATTGCATGAGGAATAAAGTAGGTAATTCCCAGCTCTGTTATATTAATTTGAGCCATTGTAAACTTGCTGTGTCATGTTAGAAGCAGGGCTTCTGTGTCTGAAAAGGAGCCAGGTCATTCAAACAACGTGAATGGACAGCCAGAGAAACCATTGAAGCATAAAAATGTACAAATGTACAAGTCAGGATGAGAGCATCACACATACATACCAATAGTATTGAGAAGAAAATCTTAGGAATTCTAAATGAACAACATGTAACTTGTGCATGTAAACCAAGAGAGAGATCCTTTACAGAGAAGATGGAATATTTTTAACAAACAATAAATGACAATACATGGCACTCTAACATCAGTAAAGCTGAAGACTAATGATTGTTCCACTATATCTCTTCAGCTTTGATTTTGTCTTAATATTACAGAAAGGTTGGGGTTTTTTTAAATACTGATTTTTACTATTCTCTTTCTTATATTAAAATGTAATTTTGCTAACCAGTAGAGCTACTCCTATGGGTTTGGGGCCATAGGGGTATAATAGCATGGGCAATTGTGCCTTGTGTCAACAGCTTTTTTTCCCAGAGAGGGAAAACCAAAGATACTCAAAAGTTCAGGTTCAGCGTAAAGCTGCCTACGTGCATTCTGGGGCTGCGAGGTGTTTGCTTTCTGATGTAAGTGTGGGAATACCAAACATGGAGGTACTGCTCCCACTTACATGATCTGAGTAGATTATATGACAGACAACAGATAATCAAGCAGGCTGTTGTGTGCACATTCGTCCATGAGCAGAATGTAATACTGAGTTGTGTCATGCTGCTAATGACTGAACCTGATATGAATGAAATTGGTAGTAAAAAGGTTTTAAAAATAAGAGATAAAAAACCAGAATACAGCAGATGCTGTTATTAGTGGGCAACAGTAAAATAGGTTTTAAGTTTAAAAGTTTCAGTTACTTTTAAAAGAAGATGATCTTCCATATGCCTCCTCAACCCCAAAATACACACCCAACAGGTATGGTGATTCTCTGATTTCTACATATTTGCTATAAATCTTTGGCTTCCATAAAGTGAGTCATAGTGATGTCAGAAGCAAATTGGTTTCAATGTCTATGTCTATACAAAATAAATAAAAAGCACCCTGGCTCCCAGTCTGGCCCTGAGGGCAGGTGGCAGGGCATGGCTTACATCCATATGGCTAAATTTCCTACTTCACTGAAACGTGTCAGCCTTGCTTGTATTGCATATTGGGAACCATCCCAGGCTTGCCTTGCCCTCCAAACTGTGCCAAGGTGTTGCCTGGAAGAGTGCTAGTTCCCCTGACTCAAATCTGTGCCAAGCTGTGTACCAGCAATTAATTCTGTGGACAGTTTCATGCCATAGTGCCCAGGCCCTGTTTAGTTCAGTGGTGATGTCTGCAATAGAAGCTGCTGGCACAATTAAACTGGTAAGAGCTGTAACTGTTAAAGTGTTGGGATACCAGTTAGCTGGATCTTTACAGGACCTGCTGTAGAGTGAAGAGAATTGCAGGTAATCCTTTCAGTATGAGTGTTGTCACTCATACTAGTACTAACAATAGTATTGTTCTGGAATAAACACTATACCTCAAACACTCTAATGTTCGACTATGCTATATCTCCATTCTCCATAAGAAAATTACACATTCAATGGCAGTTTTACATCTTTATTTTTCTCATTTCTTTGCTACCTATGGCCAGTTCTCTTTCATAGAATTGCAACTACTGTTTATTAGCCAGTATTTTCTATGTTGGTGTGAAGTAAGTTTAAGCAGTTTATCTAGATAAAAAACAATGGCTGCTCCTTTTAATTTTTTTAGTCTTCCCTTACTTCCAGGAGACATCTCTGGGCTTACATTGCAAACATACAGAAGAAGAACTTTTCAACTGCTTTCATCCTTCTCCAAAGCTATAAGACAGTTGGCAGCTCTAGCTAAGTAGAAGCTTTCCACTTCAGCAGTCCATTCAGTGAAATAAAGCTGTAATTACCAAATGATTCAACAAAGTTTTCATCAGGAGAAACGACAACGACTATGGAACCTTATGGTTCAGAAAAAAAATTCCATCATGAATATTCAATACCTTTACTTTGCCTCTGCAAATGCATATATTTTAGTGTTGCAAGGCATGCTTATCTTCAATCTACGCCGCTGCAACAACCACATGTAGAGGACTTGCAGAGACTACAAGACTACAAGATTAAATCAGAGTCTATGGGACACCTGTGTTCCTTTCAAACTTTATGCTGGAAAACAAAGGTATGTGCAAAGATGAACTTGGAAAACATGGGTGTTTTTGTCCTGATTTTTCTTTCAGAAGCTGGATGGAAAGTACATTGGAATGTACTGAGATAGGGGCAGTGAGAGGATACAACCTGATTACTGCCTCTTCTGTTTTTAAACTCTTAAGCTAATTACATAGCAAGCTAATTATTTATTCTGATTCCACACTCACTGAGGTGAGGGCAAATTTGTTTTTTTTATTTATGATACCAATGACATGTGTATTCATGTGTCATGTAGCACATTCACAGCCATGTCAAATTGAAGGCTTATCTGCCACTGGTGGATAAGGAGGCTTTATATAGCATATAGAGCTTTTGCAAGCTACCTGAGAGATTGTACATGTAGTTTTAGACTTTGAGAAGAAGAAAGACAATGTTCTTTCGAAATGATTTGTGGGAATCTATTGCCACTAATAGGAAGCCTATGGGAAAACTTAAAAAGCAGGAGACTGAAACTGCATAGATATGGAGTAAGAAAATCTAGTGTTAATATTCTTTTCATGACATGGTTTTTAAAAATTCAGCTTTGAACATGAAGTTGATATTTGTCTGTAAAAGGGTCATCCTTGTAGGATCTTAACTTGATCTATATGTAGTCATATCTCTCTGACTGATTATGACGAAGATGTGATGAATTGTTGGACCTAAATAATAAACAAAAATCTTCAGGACCTTCTCTTCCTGCTGGATATCTATTCTGAGCATGCTCAGTAGAAATTAGGAACATTAGTCTTCATAGCTGACAATCTACTTAGAATAATGCTTTAAAACCTGCCACATTAGTTTCAGGCTTGCAATTCTTAAAATAGGTTTCTGAAGTAATGTGTTCTCAGATCAAACCCCTGCCTTTTATAGGACAGAAGGAGTTTGCCTGAACATTGAAGATGCAAGAAGGACTCTTAATCAATGCTATAGTATTTCTTCTGATAGTGGAAACTGGTCCCTGAACATTTTTGCAACGGGAATAGGAAACAGTGGATAATTTTGTTGAAACACCTTTCTAATAATGACAATAATAGATGTATTTTATTAAACTGTTTTAGTTCTAAATGTATTTCTGCTAATGTTTGTTTACTATTACCTACAAAATGGGTTTGTGCTGTTCTTTCTCCTTCTCCGAGGTTAACGTTTAAATGAATGCAGTTACACTGTTTATGTTGAGATTTGATTTAAAAATCTGTTGGCCATTTGAATGACTCCTTCAAGAAGTTAGGGACTTCTCCTGGAAACTACATTCATTGCCTGAGGTGAGAGTAGACTCAATTTTTATATAGAATATAGATAACTTAGTTTGATATTTTTTTAACATACTTAGGGCTTCCTAGCTTTACTGCAGTCTTCAGCTGGATTATCTCCCTGTAAAAACTACACGCTTTTTAATTGCACCACCAAAAGGTAGTGAAATATTAAAAGCAGAGGAAGAGTATTCTTTGAAACTTAAGATTATCTGTCAGTTTGAGTTTTTTAGAAAGGAGGCATGCAGAACATGCACATTCATTAGAATTATAGATCAATTCTTTCCCAAGGTTTGATCCTTCTTAACTTGTGCCAGTCCTGTGACATGGTTACTGAATGATCTGATCTGAAGGAAGTGAAGGAAACAAGCACTATGGCTAGTTTCCAAGATGATGAGGAGGTGAAGAATTCTTGTGGGGAAGCACTCTCTTTTACATATACTGGTATTTCATCCCATAAAAGATGTCTGCTTGTGTGACTATTCGTGGAAATACTTTTAAAATACCTTCTTTAAAATATTTGATGGCAGAAGATGAGTGGGAAAGGGAGAGGCCACAAAATCTTACTTTTAAATAAGAAATGCAGATGGAAATAATTTAGTGAAGTGTTGCTTAATCCTCTTTTTTTAGTCTTTTTCCCCTCTGTACATTTTTATTCTTTGCCTTTCTTTATTGATAGTTTCTTCTAACTTTCTATTGCTTATGATAGCCTTTACCCTCTCTTGCTCTCCTAGTAGCAACTTACAGTAAGAACATACAGTAGAAGATTTCCTTGGATTTAGCTGAGAATACACCTGCATGAACAGCTGGAGAACTCAACAGCAATTATCATGATCATTCTAAATTCTCTAAAATCAAACTTGAAGTCAGATGGAGAGAATTTATCCCCATAGAAAAGGCATTTTTCCCAGACTCTTCATAAATTTTGGCCTATTTTTTTAAAGAGCTGCAACTTATAGCTGCAACAGTCATAATCTTTGATTGGTTTACAAAACTCCAACAATTGCAGCTGGTAGCTTTTGAACTATTCACTTATTAGATGGAAGCTAAGCTTTCTTGAAAATCTAGCATCAAGACTGTAACAAGGTTTTATAAAAAATAAATTTGGAGTTGCAATTGTGTAAGGATCTCTAGTTTCTGACTTTAAGGGTTATTTCTTAATGTTTGGAATGGACATCTGTATTGGAGAAGAGAAAGCTGGGAATGGCCTTCTATGAGGAGAAATTTCTGCTGAATAAATCAAAACTAAGCTTTTCCAGTCACAAGAACAACATTTCCCCAAAGAGGCTTTTCTTCTAAACAGGGCTTCACTTCACTACTCCCGCACATCAAAAGAAACATTTGAAATGTTTCCAAAAAAAGCAGGTGTATGCTAAAGGCTTCATACCATCAGCTTTTAGCATGTAAACTGTGTTCTCTCAATGAGACTAATCACATGATACTGAGCATAATAGTGATACTGGGACCCACTTGGGCTGGCAAAACTGAATAGAAATCAGACCAGTCACTTGGCTGGGACCTGTTCCAATTTTATTTTGGATGAGAATCAACTTTTATCTGAACCATTCCCCTCCATTTTCTATCCATCTCCTACAATCCTCTTCCTTCTGGAAAAAAAATATAGTAATAATTGAATTGCATATTTAATTATGTTTTTAGGCATACAAGAGATTTTTTTTTCACCAACATTTTCTTCTATTTCTTTTGGACTACCTTGGTGGTGGTATTTTTAATAGAAATACTCTTCATCTCCATGCAGAACTGATCTCTATCATCTGTTTTTACAAATGAGACTAAGTTTGTAGACTTCAGGACTTCTGATGCTATCTTAAAACTAAGATATTTTGCTCCTTTGCTCTGTGTGAAGTCAAGGATACTATGCTGGTGGCTTAAGTCTACGGGTTGGCCATACTGTCCTAAGCCCTAAAGGTCCTGTCTCATCTGCTGCTGCCAACTTTATCCTTACACACAGATTGCTGCACCAGTGTGTTCTGCCATGCATGCAACTGGAAGCATTCAGCAATCTAGCAGGATGAAAGCTCCAATGTAAATATAAATTATTATTACTATTCAGCATATTAATATTAAAATATAGGGGGTTGCAATTTCAAAATAAAATATGGCCGAGAGACTTATAAAACCCATTTCCAGTCCATATCATTCATTAATGGGATTTTGTGTTTTGACCTAGCAGATGACTTTAACAATGCTGGTGCATGTAGCAAGTATGAAATACAGCATGAAAGTGACTTATGATATATAAAGTCTACTGGGTTTGGAAAAGAGGTGTCCATGGAACTGCCTTCCCACATCCTGCCCCAAATCCTGCAGCTTTGACATTTTCTGCTGTCTTGAAAACAAGAATAAATGCACATTAAAGGTGGAAAGGCTGAAAACCCAAATCTACAATAAAGTCTGCAGTAGGAAACAGAGATGCAAACTTCAAGTTTTTCTTGTGACCAAGTTGTGGGCAACATCTCTAGCAATTTGTCATTAGCAGATCCTAAACAGGGAGTAAACAAATTCAGCTGTCAACAAATACAGGTTCTGATAGTATCTTCAGGAGATTTTGAGCATTTTGAATTACCAGAGGAAAAGAAGGTTTGCTTTATGAGCTGATAAAAATCCATTTGAATAAGGTTAGTCTTTGATGAAGAGTACTACTAAGCTCTTGTCCAGGCCTGAAGGACTCCCACAGCCCTGGTAGCCCCTCCTGGACTCTCCTCAGGCCCCCCTCTGCCCTGCCAATGGGCCCAGCGCTGTGGAAACTGATTCATGGGCAGTGTAGTACCTTGTCCCCATGGTGGGTCCCATGGGATATGCTCTTGCCACAACCCTAGACCTTACCTCAAGAGTTTTCCACAATTCCAAGTGCTGCAGGTCATGACACCCAGCCTCTAGAGTAGGGGAGCATAGCCTGGCGCCTGCAGCAACTTCTGAACCCAGAACCTTTCGGAGGTGACTGAGGGATGTATGGGGTCATTTTATTCTTTGAGACATTTAGTTTTTAGGTTAGATGTGCCTAACCTTTGCTGCCTATGTCTTACCTTAGCAGCTCTTGGTTCATGGTGCTAACAGTAGGCTGAATCATCCCTGCAATCCTGGCCTCCAGAACTGTCAGCACTGTGTCAAAGAATGGACTGTATCTGGAACAGCAACTAATAAATTCTTAAATAAAGAAAGAAAATAAAAATGGAAAACAGACTTCATCCAGGTGCTCTGCTGTAAGAATGGTGGCTGTACATACTGACTTATAACAGTAAGTCACCAGACAGGTCTAAGTTTACTGAGTCGAGGATGAATGACAGATACCAAGAAGGTGCAAAACCTTGAGAATAACTATTCAGCATATTGGTGCACTTCTTTTGGGGTGCACTTCCATGCTGTAGCACATTGTTGTATTGGAGTTCCCATTCTAGGATTAGGAGATGTGGATCACGTTTGGGGTGGACAGCCTCACTGTTGTTGACATACTTCACCTTCCAATGGACATGCAATAGCAATGGGTATTTCGCACAGTCCTGTTCAGGATGTTTTGTGCCAATCCAGATGTGTAGGTAAGCATGAATGTTGTTTAGCGCATCGCAGAAAGTGGTATGCTTGACCAGGATTGATTCCCCACCCTTACCTGATAGCTGCTGTATGAGGGATAAAACCCTAACATATGGACTGCAGTAATTGCTTCACTTACATGAAGGAGGGGAAGGCACTCTTCCTTGTGTGTGGTTGGGTTCATAGAGGCCTAAACTCAGTCTTATTTATCATTGGGTAAAGCAGTGCATCCCAAACTGTGGAAACAAACAGCAGAAAGACCCAAACTGGCCTGTAGCTGCCATGAGCACAAAGCAAAGCATAAGAGTTGTTTGAGAATGAGCAAGTACTAGTAGAAATAATGTGACTGGCATCACCACAGCAGATCTGTTAACACATGGGTGTTTTAGCTATACCTCAGCAGTGCTTGCACAGCATCACAGCATTTTGTGTTTTTCATGTTGCCTCACCAGCAAGCAAGATGGGAGTGCACAAGTAGTTGGGAGGGGACACAGCCAGGACAGCTGATCAGAAGGGTATCTCACACCATATGGTGTCATGCTCAGCAGTGAAAGTTGGGAGGGAAGTTTGCCAGGGCTGCTGTTGCTTTGGGAACTGGCTGGTCATCAGTCAGCTGGTGGTGAGCAGTTGGGTTTCTTTGCATCACCTGTTTTTCTTGAGTTTGTTTTATTTGCTTCATTTTCATGTATTTATTACACCGTCTTTACCTAGAAGTTCTCTAGCTTTTGTCCTTCCAATTCTCTCTGCCATCCCTGTGGGAGAAGTGAGCAAGTGTCTATGTAGTGTTTAGCTGCCTTCCAGGGTTAAACCCACAACAGATGCGCAGTCTAGTCTGTACAGCATTATATATTTAAACATCAAGAGATAAATACAGAAGTTTCTAAACCATGTTTCTATGCGTACTCAAGAAGAAAACCTACTCTCTAAGCAGACAGCTGATGTTTACACACGTGACTGGAAACACTGTGTACTTAAAATATTGGGAGCTAAGGGTTATGGTGGCCATGTATATTAACCCATAATTAATCCATGCTGCCAGACTGTTAATTTTTCATGGTTCAGAAGAGACTTTTTTGAGCAGTATAACTTTATCATTGTGCATATTTGAATTTTGCCTTCCTTTATACATTTTCCCTTTTCTTGTCATGGAAAGAGGAGATAATAGTTCCCATCTGGTAAGCAAAAAAATTGTGCAGTAGTTATATGTTTTTTGATGGAGTAAAGTAAGAACAGGTAGTAAAACAGAAATACAAGTATAACCACTTATAACTTTGTTGTGTGTTCTCATTTGAATCCTTTAGGACCATCATTACTTGCATTCTTCTGAGCAAGTTGAAAGATTTCAGAATTTTAATTTCAGTTCATTACAAAAAAACCCCAAATGTTTGCTTTCAGTATTTATCTACATACTCTGAAAATTCTATTAACAACTCTGAAGTGCTCCTATATTAGAAGGGAACAAGAAATTTCCCAGATTTCTGCAATTAGAGACTTCTCTGGGTAAGAGCTGAAAGAAGCCTAGTAAAGTCATCCAACACGTTCCTGTTCCCTGCCAGGCTGGGAAAAGAAGGCTGAAGTTATTCTGCAACTGATCTGGGGCTGCAGCCTGCCTGATACAATTTTGAATAGCTTTGAGGCTGTTTTAAATGATGTCTGAGACCAAGTTATGCTCTAATGTCAGAGAGACATGAATAACTTCCTGCTTTCTCATCTGAATATTGAGGAATTTTATTAAGTGAAAGAGAAAAAAGTACAGCTTTATGAAAAGAAAGTATACTTACTACTTCACAAAAAATGAAGAATATGTATTCAACTCTGATGCACAATATAAACACTTTGATCCCTTACTGAGATTGGTATCTTATTGTGCCATATGGACACAGAGCTGAAAAATGGTACCTGTACAAATATATTGCTGTCTCAAGAGACAAGATGGGAGGAAAATCAGGATCAAGTATCATTATTTCCTTGCTAATAACAGGTGAAGTGAGGAGTCCTGAGTTATTCTGAAAGTTTCCATACTGCCTGAGGTGGACACTTGGAGGTTCCAGGTCTGCCTTCTGCTCTCACCACAACACAGCTCTGACTCTGCTGGGAGACAATGAGTGAGGGCTCCAACTTCCCCTGCTGTCACTCTTCCTTAGCACCCCATGCATGCCCTGTCACTTAACAGGCAGAGGAATTCTGAACTGATATAAAACATGGTCCAGGAAAGAGTAAGGTCTTCTATGTACTACTATATATTGTATGTACTTCTAGTGCACCCATTACTGTAGCTTGGTGACCACTGTTGGACAATAGAAGGAATTGATGCATTTGTTGTTGAATGTGGTTAACTTTCCTGGAGCATGAGGTTGTTAAGTGAAGATTGAGTTGTTAAGAGAGGCACTTTGTATTTTCATGTCTAAAATCAAATCATGGGTAGCAGAAACTAAATTTTTTCTTCCAAAAGTGCTTACAAAGGTAACTCTCAGCTATTAACCAGGTGTGACTGGAGCAGTGCTGACTGAATTTTGCAGAGCTTTCAGCAGTACCCAGTAAGGGGATTCTGTCATATTCAGCTCAGTTCAAATAGGCATAATTTACATTTAAGTGGTGTTAACTGTTTCAAAGCTGATCAATGTTAGAAAAATGTGCCATGCTGTGGAGATCATGACAGTCTACTGTGAGAGACATGTCCCTGTAAAGTAGAAGGAGACAAGTTGAATCTAGTACAAGAGCCTTGTCAGAAGTTGGAGTGACATGGAAGAGGATCCTAATGGTCCTTGGCAGGGATAATGTGAATATTATTTAAGTATCTGTATAATTTTCTATGAATTTCACTCTTGTTTCTCCAAGATAGATGATCTCTTAGCCTTTTCTGTATCCCTGAGTGTACCAAATGTGTTGAGGCAGTCATATTCTCTCTGCCCTCATTTTATATAAACCTATTTTGCATTAAACTAATACATTAATCTACTGCCTATCACAATTACTGAAGAAACAGCATGTTAATCACAAGCTAGGCAAGGGCTGCAGAGGATGGTTGCTTGTTTGGCACTGCCTGTTCTCAGCATGCCAGCCCTCTGTTCCAGTTAAACCTAACAGCCCAATGTCATCCATGTATCTAAGTGGTAATCAGGGGACACTTCCAAACCCACCAGAGCCATCTTGTGGCATTTTGAGTAAAAATTGGGCTTACAGATGGAGCTGAGATGTTCTACTGCTCTCCAAAATATAGAATCACAGAATCACAGAACAAGCTGGGTTGGAAGAAATTCACAAGAGTCATCAAGTCCAACTCATGCACAGGACACCCCAGGAGTCACACCATGTGCCTGAGAGCATTGTCCAAATGCTTCTTGAGCTCTGTCAGGCTGGTGCTGTGACCACTTCCCTGGGGAGCCTGTTCCAGTGCCCAACCACCCTTTGGGTGAAGAACCTTTTTCTAATATCCAACCTAACCCTCTCCTCACACGACTGCAGGCCATTCCCTTGGATCCTGCCACGGGTCACCACAGAGAAGAGATCAGTGCCTGCCCCTCCTTTTCCCCTCACAAAGAAGTTGCAACTGCAGTGTGGTCTCCCCTCAGTCTCCTTTCCTCCAGGCTGAACAGAGTGAGTGATCTCAGTCACTCCTCATATGATTACCCCTCAGGGCCCTTCACCAACTTTGTTGCCATCTTTTGGACATTCTCTAGTAGTTTATATCTTTCTTACATTGTGGTGCCCAAAACTGCACACAGTGTTCAAGGTGAGGCCGCCCCAGTGCAGAGCAGAGCGGGACAATCCCCTCCCTTGCCTGGCTGGCAATGCTGGGCCTTGTGTACCTCAGGAAAGGGTTGGCCCTCCTGGCTGCCAGGGCACTGCTGACTCATGATCAGTTTCTGTCAACAGGACCCGAGGTCCCTTTCCATGGCACTGCTTTCTATAATCTCATTCCCCAGTCTGTCCATACATCCAGGGTTGTATTTTGCCTGTGCAGAATCCAGCACTTTCCCTTGTTAAAAGCCATACATTGGGTGATTGCCCAGTCTTCCAAGTTGTTGAGGTCTCTCTTTGAAGCCTTCCTGCCCTCAAGGGAGTCAGCAGCCTCCTCCCAGTTTTGTATTGTCTATGAATTTGCTCAGTGCCCCATCCAGTCTCCCATCCAAGTAGTTCATGAAGATGTTGAAGAGCACAGGGCTGAGGATGGAGTCCTGTAGAACCCCACTAGTGACAGGTCGCTGGTCGAATGACATCCCAGTCACTATAATGCTTTGTGTCTGACCCATGAGGCAGTTGCTCACCCATCACATGATGAATGCTGGCCATTTTATTCAGACAGATATTATCAGAGTATTGAAAGCATTACTGAAATCCCAAAAGATTACATCAGTTGGCTTCCTTGGTCAACTACGTGGGTAATCTTGTCACAACAAGAAATCAGGTTTGATAAGCAGGACTTCCCTCTCATGAAGGCCAACTGACTGTGACCAGTGACTGCCTTGTCTTTCAGGTGTTTTTCAATAACTCCCAGAATAATCATCCCCATAATTTTACCAGATGCTGAAATGAGACTGACAGGTCTGTAGTTTTCAGGGTCTTTGTTCTTTCCCTTCTTGAAAATTGGGACAGCATTTGCCAGCTTTAAGTCAGCTGGGACTTCTCTGGATTCCCAAGACCACTCCAAAAATCATCAAGAGAGGTTTTTACAATGACATCAGCTAGCTCTTTGAAATTCTTGGAATTCTTGGAATATTATCGGGTCTCATAGATTTGTAGAGATCCAGCTACAACAACAGATCTATACACTATTTCAGAGTCAAGTGGGAGTTGTTATTCTCATAGTTATGGTCTTATGGCTCAGGGCACTGAAACCCCCATGGTCTGTCATCTGTGTTGAAGACAGAGGCAAAGAATGTGTTTAACACCTCTGCCATGTCCCTGTTTGTGAGGTGACCATCCACATCCTGTACTGAACAGATGTTATTTTTACACTGCTTATTGCCATCAATATATTTGAAAAAAAAATCTTTCATTGTCCCCTATAGTTCTGTCACCTTGAACTGCAGTTGAGCTTTGGCTACATGAATTTTCTCTCTACAGTGGCAAGCAGCAGCACTGTATTCTTCCCATGTCACCTGATCTTACTTCACATATCTTCATTTTCTGCTTTTTTTCCAAGACAAGAAATTCCTGTTCAGCCAAGACAGCCTTCTGCCTCATCTGCTTGACTTATTGGTAATGGTCTGCTCCTGTGCCCTTCGGAGGTGATGTTTAAAAAGTAACCAGCACCGATGTATCCCAGCACCTACAAAAGCATTTTCCCAGGGGACTTTAGTCACTAGTTCCTTGAGCAGCCTGAAGTCTGCTCTCATCTTGTCCAGAATTTTTTCTGGACACTTTTCCTCCTGTCAACAGAGACTTTAAACTCAATCACTTCATGGTCACTGTGGCCTAGATGGCTCCAATTGCCACTTTGCTCGTGACATCCCCTCTGTTGACAAGCAGCAGATCCAGGAGACCATCTTTGCCAGCTGCCTTCCTTAAGGCCTATTCCATAAAGTTGTCATCCTGGTTTTTTAGGAATCTTCTGGCCCGTGTTGTACCAGCTGTGAGATGCCTCCTGTTAATTTCTGGCAAGTTGAAGTCTTCCATAAGGACAACAGCACTTGATTTGGAGGTGTCTCTCAGTTCCTCAAAGAATAATTCCTCGGCATCGCTGTCCTGGCTGGGAAGTCTATAGTGGACTCCCACGATGACATCCACATTTTGTTTGCTTCTTGATTCATACTCAGAGGCTCTCAACTGTGCCATTGTCAACTTTGAGTTCCATACGTTCTAACCCTTCTACCACATACAGTGCCACCCCTCTGCCTCTTCCACCTTGCCTGTTCCTCCTGAAGAGCCTGGAACCGTCAGCAGGGCATTCCAGTCACAGGATTCATCCTGACAGTTTTCACTTATGCCAGTCATGTAAAATATCTGGGACTAGGCCAATGTTTTGAGCTCTTTTTCTTTGTGCCTCATGCTGTGTGCATAAACATAGAAATATTTCAGGTAATGGTCTGCTCCTGTTTATGATGTTTTTATGATACCTTTTTTAAGTTTAATTTGAGACCTTTCTCCTCAGTTTTTAATTTTTGGGGCTGGTGTTTTGTTTGGTTTTTTTTTCCCCTAGGAAACCAGACTAGATCAGGGTTAAAATTTAACCCTAATCTAAAGGGTAAAAGTAGGTTGGGCCTTATTTTTGGCTTAGGAAGCTTATGTGAAATGGTGGACAAAGTCCTAGGAGACCATATATACACTCTTAATGTCTGTATTTGATTTCCTGTATGAAATCAGGAAATTGTGTTGTCCTTAACAATGATTAAGGTAAGTTGAAGCTGAATTACTTTCTCAAATCAATAGAGTATTCTTCAAGAAGTTAGCATAATTGCTGACATAATTTTGGAAGGACTTCCTGATGTTGACTATGGAAATCTTTCTGAGCAAACCTGGATTCATTCTCTAGTGCTGTCACTCACTACTCGATGCTCAAAACTCATGTGTCCAGAATAAAGGCTGGAAAACTTTTTTATTGCTGTTTGTGAAAAGAACAGGTTTTATGGTGATGCAAGGTGACTAAAAAGCTGAGTTTGGGTCTGAACAGCATTTTACCAAGTTGTAGGCACAACGTAGAAGAAAAAGGAGAATGGTACATTTGTGTGTTGGCTCTGTACCAACAGTAATTTTGGACATGGCAAGCAATTGTTTGAACCAAATAAATGTTGTCACTGGCAAAAATACCCAGGTTCAAGTTGGAAGGCATGGGAATAGAACCAATTTATTGCTATACTTAGAAATTAACCTCATCTGTTACATTGACAGGCTGCCATCTTATCAGCAAAGTCTTCCTTCCTTCCTTCCTTCCGTCCTTCCTGCCTTCCGTCCTGCCTTCCTGCCTTCCTGCCTGCCTGCCTTCCTGCCTACCTGCCTGCCTTCCTGCCTACCTGCCTGCCTTCCTGCCTACCTGCCTGCCTTCCTGCCTACCTGCCTGCCTTCCTGCCTTCCTTCCTGCCTCCCTCCCTCCCTCCCTCTGGTACACTACTAGTAAGATGGTCCAGCTGTATACCAAATATGTCCAAGAAAATGGTATTGTGCCTGCAACACATGTACATTTGCTTGGATATGAGATAAAACCATGCATTTGTGACATAAGGTCTCGATATAATGTCACATCACTCAGGATGATCTACTGCATTGTAAATGCTTCATTTTCTATATTCTCTGGGTTAATAGATTGTACTCAGATTGAAGTTATTTTAGAATCATAGAATCATCGAATATATGTCAGCAACATTTAGGGCAATGAGTTTAGTATGTTCTGTATTGTAGATATCTTCATTTGGTGAATTCTAGCAGTCTCCAAAAACTGATCTGTGAAATGTTTGGTGTAGTAGGCTGTTGAGTGCTTGGCTTCATATACCAGTAGTAGTTTATAAAATATTCTCTTCAACCTTATTAAAGCTACTACTTTTTTACTTAGAGGAAACACTTTTATGGAATATCAGTGGTTATAATGAGTAGTGCTTTTGTTACTACCAGACTGAGAATTGAAAGCAGTGGCAATATAATTTAGAGGTTATATGGTTCAAGGTTAGGTAAGAAAACATGTTTTTATATGGTCTTTGCTTTATCTGTTCTGTGAATAGAGACTAGTGGATTGATTACTTGCTTCTTTACCTTTTGCATATATATTTGCATCCATAAAAAGGCTAAAAATCACAGCCACATTTCTTTCAGTGTTCTAATAGCACAGATGCAGGTGTCCAGACCATTGTCTCTCATGCACATACATAAATGCTTAAAGAGTAGCTCTAATTACAACATGACAAAGAAAAGCTGTGTTTTAGTGGCATTTCGAGTTCGATTAGAAAGCAAAAGCTTCTGCTTATAATTGTTTCTATTAAGGTCGGTACATTTTTCTCATTTAGGGCACCAAGAACTACATGGTGATTAAAGCATGCCTTTTAAATAGTTTGTAAACGGCTTGTTCTGTTCCTTAAATTGACTTCTAACACTATTAGTTTATGAAGAAATGGGGTTTAGTTTTTTGGATTGTTTTGGTTCTCAGTGAACATTTAAAACTTGGATAAGATTTTTGTAGTAACCAAATTATATTTTATGCCATGTAAACAAAGTTGTAAAGAGTCATATATTACATGTAGCTCTGGTGGTAGCAACATAAAACTAATATCAGTAAATGAGGGAATGGGAAATCAGTTGCCTTCTCTTTCCAGTGTGCAATCAAAGTAAGCACCTCTATGATGGGCAATTACCTTAACTGCCTGCCTAAAGCAGCAGCAAGTTGCATGATCAGTCCAATGCACAAGATTATACCCTCCCCACTACTTAATGAAGAAATTCAGTCTGCACTGATAGCTACCATATCACTCCAGTGTACTGCTTTTAAATTTGTTAAGCAAAAGATAACCCAGTTGGAAAGCAATGGGAAAAATAACATTTCAGTTATCACAGAACTTCCCAGGTTAGAAGGGACCTTCAGAAGATCATCTTGTCCAACCTTTTGTGGGAAGGGGAGCCTCAATGAGATTGTGTACTGCCCTGCCAAACTGCATCTTGAAAACAAGTATCAAGAACTCAAATGTCAAATTCCTGTTGCCCATAGCACAGTGATATGGTGATGGCTCAGAATCAGACTGTAAAAGCTTTCTCTTTCTGCTGAAAAATGCCAGATATGTTCATTTATTTCCATTAATTTTATTTGACACATTTGACTTTGCTCTAGTTGAAACAGGTAGAAAAAAAATATCATACTTAAAGCAATTTATAGCACAAGATATCTCCCTCTGGTTGTGTTATTTCTAGCAAAATGAAATCATGAGCATTCCTAATCCTTTGTTTCAGTCTGTGCTGTTTAGTAATCTGTGAGGGAAGAAAGCCAAATAAACAGCTGGCATGTTTTAGCAGTTACTACTGGCTTCTTTCTTGGCTGTCTCTGTCGAATATGAGGGATTGCCTGGTGAATTTAAAGACAAGGCTGAGTGCCACACATTCTCATCTTACACTTTGACTCTGCTGTTACACTGAGCAGTTCTGGCACAAAGGAACTCTACAAGCAGTGTGGCTGCTCCTTGGTAGGAGAGAATGAACCCTTTCCGGGGCAAAATACCCACTGTGACACCAGCTCCTCACAATCCTTCACAGTTATTCTTCTAGTGTAGGGCCTCTGCCTCTGGCCATAATCACTGAAGTAAATACATGCTAACATAAGAAAAGTAACATCCCTCTTTATCTCAAAAAGGCAAAGGTATTGTGTATTTTTTGTGGGATGATGAAATTAACATAAAAGGGATGTCGGTCATGAACAATAGGTGGTGGGAATGCAATATGAGATACTGCAGTGAAGAAGTTTGTTTCACTTCTGAGAATGACTTTTCCAACAAGGGAAAATTTAGACTTAGTTAATATTCATGAATTAGTTTGCATTGTAAGTGCAGTCAACAGAGCATTTGCACTGTGTAGCAATATGCAGACTCCTATTGATTATTTTAATTCTATCTTCCATAATTTCTGTCTTAATGTTAGCACTTTCAGTCTGTAGAAATTGAGAAGATCAATATTACTTTATTACCTCAGTGTGGTTTTAAAAAACCTCACCAATTTTGATTAATGAACACCAATCAAGTGCACATGATTAATTTTCATTATCCTATTCCTATCTGAGACTGTTTTATCTCACTTTATTCCTCTTCTTCTGTCACTATCTCAACTTGCTGCATTTTCATTTCATTTCACAAGTAGCTAGTATTGAGTTACACACTGACGTGAAATCAACTTTACCATTTGAGAAGGGAAATGCTACTCTGAATTTATATTTATTAATTTATATTTATTAGTGAATGCAAATTTACAAAAATTGCTTAATTGAATTCAGTAAAAAGTCAATTTGTTCAGCAGACACTTACAAGTTTGTATCATGGTTATCATGAGGAAGGTTCATGTCTCAATCTGGTATCTAGTTTGTGCTGTAAAATATTGAGTTACAAGGTTTAACAAAGCCTGAGTGTTACCCATGGAGTGGTCAACTCTGGCTGTGTGTCTGTTTTCATTTTTTATAGCAAACTTTTTCACATAGGATTTCATATTCTAGAAATTTGATTTTATTTTAAAATATTGGTTGTAATACAGTGCAAAATGCTGTGACCCCTGACCTCAGTTTTGTCTTCCTGGTCTTTATGTCATTAATGATCTCTTCACTTCAGATAACTGCATGTTTTTCTGTAACTTATTCAGAGGTCAACATAATGACTTAAGTCTTATATCCAGTGTAAATTTTCAATGAAGATTTTATGTTAAAAAATGTAAAATTTATGTAAATTTTCAGCTCAGGCCTCTTGTTTTCACAAATTTAAGTTACACCACTAAGTATGGGTGTTTCTATATTCCTTTGTCAGATTCTGAGTCTGGTGCAGATGTCCATACTCTTATATCTATCTTGTGTTCAGTTTGTGCTGGGTGAGTCCTGTACTTGTTAGTACATTAACTAAATTGCAGTTACATTTCAGAATATTGCCAGGCAATGAATGCATATATGTGCATACAATAGCTTTCTATGTAAAGATTTTAAAGACACAGGTGACCATTTTTGAATTTGATAGTTTAGTTATGTCTTAATTCTGTCTTACTTCTAAGTGTTTTATTCTTATCACGTCTATATACACAAACTTAATCTACAAAGATATAGCTTCATTTAGATATGCAGTGTGAAAATACTGGCTTCTGCAGCCAGTGCTCAGTCTGCCTTATTTCAGAGCTGCCTGCTCTTTGTACCATAATCCATAACTGTTCTAAAGTCTTTTGCCTGTAAATCTCCTTTAACCCATCCCTCAACCCTAATGAACTCTGGTAAGTGTGGTAAGTCACCTGGCTTTTCTATTGATGGTAATGAATTTATTTCCCAGCTCAGTTAAAATGTACATATACAGTATCTTTCTGAATGCTGGGATACAGGCCATCCAATACTAGAACTATATATTCCTTTTCACTTACTGATTCCTTTTTACTTATTCTGGTGTCACTCTTCATTTCATTAATTTTTCATTTTCTGCCTCCAGGAAACTTCTCTCTGATTCTGGCATGTTTCCCTCTTTCTCCCTAGTGAACATACTTGAGACAAAGAAATCTTTTAGCTTTGCAGCACTCTGTGCCTCATCTGTCAGCAACTCGCCTCCATCCATCACACCCAGAGACTACAGTCTCCCTCAAAATCTCCTGATCCTTATCTATTTGTAAAACCTCTTGTTTTGTCCTTATATCATTGACTAGAATAATTTAAAAATTTCCTTTTTACTGTGATTCCTTTTGTTTTCGTTGTTTCAACAGATGTCTCAATTATAGCAATTTGACTACTGTTTGTAAGCACAATCTTGTGAAGAAAAAGAAAACATACAGGTAACAGCTGCAAAATGCTTCAGGATTATATCCTCTTTGGATTTTACACGAAACATTCACTGACTTTCCTGAAGCAGCAGAAGGCTTGCTTTTTATTAAACAAAGAAGCCAAAGTATATGTAATGCACTGTTCACTGTAATGGCAGGGACAAAAGCTCAATGCCTCTGAATTGCCTTAGCTACACTAAAGGTCATGATTTAAACAGCTTCCACTGGTTTGCATCAGATGAGCTTATTGTTCACCACAATGTGTTATGCAACCAGTGAAACCAAAAATGTTACATTAGGTGACCAGAGAGTTGAATGAGGCTCAAATTCCCAACTGTGAATGTTAGCTACTAAAGATAACAAAAGGAAGAGATGGTCTGAATGCATCCTAGCTGTGAACTATGGCCAGTTATGTTAAATTGTCTGCCTCCACAAGAGTATTCAATACTCTCTCGCACATGAATAATTTTAGGTTTCAGATGAAGTGATAATTACACCAATGGGTTTCAGGCTTATTTGAAATCTTCTTTAGTATCAGCCAGTTCAGTTTTGCCAGTACAGGCTGAAGTACCATACCAAGAAGTGCTTGGATATGAGGTACAGGGCAGGTGGTCATGTACTTCGCATAATGGATGAACAGTTTAGGATTAATGTGTAAATTGTCAGCATGAAACTAAAAAGCCTTTATTTTCAGAACTTTTAGGTTTTCCTGAATCACATGAATGTGTTTTAGCAAGCCCTTCTAAGATAAAGGTTACCATTCTCTTCTCTATGAACAACCCCTGAACTGAGCACCCCTAGAGAAGACAAACTTTATGTAATATTAAATTAGTTACATCTGACAGTTTAGTAAATTGTTTAGTTTTTGAAAATTTTACTGTCAGTGGCATTTTATTCTTGTCTATGAACAAAGAGGTCAGTGCCTGCCATCAGCTAGGGTAGGCAAATACAGGCAGAAAGGCAGTCCTTACAGTAAAGAACTAGGAATGTGCAGGTACTGTACAGCAGGTAAAAAGCACACAGATGGTGAAGTGCAAACAAACTGGAGGACGTTCAATGTCCTACATTGCAAGCAGTGCTCACACAGTACACCTGCTACCTAATCTTTGTCAAGGGTTTGCCCAGGTGCCACCACAAATGAAAGACTCAAGGAGCAATCAGAGGTATTCAATTAGAGAGCTTTGCATATTTCAACAGGAAACAACAATGTACAAATGACAACACAGAGGAAATGTCAGAAAGTGTTAGAAAACAGAGTAGCTGGATGGTAAAGGCAAGTGTGTTTACTTCAGAACTTTTTTTTCCAGGCAAGAATAATGTATATATGGCACTGGCTGCAAGTTTCTTGATGTCTTCTGAATCTACCTGTTATCTTCTAAGTCTTACATGTCTGAATACTCATTATCGCTGTTACATAATGCTGTTTTGATTGACATTATCAGTTTAGACATGAATTTTTTGCAATTCTAATCTGAGATTTTTGCTCAAATCTCTAAGATACCAACCAATTTATATTTGTAGATAACCTAGTCTTTTGTTTAAGAATATATTGAGTTATACTGGAATATATTTCTAATATGTACTATTATGTATTCTAATAAATCAAAATAGTAAGCATGGTTAACCTCCACCCTCAAACCATCCTGACAATTTCTAAGCCTAAAATCATATTCAGAACATGTCTACCGCCTCCAAAAATTATCATTTTCCTGAAGACTTTCCATTTTCACATGTAGAATTAGAGGACCATAGGTTATGGCTGGAAGGGACTTCTGGAGGTATGGTCCCATCTACCTTCTCAAAGCAGAGTAAGTTAGAGCAGATTTCTCAGGGTAATGGCCAAGGTATCTCAAAGTAATGTTCAGCTGGACTTTGAATGTCTCTGCAGATGGAGACTGCACAATTCTATGGCCAACTGCTTCCAGTGTTTGACCACAGTAAACAAAGCCTCAACTATTCTAATGTTTAAGTGGAATTTTCTGTATTCTGCCCATTGTTTGTTCTTATTGCCTCTTTTCCTGTTATTGGGTATAAATGAAAAGAGTGTGGCTTCCTCTTCATTTCATGTCCCAGTCAGGCACTACATTTCATATATATAATAATTTGTACACACTGGCTAAGATCCTCCTAAATCCTCTGTCTTCCAGGATAAAGAATCCCAGCTCTCTGTCTGTCTTGTACTGGGGAGGCCAGAACTGGATACAGCAGTCCAGGTGTGGCCTCAGCAGTGCTGTGTAGAGGAGAAGGATTACCTCCAAAAACCTCCTGGCTATGTTGTTGGCCTTTTTTGCCACAGGTGTGCATTGCTGACTTATGGTCAACTTGTCCACCAGGAGCCTTGGATTCTTCTCTGCAAAACTGATTTCCAGACAATCAGCTCTCTGACTTTTCTAATATGTGGGTGCAAGAATTTGGATTTACCTGGTGATCAGGTCCTGTTTGGTCTCTTGCTAGCCTCATTTCTGTGAAATCTCTTACTTTGCCTTCCTGAGATTCCTCTTTCACATACAAGTTTAGGATTTTACATTGCGTACTTTTTGAAGACTTTGAAGTCATGTGTGAGTCAAATTCAGTGATGAGATAACCAAAGTTCTAGGAGTATTCAGATATAGATTTGGTTTCTTACCTCAGATTATTTTGGTTTTGGATTGTAGTTTTAAACAACTGTAAATGTTTTCTGATTCATAGTCCCAGGCAAAAATTTTGCAATTGTTGCCCATATCTGTATTTGTGGAAGACTAAGGACATAATAGAGTCGTAGATACACCTTCCTGACAGAGCATTTTTCAAGAATTCCTCACTATCTGGTTATTTGTGTTTTCCTCTTACACCTTTTGACTTTATTACTACTTTTTCCCAAAATATTGGGTACCAACTCCTCTGTACCCTGCTTTACCTTTCAATGGAGTTAATTTAAAAGCCTCTCGAGGTTCCCAACACAAGACCACTGTGCTACTGTGTTGTCATATGACACTTGATATTTTCATACATGGTATCCTTCTTCAAAAATCTTATGTCTAGATGTCTAGGCAGAAACTTCATGTGTGTCCTTTACAGTGATGTGATATTGCAGTGTCAGGTGTGTGACTGCAGCAGCTGGTAACCTGAAGCATGTGGTGCCTGGAGGACATGTGGCCCTTCTGTGGTTGGAGAACTGTCAGTTCCACAACTTCTTCAAATTCATACAAGAAAACTTCCAGTATGAAATGGCGTGTTTGCTTGGCCCAGTAGGGCTGGTAGTAGGGAAGCAACTAATTTGGGATTAGGAAATTGATAGAAACACACAAGGGCAGCTTTTGGTTGGGACAGAGAAGCATTCAGTGTTTCAGGAAGTCTCCAAGAGGCTGGCATTTAGTGTGTAGGTGGCAAAATGACATGCTGGGAGACTTTCACTGGATAACCACACACTTCACTGGAAGATTGAAAGGCAGGAAGTTCTCTTGCTCTGTGCAGTAACAGAGAACTTCTAGTACAGGTACCATATCACCAGCTTGGCTAGGGACACCATCCAGGAGCAGCCAGGCACTTCCTCCAGTGTGAGATAAACTGCAGTCCTGGGCCTGCAGTAAGACACTGCTGGTGGTCCTGGGTTTCCATCACCCACTTCCAGTGCGGTCTGCATAGATACCACTTGCTCCTCCCAACCTGAGACCATCACGTACTAGACACCCACTAGATCCCAGCTAGATTTTCAGCTAGTTTTTTTCTCCAGCTGCCCTGGATGACAAAACTTCTTGGTATTTATTCCAAGAGCCCACTCCAACACTATTGGGAAAGACTAAAATGTCAGATCATGAGAAGCAGCATAACTTGGACAATGAGAGAGAGTAGAACATTAGTGAGTCTTTTTGTGGTTTTTTTTAGGTTCAGAAACTGGGGGCAAGGCTATACCAGGAAGAGAAATAAAACAAAAAAAGTTTTTAGGTGTTATTACACAAGACAAAAATGGGACAAAGATGGGATGTACTCCACAAACAAGCCTTTCCCCAATCTCATATTGCTGCATTTTCCCAAGAGACCTTGAATAAGAAATTATTGTATAATTATGTGCTTCAGAATATTACTACTTGTTAACACTATCCCTGTTTGTATCTGGTAGTAATGTTTGCTTTCTTAAAAACGTCTTAAAACCATCAGGGCTATTTTCTTGATGTAATGACATTTTAATTTTAAATTTATCCTTTCCTTCTCTCAGCCCAGAAGACAAATGCCATGACTGTATATCCTGGGTCAAGCTCTCAGCTTATATGTAAAACAGCATCCTCAGATGACACTGAAAGAGTGACTGGACCGAGAGTGTGTTTGCAGGATAGAGCAGAAGCATCTGGCGTCAGAGCTGGGGAGCATGTGGAGGGAGGAGAAATGCTGGAGTGTGGCTGGGTGACATCCTCCAGTGAGGCACTCACAGTTGGCGGGTGCTTGGGGCAACTGTCTCTTGCTCCATGCTAGGTGGTGAGCACAGCAGTGGTGCCTACTTGCTGCTTTCACAGGTTTGGAGCCATACTTTTAGCATGACTACTGGAGGAAGGCCAAACAGGAACAGATGGGTAGGGAAAGATGTGTGTGAATATAGATGGTGGAGTTGGCATAAGCCTTCATGCAGAGGAGCCCAGGGTACAGTTAAATTGTGTTTTAGAAAACTTACTTTTTTAGCAGTTGCATGGGCTGAGAATCCATTTCCACCTAAAGTATGTCCTTACCCTTGCAGACAGATAGGAGAGAGTACAGGACAGAAGAACAAGTTAATGTATGAAGGCAATTCAGCATGGGTTGGATGGTCTTGTCCTGCCTTTTGTGGTAGAGCCTGGAAAAGTTTATTAAGCTTGGAAGACAGTTGGTGGAGAAAAGTGGGATATAATTGTTGGGAGGAGAGGAGAGATTAAAAAGGAATAATGAGTGATGTTTTCCTTCCAGTTTTTAAGTTAGGGGTTGTGATGCTAGGTGTGGATGTAGAGGAATGACCTCCCAAATGTTCTTACATTTTGGATTTGAATTACTTTTGTTTCTGAGATTATGTCCATTGAAGTTGTACTCAAACTTGTTGATAAATAGGTGAGGGCTTTCCAAAGACTACAGTGAGGCAGAGGGTAAATGTGCACTCAGAACATAAATTGGATGGGTTCTGCTGTTCACTGAATCATGGAATCAATTAGGTTGGAACAGACCTCTGAGACTGAATCCAACTTGTCTCTGAATATCACCATGCCAATTAGACCATACCATTAGGCACCACATTCAGTCTTACAAACACCTCCAGTGACAGTGACTCCACCACCTCTCTGGACCGCCCGTATCTAATCACCCTTGGTGTGAAGAATTTCTTCCTAGTCTCTAACCTAAACTTCCCCTGGTGCAGCTAAAGGCTGTGTCCTCTTGTCCTGCCGCTGGTTGCCTGGGAGAAGAGACTAACCTCCACCTGTGTACAACCTCCTTTCAGGTAGTTGTACAAAGTGCTAAGGTCATCCCTGAGCCTTTTATTCTCCAGGCTAAACAATACTAGCTCCCTCAGCTGCTCCACATAATACATTTTTCCATCACCATCTTCAACATCCTTTTCTGGATTTGCTCAAAACGGGACACAGGTCTTGAGGTGTGGCCTCAGCAGTGCTGAGTACAGGGGGACAATCACTGCCCTGGTCCTGCTGACCACACTATTGCTGTTACAGGCCAGGATGCCATTGGCTTTCTTGGCCACCTGAGCACACACTGGCTCATGTTCAGCCACTGTCACCAGCACCTCCAGGTCCTTTTGCCTTTCCAGCCACTCTGCCCCCAGCCTGTAGCTATGCAGTGAGTTGATGTGATCCAAGTGCAGGACCTGACACTTGGTTTTGTTAAACCTCATACCTTTGGTCTCAGCCCATCAATCCAGCCTGCCCAGATCACTCAGCAGAGCTTTCCTACCTTCCAGCAGATCAACACTCCCACCCAACTTTGTTTCTGTGAATTTTCTAATGGTAGACTCAATCTCCTCATCCTGATCATCAATAAAGGTATTAAATAGGACAGGCCCAACACTGATCCCTGGGGGACACCACCAGTGACTGGCCACCAACTGGATATGGCACCATTCACTACCACTCTCTGGGCCCAGACATCCATCCAGTTCTCAACACAGCAAAGAGTGTACCTGTCCAAGCCATGGGAAGCCAGCTTCTCCAGGAGTGGCATGGGAGACTGGCATTGAGCCTGACTTGTGGAGACAGCTGGCAGCACCACTGAGTTTCAGCCACCCAGTGCCTTGGCTCCACAGGCCATCTTCTGGAGGTTAAGATAGCCTTGATCTCTGCTCTGACAGGGTCTAGAGGTAGGTGTATCATCTCTTTAGTGTCATTACTAATTCTGTGTAGAGACAGGAAGTTGGTATTTCATATTCCAGTTGATGACTAATTTAAAAGATGTTGTGAACATGTAATGCAGGTCATGAATGACCAGTGCTGTTCAGAGACAGTGACCCTAACTTTGGTGATGGTAAATCTGTGCCTACCTAGACTTCAGTGAGGCCTCTGCCTCTTCTTCCCTTCACAACATAAATATCCAGTTGTTACACAGAAGTCACAGGCAGCTGAAGGAGGGGAGCAAATGGGACTTTTTATGTAGGGTTCACTAGTGAGGCAGGACTTTGGATTTGCAAAATTCAAGGGGGACATGCACCCAGTGCTACCAAGGCCTTTCTAAAGGATACAAGAGAGCTTAGATGATGCCTCTGCTGGTGTTACTTCATTCCTAGTCCTCCGATGCCCTAAAAAAGCCTGAAACATAGACACGTGAAATATTCCCATCTGGAAAGCTGTCTTCATGCTGACTTCGCCAAGGAGGTCTCCTAGATAAATCTAGGAGTCAGAAACAAGAAAAATTCTTGTAATGGGGGTATGGCAAAGTTATTAAAAACTTTGCACCGTAAAAGAATCCATAACATTTAGATCTTAGCTCAAACTTGTAAAAACACTTGTACCATGAAAAAGAAAGCTTCATCAAAACAGTAGTACAGAAGATAGCTATCTAGTCTGCCTCCACACATGTATTCCCAATTGTTTGAACTGAAAAGGGAACCCAAAAAGTTGTAAAGCAGTGGGTGGATTCTTCCCTTGTGCTGAGATGCCTAGGAGTTGCTTTTACCACATAAGTTTTGCACATGGGTCAGGGTGTTTGAGAAATAAACACTGCTTTTTTCTTACAAGCCTTAGAAGTTTTTATTGTAAAAGACTAATACTTTTTCCACACTAGAACTTGAGAACTGAGATCTGCTTTTTGGTAAAATATATCGATAATGCTATAAAACACTGTAGATACATTTTAAAGCTGACCTTTGATATTATAATGTTGAGGGGTTTTGTAATAGAGAAAAATAAAAAAATACCCCTGGCCTGAACCTGGGATTGATTATACATGTGTGTACTTTATTTAATCATGAAAGTCTAATTACATACTTGTGTGTAATTCAAGATAAGATGAGGGGAAGTCTGTAATGTTACCCAAAGCAAGATTTCTTTTTAAATTTAGCTTCTTAGTTCTATACCAATACATACGTTTATTTCTGTAGTCAGCGAGAACAAAAGAATGTGTTTTCCCAGTGACACCAAAACAATGTAGTAAGGGCAGTAGCACCTTATGTTCTGTCTTGTGTGTCTGTTGCATACTACTGCTAAAAACATTATGGAAGGAAGCTTATGGTTCCAAAGCAGTAGACAATGTCAGCATCTTCCTGTCACAAGGAAAACATAACCTTAAAAATACTTTCATCATTAGACCTTGTATTAGTGCGCTATTAAAAGTACACTCAAGGCATTTTGATTCTTCATCACTAAATGTTAATTAAAAAGGCCTTCTAAAGTAACTTAATTTCACTTTCTTCACATATTTTCTGATTAATTTAAGATATTTTCTTCTTTCTTGGTGCTAATCAGCAGCAAAAGTTTGTACAATTCATGTATTTATATCTGAAAGCTATGTAATAGACCATGCTAAATAAACTGAGCCGCATAATAAAACTGCACTAACTTATGTCTTAGGGACACAATCTTAGGGACACATCTTTCAGAACTACTTACTGACAGATACACTATTTGTATTTTTGTTTAGTGCTCAACTTATTGGTATATTGGCAATATTTAATAACAACAATATATGTTATGAGGCATTTAATATAAATGTTACAAGCAGCAAAAATGCAAGCTATGGTTTTAATTTGGTAATATTTAAGGAAGTCGCCCACATTAAATGAGTATAAAGATCCCAAATAAGATATTTTTCTGAGCCAAATAAACAACCCACATATCCCTAAAAAAACCCAACCAACCAACCAAAAAACATCAGACACAGAAAGGCAGAGTAAGAGCATTGCAATTTAACAGTGTGATGGTCAGAGGTTTCTTCCCTGCAGAAGATGATTAGGCTTTCGGAATGTATCAAATTAAGCTCTGGAGTGATGCCAGTACTGCAGAGTCCTTAAGAGAGTTCAAAGATGCAGCCTAACAGCCTTTACCTTTGCTGTGCTGTGTCTCCTCTTTAGATCTTGCTCTGGTGGTGTTAACTGTTTAATTACCAAGTGAAAATTAAGACCTAACCCGTAGGAATCATTTATAAAGCATATATCTATCAAATATGGATTATCTGATTTTACTGAGTAGAACTATTTTGTATTCTATCGTTGAATGTCATGTTGGTAAGCATGGTAGATATAAATATCTAATCAGAGAAAAGCAGTTATACTCACTAGTTTTTTTCTTTGAAAGACATACTTGCAAGCTCTCTTTCAAAAATAATTTTCAAAACTTCTGGTTTTAGAATTCACCACTCTCCTTGGACCTGAGAGATGCTAGTCTCCTTAAGACACAAGCAGGTTGGTTAAGGAAGGGAAGGTCAATAAAGTGAGAAAAATAGTAAATTATTTTATTCTATCTTACTTGAATGCTTGTTGTCTATATGTTGTTTATTTATAAGAGATATTGAGTATCTATGAGCAAGGTATCATGTCACTTAAAGTTAGCCGATTGTGCTAAAATGTCCTTGAAGCACATAAATTTAGGACAAGTATATATAAATGACAGATAATTTCTTCCACCCTGATCCTCCAAGGTAATTATGAGCAACTGATTTTTAAATGAAAAATGGTACATATTACCCCAGTATATACTGTATACCTCACTTAGCCCTAGAGCACTTGCTTTTGAAATTCTTGTCAATATTAGTTTTTTGGAAACTTGTGACTCATTTGAATTATATTTTAGAACTCAGTTTTATAGAGACAGGATGTTTCACATTTGCAAGATCAGGTTGGAATGATTAATCTTACTTATGCATGTCTCCTGTTAAATTATGCAGGTCTTGACCTATAATAGGGTTGAGATGACAAGGGGATTGAGAAGATTACGTTCCCTTGCAGGGATATATATTCCTGCAGAGCTGAGTCCAGATACTCAGCAGCAAAGGTCTTGTGGTCCTGTGCTGGAACAGCTGGACGTGTCTGACTTCCACTGAAATCAATAAGACTAATAGACGCTGAGTAAGGGCTATTGTCTTGTAATTGGTACAAGACTTGAAAACAGAAATATAAATCCTTGCAGTCAATTTTCTTTACTGTGTTTTAACCCTTATTAGTGGCTTTTTCAAGTTTCGGCAAATGTATGCATGCTTGATTTACTGCCATAAGTGTTTCCCTTTAGCAGTCCCATTAAAGTTGATCTGTAGGTAATTGCAGATTGGAGCCTTACAGTGTGTTTCATCTGTGTAAAACAGTCACAAGATTGAGGCCACCATATCTTTGTACAAATTATCATGATAATTGCAATTTCTGGTTCTTGTTGCAATACATGTCACAAGTAATGGATTAAATTTATTACTTTTTTTATTGCTGTCCTATTTTTTGCTACTGAACCAGAATGGATTACCAGATTCTTGGGGAGACCCTGAGACAGAGACTCCAGCCATTAAAATGGGAATGTAATTCCATTTTTGTCACAAAGTTTTGTAAGAAGAAAACCTGGCCTATGGTTAATCCCCAGTTATGGAATAAAATAATTTAATATTGCCTCAAAATAATTATGATTACTGATAATATAATCCACCTTGTTCATTTATTAGTAACACATATTCTAGTATTGCTCTGTAATGTGTTGAGGTAAATAGATGCATTTTAAAAATACGTATTTGTAAACAGAAAACAGTTATATTTTTGAGTGCATCTGGTATATGTTTGAGATAAAGTTTAAAATCTATATAAATTGTATAACATTATAGCTGATAGGAAATTAGGCTCATTTTAAATCTAGTTTTACTTTTAATGTCAGCCATATTTTTTAAAAATGCTGTTTATTGATAGTCATCTTTATTGTCACTGGGGATTAAATTAAAGGAAACAAAAAAGAGTGAGTATTTAGAATTTGAAATAGAAAAACGGTAAGACTGCAATCCACCACCCTTTTAAACATCAGAAGAAATGTTCATTCTGACTTTGGTGAGAGCTGGATCATGAGAGAGAACAGGCATAAGCTGTGGCAAACTCATTTTTATGAAGCAGCCACGAAGAATGAGGCAGCTTCCAATGCTGCAAAAGGGACTCCAACAGTAGTCTACTAAATAATAATGAGTGGATAATCAGGTAAAGGCAGGAGAAATAGGAAGACATAGAACAAAAAGTGTCCTTTAAAGGAAGCAAAGATGCACTGAGAAGAATGAAAAATGAGTTAAAATCATATTGGGAGAAAACACTGAAATACCTAATGCAAAAAGAAGGGAGTGAAAAGGATGTTACACATACTGTGCAGTGTAAAGAACACTGGGAAGGGAGATGGCTAGTAGGGATAAAGCAAGGGACTGTGGAAAGTGGAAAACCAGAAATGATGATTTCCTTCCCTGGTGATAGGAGCAGCTCAGGAGCCTTGGAAGAGATGACTGAAACCATGAGCTCTGGCAATGGGTACATAGATCACCTCATGAAAGGTGGGAGAAGAAATCTGGGACACACTGAACAGTGGAGGTTGGTAGGAAATTGAAAGGAGGATTTCATACAGCAAAAATGACTACTGCTAGTCTGTTTTTAAGTATGTGAAATTTCAAGGGTTTATTTTGACAAACTAGCAAAACTTCTGTGCTCATGTGAGATCTCTAGTAGCTCAGCTTTTTAAAAAGCTAGAGAGAATGTGAACCAGAAGCATTCTGTAGGCTAAATTCCTGTGTTCAGCCTTACTTTTAACTCCAGTACCTCTTCAAGGCATTATGCATGACATCTCTGTGTACTTATGAACCAAAAAGCTAACTAATACTGACAAAAATGCCAAATTTTATCCTTGGTGTGTCTACCAGAGACAGATTTCCTCTATATTCTTAACTAAGGCACTCAGTGTGAAATTCAGCTTTTCCTGACATTGTTAGCTCTGCTGTTCTACTAGAAGTGGTTGATACTACAGGCACCATAGGTTGTATTCCAAGTTTATTTCTATGACCATTAAATCTGTGTCAAGAGTTGTGGACAAGGATTAAGTCAAAACTGTTCAGTGCATTATTTCAAGTTTCATAACTACAGAAAGGCTGAAAAAGAATAGAAAAGATTTGGTAATCTCAGTTGAGCAGCTGGAAGATAGGAGCACCCCCACCTGCACCTCACAGTAGAAATTAATAGTGAATTAAGCAGTAAGAGCTGTCCTGGGCTAAGCCCCTGTTCAAAGCAGAGCATTGGCTCTGAATGGCTTCACCTTTTCATACTGCATAAATGCACAGGAGTGATGTAAATTCACAGGAGGTGGAAGGAAAATAAGAAAATGCTGAATTTGGCTTCAACTTCTGAATGACAAAAGAGGGTTAAAAAAAGTCACAACAATTTATCGTCTTGGAAGGGTCTCAATCAAGTGGCCAACTCATGCACAGCTGAGACTGCCTGCTGTTGGAATGCTAGGGCCTGGAGACAGTCTATTAACTGCAGGCTGTTTAAACTTCTCTTCTACTATCTGTTTAAAATATAGTACATCTTTTCCAACTTTCAAAGGCCATATGTTGTATGGCTAAAACAAGGTCCAAAGTCAAGGACTGTTGAGTCCTCTGCCTCTTCTCGTACCAGGTTTTCTCCTCGTGAGGTTCAGACATCTGTTCAAATACAAATCTGTGGAATGTCACAGCCAGATTTCACTATACGGAATAGGCAGGTTGTTATGAGGATTATCCTGTCTCACAGAGTTTAACAAAACCTGATACTAACATCATAGCCTGTCTGGATCTTGGTAACAGTGGTCAGAATGATTCAAACTGAGTAGAAGGTGGCTGATGAGTAAAGCTGATGGAAAAGTAAGAACTGTGTCTTCCTGAAATAACCTGTGTATCAGAATAATTTTCCTCAAAGCAAGTATGTAAAAGAAATTTCTATCAAATGAATTATCCTTGTTATATTACTTTCCACTTAAAAGAGAATATTTATACCTTGAGGTATTTTTTGGAGCCTCTACAGGACTGTGTTGTGTCCATGTGCACCTCCAGTGTCTCCCAGAGAAGTCAAGAGTTCAGGAATTTTCATGATACATTTTGCTCCAGGGAACAGTACCCTTGTCTGGACAATATCTTCCATTGTGCCTTGCAGTTACAGTAGTCCTGTGATGCCTCAAAGGTGGTAATCTAGATGGCTGAATAATATGGATGGGTTTTGGCTCACTGATCCCCAAACAAAAGCAAGTAATGTTGATATCCAGAACACTGGTAAATGTTATGCTTTACTTTTGAGGTTTTTCTGTGTCCTAATGTGAAATACTGATTAAAGTCACACTTTTGTTTGTTGTGGGAGGACAAACTCCTGGAACAGTTAAGGTGATGCTATGGAATACTGTTTGCATCACTGATATGTGGGGAAAAGAGAAAAAAAAATCCTAAAATTTGAATTCAGACAGATAAAAGAAAACAATACAGAAGTAGTCTTGTAGTTCTTTCTGAACAGATTCAGCTAAATAAGGACAAACTCAAGATCTCAAAGTGCAGTTCAGAAGATATTATGAAAGAAGGTTGTTTTTTAGAAATGAAAAACCTTACATAAATATTGTTTTGTCTGAATTAAAGTATAACTACTTTTAGCTTGTCATTTTAATAAAACTTCAGCTTAGTCTACTTTGAGGGAAAAGTGATGGTTGAAGAGCACATGCAAAAACACCTCTCAATACAAGGGAATTAAAGAAAGAATGAGGGAAGAATGCAGAGGAGACTTCGTAAACATCTGAAAGTATCATGGTAGAATCTTTGTCAAACCCAAAACCTATAACTACATGAGTACAGAAGGGAAAAAATAGCAGCTGTAAACTTTTATGAAATAAATTTAATTCAAACCAGAAAAAAAAAGAGAGTAAACCAGACCACTCGTCTCTGTGAAACAGAATTGTGAGAGCCTTGTGAACAAAGGGTTACATTGGTTCCAGAAAGAAACCTGTTGCTCTTAATGAAGGCAATCACCCAATCATACCTGTATGGGTGTAGATCCATAGTTGTAGCTATGCCAATGCAGTAAAGAGGACTTGCCTTAATAAAGAAATTGAGTACAGTTTATTATCTGTTATGTAGTTAAGAATAATATTTACAGTCAGAACAGTCAAGGCCAACAAAAAGAGAAAAGAAATACCTTTATAATTTAAAATGTAAATTATAAATTCCCAACCTGCATTTGACATTACCCAAGGGTCACAAGTCTCCTTCTGGCAACTTCAGGAAGCAAATTCTGGAATTGGTAGGCCCTTTTATTTTAATGTGGTTTCTCTTTTTCAACAGTGAATATATAAGTTGCTGTGTTTCATGCTATCTGTATACAGAGGTACTTCAGCTGTGTATACAAAAATACATAGTTGGAAGAATCTGTTCAGATATATATTAGCTTCACAGACTGTGTTAAGATATATAATGAGTGAAAAATTAATACTTAAATGGACATTAATGTGTGCAGTGATAGATGTTTATATATAATTTAAATGTATCTCCAAAGTAACAAATGTAAATGGGATTTTCACTGCTGATGCAAGGAGGAATCCAAGTACTGAAACAAGTAATATCATCAATATTTTCTCATGCACATGAAATTTCCTTTACCTCACAGAGGAGGTAGTACTTTCAATGCAAACATGTAAAGGAAAAAATATAATTGAATACAATAAGATTGAATCTATTTAACATGTCTAACTGGCGAGACTCATGAAAGACTAAAAAATACCACTGTGAGATTAGTCTGAGCAGAGAATTTTTGTCAAGTGTCCAGACAGTAGCAAAGATTGTATTTGGAGTCAGTGTTAATAGCAAAAATACATATGCTGATGACCTAAATGTACTTCATCATAATAAGCCGTTAGGTTTGCATAGAGTATGTCTGAAATGTTGGTTGGAAAAAGTACTGCAAATCCTAAGAAATAAGAATTTTACTATTTCCTCTTGATCTAAATTTTTTTCAAGAAGTTTGGAAGCAGATAAGTAGTCTCTTTTTCTTGAGGACAACAGACCAAGCCTAAATCTTGTTTTGCTAGCTGCTCTGCTATTTTATACTTATATTTTCCTGGAAGATAGGGCTTAATTGTGCTGTACATGTTTTGTTACTAAAACCGTTGAAAATCTGGATTGCTTCTGAGATGATGAAACACTTCTAGTGAACGTGTATCTCAATGGGATCCACTCCTATTTGGGACACTTCAGAATCTTACTGGACACTAACTGTAGCACGTGGCATAGGGAGCCTCCTATTTTGCATCCCTCTGTTCAGAGTATCCAATAATCAGTGCTTATACTAATTATGTGATTTTATCCTTATCCTAGACCTGTCAGTAATAAGACCCATGCAAACCCTTCCTCGGTGGGATAGGGTGGAGAAAGCCTGCTCCCAGCTGTGCTTTGGATTGGACACTTTACAGCTCTGCTGGGTGCTTACAAAGAGCATGGAGGGAACAGCTGCTGTCCTTGGTTCGTAGTCAGAAACTCCAGACTGTAATTATACACCTCAGCAAGATAGATGAACTTGGCATCAGGAACTACTGTTTGCCTTTTCATTAAGGCTAAGTAGTCTGGACGAAACTGATGCAATTGTTCCCTTGGTCTGTTTTATATGATCTCTTTCCACACTGGGTCTGATGGGAGAGCAGCAGTACAGCTGTGACACAGGTTGCTTAGGATAACGTTCACTGGGCCATGATCATACTGTCAGGCCACCTCAAACATATCTTCATGAGTAGTACTTTTTACTTCCAGTAAGGCTAATTCTGTTTTGTGAAAGAATGAAAATGTTTGGCTTTTTTTTAATAGTGAAGGTGAATGCAAACTTGAAATATCAAAAACTAAGCAAAACAAGATATCCATTTATCACTTCCTATGGACAGGCTACAGGATCACCTGTTCAGCCATCTCGACTTCATCAGGTATAACAGATACTTGGAAAGACAAAGATTGTAACTCTGAATGTTCCCGTCTTCCATCTTTCACCCAGCTTTTATTGCTGAGAATGATGCCATATGGGATGGCATCACTTGGGATCAATTTGATCAATTAGGATCAGCTGTCCAGGCTGATCTGCCTCTGATTCTACTGATTCTTCCTCTTTGCTTTTCTAAATTAAAATATGTTTTTAGCTGGTCTTTTCAAAGATAAGTCTAACATAATGAAAATCCTAAAATAGTTGTTGGTGGTCTTTTATACCTGTCTCAGATGACAAATACAAGAGGACAGGCAATGCATTTGAAAACTGATAATCTTAATTGAAACCAATTTTCTTAAAATCTCTTTTTGGCAAGTTGGATATTCTGCTGGGAGATGGCAATTGGACTTTCCTCATCTGACCCCTTTTCTACATATTGAAAAAAAATAAAGATACTGCCTTCAGTTGCAGTGCTGTTCGATTTCTTTAAATGTGGCTTGTTTATATACAGACTTACTCTTACTGATGCAAATTTTGTCTGGCCTAACCATTTAACAAGCTAAATTTTAACTATTTAACAAGCTAAATTATCTGTGCTGATGCTAAAGGCTCTACTAGTCAAATTAGGTGTATGTTTTAAATTGCATCTCCTGCTTATCAACTCTTTAGCTGGCTGAATAAAGTGAGCACTATTTAATACTGCATCTCTGCACTTTGTCAACAGAGCTTATAGATCATTGAATGAGTAGCATAGTTTCAATTGGAAGACACAGTTCAGGTGAAGTCAAGGGTCAATGACAAATATTCAGCACTGTTAAGTCAGGACGATTACTAGAGTACATAATTATTGGGTTTAGGGCACATAAATGCCACTATTGTACTTTTAAAATGTCAGTACTCTTCCATAGCCACCCTGGCCCCTTTATGAATCCATGGCAATGTTGCAGTAAATGACCTTTCTCTCTATATAGACCTTCAACTGCTTATTGTCTTTTAGTACTCTACCCAGGAAGTTGCCATCTCAAGCATTAATGATAAAGGCCAGCAGTTGTCATGGCAGGTCTTTAGAGTCCATTTAAGACAGTTCTTAGTAAATGGTAAAGATGGCCTCTGCAAGGAAGGACCAATAGGACCTTGTATACCTTGTAGGTATACCATACCTTACATACCAAGTTCAGCAGCTGGGCCTTGGAAGATTTGTCTGTGAAGTTACTATTACATTTCATGGGCACTAAAGTATGAGCATCAGCAGAAAACTTCCTACTAGAGCCTGGGCACTCCCAATTTCCAGCTGGGCACAGTGCAATCAGACACATTAAGCATCCCAGCTGGCTTCAGTGCTCACAATAAAAATAATTTTCTTTGATATGATTTACTACAGTGGTACTGAGTAGAAACTTTCTAGAAGGTAAAACACCTGAAAAGGAGCATGGTAAGCATTTTAAAGTATTTTAAAAATGTGAAGGGTCATGTAGATTCACTCAAAACTAAATGCCTGTCACCCCCAGAGAAAAGCAAAGAAAGAGATCTTCAAAAAGTATCTAAGAAAGTGTCCTACAGGATTTCCTTTTTGCATGTGAAATAGTGTTTGAATGGGTAGTAAGCAAGATACAAGCTTTTTAGCATCAACACAGTAACACGAAGTCTTTCCATGCTTTGATGACCAATGAAGAAGCTTGTCTGATGGCTTGAAATAGGTCCCGAGAAAGTATGTTTTACAAAACTTTTCAGTAATGAAGGTATTAATGTGTTTTACATTAAAAGCCATGTTAGATGTTTAATTTATGGGGAAACTGAGGCATGTAAAGATTATGTCATTTGTCAATAGCAGCCCAAGAACTCATCTGAAGAAATAAGACCAGAACTTGCACTGCCTGAATCCCTGTGTTCTATTCACTGCTCTGCATTCTTCAGCAGAAGTACTGTGCCAATTCTGAGTACTCTGTTCTTCATTGACCTTTCCCCATGATAACCCAGAGTACACTCAAACTAGTGTTTCTTTCCAGTGAGGTTGTATTATTTTGTGATGGTTGGTAATACACTTCCTTACTGTATTTTGTGAAAAAAATATTTCATTTACATTCATCATGCCTCTGAAATCTTATGGCCAGATATTGTAATGCGTGATATTTATGAATAATAAGCAGGAATTACAGAGTTGCAATCAGTTCAGAACTTTCCTTCTTAAAATTCATAGAGTGAAGATTATTGTATTCCGAGAGTTTGAGGACTGGATCAAAAAGTTATTAGAAGCAATAAAAAACCCTTGATTTTAAGCTTGAACCTTCACTGAGACTTGCACATGGAAGCATTTTTGTTTTGAGTTCATTCAAATCCTATAAAATGAGATCATTGAAAAAGGAGGGGAGGAGTGGAGAAAAAGACAGAAATTAAAGGTTATGTGTCTTAGGTGGCTGGCACGTCATGCAGTTTATAGTAGGATGCAGTTTTAAACCTGACCTCTTTCCTGTCTCTGTTTAACTATTCATTTCCAGTACCTAATATTTTAAGTTGGTTTCATAAGGACAATAAGGCCCATGAAATCCCACTTTCTCTTTCACTGCCCTTCACAGCAATAACTCTTGAGACTTCTCATCAGTTAAACAGTAGAATAAAAGCCTGCAATTTAGAAGAAGGTAGTCATACAAATTGTTCATGAAAACTCATTAGTCAGGAAGGAAAGAGACACACTCAAAGTCATGCAAGACTCAGATCTTGTGTACCCTGCTTGGCCAAAATTACACATGCTCACTGGCTCATCACTGTGTCAGGAAGGTAACAGTTGTGAAAAGTTACGCTGAATTAACTTTGTTCCTGCTGTAACACAGAATGACTCTAGGAAACTGCATCAGACTTGAATTTCACTCAGACTTGTTAGAAAGGATTCAGGAGCTCTTTGAAGTAGTTGCAGTCATAATAAGCATGGTTGGGGCTTGATAGTAGCAGAGACTTCCCAGTGAGTACCCAAAGTGAGCTAATAGGTCATGTCTCAAGGGCAGTGAACCTACCTGCAGTCAAGGGGGAGTGGGCAGAGAGACAGGCTGTTTCAGGAACAGCACGTCAAGGACTTCCAGAGACAAACAAATCAGTTCCTATACAAAGGTAACAGAGAAATATAACCTGAAGCTAATGAAATGGGAACAGAAGGTGAAGTATAAAAATACTGGAATTTTACTTCAAATACCTTCCAGTGAAAGCACTACCAAGTCTGTTTAGGTATCATCTGTAGAAACTGGGAAATAAGCTAGGCAGATGTAAGGCTCAACAGCCATTTTCTTGGATATTGGGCTTTCACATTATGTGATAGGTTTTTTAATAATTTAACTTAATCTCATTTGAAGCTATTAGGTTAAACTACAAGAAGCAAACAAAACCCCTTCAAGATCCAGAATGCCTGTTCTGAATTGTGGGTCAATGCCAGTGGACAGCTAAGAACCACACCAAATGCTTACTCAGTTTCCCCCTGCTACCCCCAGTTGGATGGGGAAAGAGGGAAGGAAGATTAAAAGCAAGAAAACTTGGGATCAAGAAAAAAAATAAGAATTGTTTAATAAATAAAGGACAAGTGAAAGAGAGAAGGGAAGCAACAGTGATGCAGACAATCAGTCACTACCTCCCACAGGTAGCCTGATACCCACCCAGTTGCCAAACAAAAGATGTGTAACTTCCTAAACCATCTCTTTCCCCTGCTACTGCTGAACAGTGTGACATGTTGTGGAATATGTCTTGGGTTAGTTTGGGTCATCTGCCTCCTAACCCACTACGCCCTCCCCTATCTGCTGCTGGGCAGATTGAGTAACCAAGGAAGCCTTGATGCTGCACAGACACTGCTCAGCAAAAGCTGGAACATTTGTGTGTTACCAGTATCATTTTGGTCAAAAATCTAAACCCCATATGAGCTACTATGATGAAAATTAATTCTGTCCTATCTGGACCCCGTACACTTATGTAGGAGATTCTTAATACCAAACAGGTTAGCAGGTGTGCTCTTTTACTTTCTCAATAAAGAGACCTTTCTCAATAAAGTGTTATTTCAAAATATACCTTATTTCCATTCTTAAAGAAAAAAAATCTTTTAAGGATTCCCTTAAGACTTTGGAGGATACAGAGACCTCAGGATGCTTGTGGGAGGAAGGCTGGGATCTGTCTGTCAGTTTAAATGCATATTTTAAGATGACTTACATTTTGTTCTATGAGGAAGTGCTCTTTCCTTCTCTTCCTACTGTTTTCCTACCAATACATCCATGCATGGGTGCTGCTCATTTCTCAATTCTGACGCTGTCATTTTCCTTTCTAACCAGCCTTCTGTGCTGGTGACTGCTGCTATAGCACTTTTGCTTTGGCTGGGTGGGCAAAGTGAATCCCAGTGAAGCGACTCATCAGTTATGAAACTCCCACCAGAAATTTTAATATCAGCACCTGTGATCGATGAAGACAGTCTTCCAATCAGTGTTATGGAGCACTTTAACACATAATTTTCACAGTGTTAAAGTGAACTTCTCATGTAAATCCCCAACTCAGTATATGTATGTGGGGAGCCTAGCTGCCTTAAAGAAAAGCTAATGTATAATGCAGATTTTATTCAGCATTACCATTCTTTCTCCCTATCTTTCAGGGTTTCTTTCCTTTGTCAGTGCCCTGTCCTACACATATGTAATTTAGTGCCCTAATTTGGTCACAGCTCTTCCTATTTCATGTATACCCATGCACATTTATGTACATGTCAGTGTAATACATGCCTAAGCCATCTGGTATCTTTCCTTGCAAATGTTCACACAGAAAATTGACTGTGACTAAGGTTCTGAACCTGCCTGTCCAAATGGTCCATATTTGTTTGATTTTTCTAGCAAATGCATAGATCCTATTAGTGAGACTGATCCAACATATTTCCATGTGTCAGCTGTACCTGCTGCAAGTGTCATTCTGTTCAGTGATAACAGGACTTGCATCCTAAAATAGAGAGAAATCAAGAACATCAGGTCCTTTTGAGGATCTGAATTGCTTTTTCTACCATCTGCTGACCAATGCTTTGAAAGAAAGAAAGTCTGTGTCTGGATTGACACCTTCCTTCTTTCTAAGCCAATAAAAGATCGGCCTGTTAAAGAGCCCAGACATGCCATGTTTTGCAAGAGAAGCTTATTAGAACGTAAAATGTCACTATTATCATATGTTTGCAACTTATTTCAGTATACAGGACCTGATACAGGTATTGTTTTAGTGTATTTGTTACATTTAATTATTTTTTGAAATGGCTTAATTTAACTGTGCAATAAAACTATTTTATTTTTATTTTACTGTGATACAGAAATTGCAGAACAAGTTACCAAATGGGAGAAAAAGATATGAAGAGAAGTGATGCTTGACTCCCTTGTTTTATTGTTACATATACTTTGGAAAGATCTTTTAGATATTGCTGTGTGAATGTTTTTTTCATTCTCAGGTACATAATCAAAGCTAGAAATTGTAGGAGTTAGAAGATACAATGCAGGACCCAGTTTAATTATCATTATGAGGTGTAGAAATGTTTGCATGGCTGGAAGGAGTGTTTGGGGCGAAGCAGTTCCTCACTCTGAAGCATATGATGTTAACTAAAGAGTAGTACAATTTTAGATGGATCAATTCTCTATTCTAGCAGTGTTTATAGAATAAGGAAAATTTAAAAATTTCCCTGTTATTCAGGTGTGGATATTCTGCATTTTGTATATGTAGTTATACAATGACATGTCATCCATTGTTTTTTCATTCACTATTCATTTCATGTGAAATCAACCATTATTAAGTTCCATTTAATATTATCCAATAGGGCATCATCAATCACCCAGGGAAAGGTAATCTTAATGTTGGTCCAATAACATCTCTCTTGCATAACACATTAATTTTAATTGTAAGCATTTCATTAAAGCAGTGTTTACTTGGTAGTTATTCCCCTGTAGTCAGTATAACTCTGACACAATGAGCTCTTTTTGTAACTGCATGTAAATTCTCCTGTATTCTAACCTTAAATACAGTCAGCTGTATTGAATTACTGTGGAATTCTGCCTGGAGCCTGTAGTCATTGCATCGCTAACCTCATGGACAAAGGTCTAGTGCTGAATCAGCTCACCTTTGTGGTTTCACAGTCCTAGTATGCACTTGATACTGGGACAGACTATGGCCGTTTTTCACTTCTGTTGGCTTATGAAACACTCTATTGCTTTGACTTGAGCAGAGCCACAGCGCTGTTGCTGTGTGAAATTTTGCTGTCCCTGTTATACAGTGCAATTTTGGAGGCAGTCACACAGTCACCATTGAAAAATCTTCCTTCCAGGGCTTTGCAGGTCTCTTTTATTGTTTAGACAGGTTGGAGAAGGAAGGTTTCTTTCAGGAAGAAATCCTATCACTGATCTCAGAGTGACCATGCTAAGAGGTGAGCTAAGCAGCTATCTCTTCCTCTGCAATCTGTACCCTACATGTTGTTTTCTTTGCTATTTGTGACACAAAATGCCTGATGTTAGCTGAGCCAATATGTAGCTACTGATCAGCAAGGACAGCTGTAGCAAAATTAGTGGAGGGGATTTGTCTTTATACTTCTTATTGCTGAGCTGTTTGAATTCACTTCTGCTTCTTCCCTTATACCTTGGATGTCATCTGCACAGAATTTGCAGTTTCCTTATAACTGTATTAAATAGTAGAAGGAAATAGTTATGTGCATGTGCACTGTTCTTGTAGGACAGAGACACTAGACCTGTGTGGTGTGCTAGTATGGCATGATGCTGCAATGGTGTGCATCTCATGACCCAGAAAAATTATAACTGTGTTAGCATAACTGAGCAAAGGCTAATTATCCCTTCCTTTGATTAATGTAAGTAGTCTGATGGCCCTAAAGCACCTGGGATTACTGTACCACCTTTGGTGCCAAAGCTGGCTCATGTGGTGCTATCCAGGAGGAGGGAGTTGGGGACTTCTTGCAGCAATTTATTGCACAGTGCAGGCATATGCTTGAAATCTTCACACACATTTTCTTCTCTTCCACTAGAGGCAAAGACATCCTTAAAAATGTTTCTAACAATTTTCCCTTGTATTCTTACCTCTCAGCCGTATCTATCTCCCTTAAACTGTCGGCGTCCTGTATTAAGTATTGCCTTTCTTCTCTGCCTGAGAGGTGTTTCATCCCACTTCTCTTTTCCAAGTTCCTGAGCTGGTCTTTATAGCTGCTGGTACTAGACTCCTTCTTCAGTTGCATCACCGACTGTGCCTGGGTCTGCTTGTGTGCCTCTAGAGAAGGTGACTACTAAGCATTTTAACATTACGTGCCTTTTATTTCCTGCCATACATCCATAAGCTTTGTCTTTTCATCTGGTTTACTTTTTTTTTTTTTCCTAAAGAAACAAGAAGGAGATAAGCAGCGAGGGGGGCATGAGGGGTAGAGTCACAGTACTGACCTCCCACCAGTTCCCCTGCTGTGGGAGAGGTGAAAATGAAGAGAGAAAGTAGTTCGGGCTGATGGCCAGCAGAAGCAGGTGACACTGGCTGCATTGCAAGGGAGCCAGAGAGCAGGGCAAAAAGCCAGAGCCTAAGTGTAAATGCTAGAGTTTAGGCAGGCCTGGGTTCCAGTCAAACCTTCATGCATGGACTCATCAAAACCCCAATCAAATTAAAATAAAATGTATATATATATTCATGCTGCAAGAACCTCGTACTCCATAATTCCCCTCATCGTGCATTAAAACCTTTGCACTTTTTCCATTCTCCCTGTCCCCTGATCTATTCTCACCTTCCTCTTGCACCTGAAGGCACTTTGCAGTTTCACTGGCATTGTGCTCCATGGGTACTTCTAGTCTGTTCCGAAATTCACAGGAAATGAGCTCAAAATTACTATGTGGTCATCCCTTATCCAGTCTGCAGAGAGAAATGTGTTATTTTAGAAAATCATAGTAAAGCAGCACTTAAAAATAACATGTATTGGAATGTGCAAATATCTGTTCATTGAGTGTGTTTTGATTAACAAAAAGTGATTTTTTCATGTAGATTTTACAAAGAAATATAGTAAAAATGTTGAACACAATAATTAATACTTCAGCTACTAGTGTCTAAATAGTCTGACATGATTACTCTTTTAGTTTGTTCCATTTGCTGTTCTGTATTATCATCATTTATTGTAGCGTAGAAAGGTTATGGGCACATGATTGGTGAAGACATATATAGAAACTTACTAATAATCTTATTTTATAAAATGTGAAAAACAAAGCATGTTTAGCTTTTCATCAAAGCATGGCTTTAATTTTCAGAAGTGTATTTCCAAGAAAGCTGGAGATGCAGTGAAAATGTGCCTGCCTTCTGCATGGCTCATTGCTTTTTCACAGGAAAATTCCACATCACCCTTGGCCTGTAACTGCACAGATGTATCTTACAATGAATAAATTTTGTCTGCTAGTGAACTAAGGACAGATGGCAGTGGCACAAAAAGACCAGAATAGCCACAGCACTGGTATCACCTGCTACTACCATGAAACAGGGCAGCATCCCTTCCACTCCTCTCGGTCCCTTCTCAGCTCTGAAATGATTAGGTCTTATGTTACATGCTTTACCTCCAGAGGAAGTAAGTTGTTTTCATTTATTTCATGTCTCTGTCTTTCTTGTAAGCCGCGTTTAGGTCCTGGAAGGCCTCCCTGATGCCTTTTCTTCTCCAGGTCCAGCCACCCCAACTCTCTCAGCTTGTCATCATAGGAGACATATTCCAGCTCCATAATCAGTTTGAGATAGAAATTGACCATGTTTAGACTTCAGTCCAGATAATTAAGGGTGCTGGAGAGCACACAGTTGCTGGAGATTGTTGTGGGTAAAGGAGCACCAGAATGTGGCAAAGCAGCCAGTAGTAATTCTGGTGAACCTTAGGTGGGAATTACAGATGCTCTTTTATAGCAGCATGTAGCTGCAGTTATATAACCATTTCCTAGGGCATCTACATGTATGAGGGCTGAGAGACTCCCTCAGTTTCATTTTGTTCTTTCTTATGGTAACTTCAAGGTAAACCACTTCTAATTCAGGAACTTTATGTCAGCCTAACTGTGGAAAGAAATGTTCTCCATCTCTGAACTATACTTGTGCCCTTCAGATAAGCTATGGCATTATGTTTTTCAGCAATGAAGCAATTTAAGGGAGTATTTGTGCATACCTTTTCCTGGTTACTTATTTCTGCCCCTGTGCTCCAGGTTGTCATCCCCTTAGTTATGGTAATACAGCTAAGTGGTGCTTATATGAAAACCAAATCCACCAAAAGAGGAATTGTTTCAGTGACTGGGTTTACAGCCTAGCAACACAAATTGCTATTTGTCAAAATGCCTTACAGGCAGAGAAATGTGAGGTTAGATCAGGAAATGGGCTTCTTAAATCTGTTTCGCTGCTAATTATCTCATTCAGGAAAAGATCCTGCCTTTCCTGTCCCAGTCTTCTCTCTCCTCTAGTCTCAGAGGTTCTGTGTCCTGATCCTGTGCAGTTATCACATGCCCCAAAGGTAAATGAAGTTCAATACGTTTGACTGAGCCATCAGTAAATCATTATACCATTCTCAGGTAAAATGTTAGTAAGGCACCACTATTGGTCAGAAGATGCTCAGAGGTCAGTGTGATGTTCTTGACACACTGAATAATATGTTTCATATGAATGTGCTAATTGGTAACCACATTTCATACAGGCACAAGTAAGATAACTTGCTACCTCTTGTTGTTTCTTGATTGAGAATGGCTTAGCAGTATCTGAATCACTTGAGAAGATAATGTATTTAGCCTGTTGGTTAAGTTTTTAGGAAATACTGTTGACAATGGTTACTTGGAAATGTTTTGTTCTCATATGACCTGTAGGAAGGAAATCTACCCCTGGGTGAAGGATTACTGTGCAAATGCAGTGATACCTGAGGCACAGTTCTGCTTTGTTGCCCTAGGGAGGCAGTGCCTCCAAAGGTTTGGTGAGCCAGACTACTGCTCAGGCTATGCTTTGTTCATCTTTCAATAGATAAGTTAGATACTTTCCTAGGCCCTGTGGTCAATCAGTATTGACATTTGATACTTCTGTGTTGTATTCTTCCTCATGGACAATGTAATGGATGAGGTTTGTCCTCTTTCTGGCAACTCTTTCATCACTATCTCTTTTTCTTTCTCCTCTCACAGTGTGAAAGATTTTGTTTGCTTCTTAATAGACTATATCACTTGGAAAGGACCTCTTAATAATTTGATGTTTCCTGCCATGTGGCTGACAAACCTGATAAGGAGCAGGAGATAGTACTCTCTGCAGTCTCTCTGCTGGGCTTAGCATATTGTTCCGGATACTCCAAGACTTCCCATTGTAAAGTAGTTTCAAACACCTCAAACATTGTGTCTGTGTGATCAGAAAACAATAGTGTGCCAAGTCCAGCAGTGAGCCTGACATAATTGCGGTGAAATCAACAAATATAATAGCACAGAATTGTTTCCAGGTAAGAGAGACTTATCAAACTGGCTAAAGTTTTTTGGTCTTTTTTCCCCTCATCTGAGGAAGTTTAAGGTCTATGCAGGTTCTGTTTTTCAACAGTTAATTAACAAAACCAAAAAGCATTTACGTGTCCATACCAACAACCACATGACTCTTAGATACAATATCAAATAAGGAACAGCCATATGACCCTGTAATTTTCATGTCAAAAGGCAAAAGAATTGGAAGGAATCCTTAGCATTCAAATAGAGGCATGGTCTTGCTACACTGGGAGTTCTCTGTAAATGGTCTGTCATTTGTGAAACTGAGGCTTTCACAGCAGTTGATAGGTCTTTGGATATTAACATTAATAGAATTTTAAAACCACACTTTTTTTTTTTTTAATTCACCATCTGTGTAGTAAAGTCAGTAGAAAAATTAGGCTCTGCTTTAAATAGCTATGACTTGCTCAATTAATTAGTTTCAGAACATTGTACAGTACCTGTATTCATATCCTGGGCAGCATCAAAATTAAGGTATAAAACAGTCTTACAGAGTTCTCTGTATCTGCTACAGCAGTAGTTTACATGGGTTCTTTTGAGGTGCAGTCGTGGCTGGTTTTTTTGGCTCCAGTGTTATGTGTACTATTGTATTCTGTGTATTTTTGTTCTTGTGATGACTGCCTCATGTATCAGCTGTTCAGACATCCAGCACCATGGTGTGAGTTGGATAGCCTAGTTATTTTTCCCTTGTGTTGGGATTCCCACTCATTTCCATGGAAACCTGAAAAGCTGGAGGAATAAAGCACAGAAGCTATTGCTGTATTACAGTATGTGCAGCTTTTGCCTGGGAGTGCCAGTGTAGTTGAAGGTATGGCTGAGTTTCCAGTATAAAACCTGTATTTTAAAGGGTTTAGGTTTTAGATTTATTTCTTATTCAAGCCTGCTTTTCTTTTCCTCATGAAGGAATATGTTATAAACACACATTCTTACACGGATGTTTTTTAATACTAATAGGATGGGCACCCATGCACAAGAGTGCATACTTCAATATGTATATGTATGTGCATACATTGATACACATACATACACAGACACACATGGCACACATATCTCAGACAAAAACACATTTGGAAACAGAGGTATTAAAGTCTGTAAGAAATGTGTAACTTAACACAGTAATTCTAATAGCTGTCACTTTGAAGGCTTTTCTTAATCAAAAACAAACAAAAACTTGAAATAGATTGACAACGAAAGATGAATAGACTACATACACTGGTTAGTGAAATAACCTAAAATATGAGTACCTCCTTCAGAAAAAGTTAGACATTTAACCATTTCATTTTGCTCCTGAGTAGCTGGTCCACAGCAAATTCTATGAGTGCAGAGACAACCAGAAGAGGTCGTCAAATGGAAGATGAAAAAGAAGTTAGAACATAAATGAATATGAAGTCACAGATCAAAAAACAGGCTTGATCAGGGCAACCATCTTGAGTGTTACTTTCTTTGTGTTTCCTCTGTGTTGCTTTTCAAATCTCACTATGACCACTAGATAAAATATGAAATTGGTTCTTTGGCTTTCTGCAACCTATACTACCAGTTTTTGCTCCTTTGCTTTATGTTGTAGCAGGAATATTTGACTGCACTTTGAAATCATTTGTACTATGGTATGCTGCTTTTTTTTCAGCCACAGAGACACAGAAAATGAAATACTATGACTTAATGTGAAAATTTAATTTGGAGATACCAACTGTGATTAAAAGACAGCTCCCCCTTCAGATTGGTTATGCTCCAATTCACAACCGGGTGTGATGCATGAAATCAAGAAAGAAGAAAGAACAACAGAGATAGTAGTCTCTAAAACTGCTGTTTTAAAATATATCTGTAGATGTCCTCAGTGATTTCAAATAAGTGTGAATAAAACTTCTGAAAATATGGATTAAATACAATGATCTTAGTCTATGTCTAAATTCCTGTACCTTTAATTTCCTACTGTTTGGTTTTCAGCTCTAGGAGCCACCTCAGCAATAGCAAACACAGACTTAGATGGAGTTTAAGATTTGTGACTACATACTGTAGGTAGTCAGCTAATTCCATAACCATATTATTGTAGATCAGCTTTGGAGAACTTTGGAAGAGGGGAATGGAGATCTTATAGGAAGGCTCTTCATCTGTGTCTTAAGCGTGAAAAAAAACCTCTCAGAAAAATGGTAGTTAATATTAGATGATTTTCTGAAGGATGCTATTTGTAGCATCGTTGCACATCAATGTAATTTGCCATTTAAAAACATAACCTTTGTAGGTGTTTTGGTTGCAAAGAGAAGCTTGAGTGCTTTAACATAAAGTGCTGATAACTAGAAAGCAAAACATAGGAATAGAAACTTACGTATTTAAAATCTTGTAGTGCTAAAACCAGTCATTGGAGGAAGCTGAAACATGCTTTCTGAAGGTTGGGAGTGGAAGTGCTAGTGGTGGAAATTCATGTGAGGTTCTACAGATATTCACTAGTAGATTTCAATCCTTTAGGCACTGGAAGGTGCTTTACAGTCTCCCTGGAGCTGCCTTTTCTGCAGGCTGAACAGCCCCAGCTCTCTCAGCCCATCTTCATAGGAGACATTCTCCAGCCCTCCAATCATCTTCATGGCCCTCCTCTGGATTTCCTTCAACTGTTGATCCATGTATTTGTTTTGGGGACTGCAGAGCTGGACATGCTGAAACTCTAATCTAGAGTTTTGCTTTTTTTGGCTTTCTTCTCTGTTTGCATGAAAACAGTTGGATGTTTTCAAGTAAAGTACATGCATTCCCTTCCTTTACTCATTGGTGCCTAGGGAGTTGTTAGGCTAAATATTCCTGCTGGGCTTTGAAAACATGAGTGTACATGCACATGTAATTAGTTGTATTGCTTGTAGTGTTATAGTGCATATGGACTGCAATCACAATCCAGAACTTTATTTTGCCAAATGCTGTACAAACATATGCCCTGCCCGGAAGACTTACAGTATAAACAGATAAATACGTTTCAGTTTTTGTGTCAGTGGGACATGACATGAGCTCAAGGATCTGCATATTATATTTCATTATAGACCAGTGTGGTCTAATATACAGAGCAAGCATGCATGACTTCCAGCACATTCATGTGGTCTGTCTTTTTATTTTATTGGGTAGAGACATATTTTCAGATATTTTAACTCTTACATTTGTACATCCATATGTATATATACTTACCACATCTGACTTTGCATGCAAGTTTAGTTTTAGTTCTCTGTGTATATAATACTGGTATGTGATACCTGCATCATGTATCAGCTCTTTAGGATGTACAGTCTAAGGGAATAATCTTGCATTATACCTTTATAATATGTTTTCTTAATTAATTTGATAAAGCTTTGAAAATTTTTGACCTTTTTTTATTCTGAAGGTCTTCTGTAGACATGCCAGCCATTGGTTTATGCAAAAAGTTTCAAAACTTTATAAAAATCTCAATAATTAGAAGACCTGAGCCTTTTTGCTGTTGCAAATTTTGAAAGGCAGATTCCCATCCTGTTGCTGGCACTGTTCCTTTCCCATAGGTGGTAAGAACAGCCAGAACTTTGGACATCCTGTTTCAGTGTCTCTGGGAGCCAGAATGCTTTTTCTGCATAAATGGCTTGCTTTGCATTTGCCAAGAAACATTCTCTCACCCAGACAGCATAATAACTATATTAAAAGTATATTGTCTCCTCAGAAATGCTGCCTCAGATCCTGCATTTCATGTTAAGGATTTAACATGAAATTTGGGAAGAAAGTAAGCCCAGGAAGTGGGGAAGCACCTGCACTTTACAACATTGTCTTTGTCCTGCATGAGATCAACTCTTTCAGAGTATATGTAAAATAATGCACATACGTATTTCCATAAATCTTCTTAGGTTTATCTCTGTTACTCAAGGATGAAAGGGACCTCTTTTTATGCAGAATTCACTTCAGTCTTTTCACCTGGTTGTCAAAACAAAACCTAATGATGCAGTTTCCCGTCTTTACAACATGAATCAAGGAGATAAAATCTTTACACCATTGGTCCTGTGTGGCTGGTGGTATAATAAGAGAGTATGTCACAAAACTGACATTAAGGATGCAGAGATGTAATTTTGAAGTCTTAGTTTTCATTCTTTTATCCTCATAGCATACAAACATGAACAGAGTAAATCAGATTCCTGCTCACTGTTATTTGAGTAACTGTATTAAGTTAAGTCAGAAGGCAAAGTTTTAACTGAGGGCAGAATACGAATTGTTCCACCAATTTGGTCTTGTTTGACTGCTTTGAATTATTTGACAACAGTTCTTTCTAGATCTTGAAACCAGTACAGACAGCATAAGAATCTGAAGCAGGAAATCTCTTTTGTGCCTTGTTAAGAATAAATGTGCTTTTCAATTTGCTTAAAAAGAATCCGTATTTATAATAATAGAAATACAGGTGCTTTGATGTCAGAGTGACAACAAGAAATGAAAGAAAATTGAAAAACATATAAATATATATTAATAAATTAAAATAAAATCACTTCCTGGCTGTCCTTTCATTCCAGGAGTTAAAGGGGCACTCTTTATGCCAGTTTAATTGCATTCTAAAACTCATGCAATCATCCAAATTGCTAACTGTGCTGGTAATAACAGGCCTACTTTAATGTATCACTTTTTCAGGCCTTGTATGGGCCACTAGGCCACTGTGCAATAGTTATCACTACACTTGTCATCTCTGTCTTAGGGAGATGTCTGGGGTTTACTGTACCTTATACTACAAAATCTTGTCCATTTGGACTGTGTTTCTTCTTTCCTTTTTTTTCCCCTTTCTTTTTCTTTTACGCCAGAAATTGCTAGTTTTGAGCATAAAATTAACAATGAATATTCATTATTCTTATGGTGCCTTTTTAATGTTTTGAGTACTGTCATGTATAGTTTTAGTGTTAAAAGTATTCAAGTTATTGAACAACTGAAGTTGTGCTCTTGTTTTATGCAAAAACTGCAATAATCTGTGATCCTGTGTAATTTATGCTAATTATGTTAGAAGGGCCATGATTGATATTTTGCATGTCTGCCTTATTAATTTATCAGCTAATTGTTGCACTTCCAATAGCTGTAAGCTATTGGTAACATACCCTTTGAAAAGCATGCTCTGTACACTAATAGCAATAAACAATTCTGATAACATGTAGTTCTGAAATAGTATTCTTGCCATTGCTGTGATTAGACAAAATCTAAACCCAGAAATTTTACTACTCCATTGTTGTGAAGTATTGAATGGGGAAGAAGGGATGCTAGTCTGTTCGCTTAATAGCGACAGCAATTAGATAGTTTTAACAGATTAAGGGGTTTTTTTAACTATCCTGTTTTCAGTATGCAGACTGCTAGTCTACTAAACTGCGAGGCCTACATATCTTTCTTTTGGAATTAAAAAGAAGATATAATTAATAAATATGTCCTTTTCTGAAATACTTGTCTTTCACATGGTACATATCCACTACAGTTAGCTTATGTTTCATTGTATTTAATCAAAACCTTAAACATGACTCCCGTCTTTTTAAGAATACTTATTTCATGTGGTGCTTTGGTTTGTTTTGTTCAAAAATGGTTATAGGAGTCTTCCATAATTGTCAGTCTGATTCAGTGCCAGTGAAAATACAAGTGTTTTTTACACTGTTTTTACACTAGAAGCAATAGTGGATCAACAAACCTTAGCATATATATTTTTGAGATATATTTCTGAGTTTGGGATACTAGAAATGAGATTTTAAAATCTGGTTTCCTAGTTTTTTAAGAATGTAAATTGCATATGTGTATGTTGCAGCATACTTATACTCACTAATATCGATTTGTGGATGTGGTGACTGGCTTATATAAAAGTTTCTTCTTTATATCTTCTTTATTTATATCTTTGTATCTGTGTATGCTTCTCAATGAGAAACAATGCATGACAGTACTAAATATGTTTATATTGCTTGTTCTATTTTCTCCCTTTATTCAGAAAAATATGTATTTTTGTACATTCCTTATTTAAAGGGTGAATAAGTCAAAGATAAACCAACAGTCTTCTCAATTCATTACAGCCTTAGTTAATGTAGGTAAGTTGGGGGGTGTGAAACTTAATTCAATTTGAAAAAAATTCACAAGATGCACATGCAAACGTATTTTTACTTCAGAAACCCTAATCCCTCCTTGAGAGAGGGCAGCGTGAGCCTGTGGCAGATTTGGAAGTGAAATTTGCCAAGCAAAGTGGGAAAGTTGAAGCCTTTCCTTTTCTCCCTTACTTTCCATAACGATCTTTTGGTTTACAGCTTTTAAGAGCTGTAACTCTTACAACTCTGCTTCTGGCTGAACTGTGGGAACAAGTCAGTGACTTTACGTTTCTGCAGAGTTGTGTGCTTTTTTCCAAACAGTTTGCCAGGCACAGCTCTGGTTGTTCCCCATCAGAGGGCCTCTAGGCCTGACCTAAATGTGGGTGATTCAAGGCAACAAAGAGGTTGAAACACAGCATGATCATGATTACAGTCATTAGGACATTCAAAGATAAAGCTAAAACTCTTAAAGTTATGACCAGTTTGACCTGAATTTCACTGAATGTACTTTGGCTTTTTGTTGTCTGGTTTTATTTCTGCATATGGTGATAGATAGTACACGGCATGCTCCTCAATACGGGTGCAGGCCCCATATTTGGCTTGTTCTTTATCAGGACAGAGGTGAGACAGGACCACTGAGACATTTTAAAAGGATGATTTATTGCTCTCAATCTTCAGTCTCAGGAGAGTGTGAGAATGTCCTTGCATCAGCATCACGAGCTGTAGTATCTCTAGTTACAATGCCTTATATAGGTTTATTAGCCAATAAACTACTGCCACAAAGTTAGTTAGTATCTTTTACACCAATCATTAATTGTTTTGTCTTACACGTTTTTGCCGCAGTGCGTCTCTTCTTAACCAATCGTATAACGCCACACAAACCTACATTACTACACCTCAAAACTTCTTACTAACTCTATAGCAAGTACTATTGCTAAACTTTAAAACTTTCAAAACTTGCACTATATAGCTTAACATGCTTCTGCTTAAACTACAAGTCCACATTCTTGCTTCAGGTCTCTAAATCCGGAAGCTTCTTCCAAGGTCTTAGATCAAACCCTATATTCATTTCCAACTGTGGACTGGCATGTACAAAGTTTTGGAAATTTTATGTGCCTTGATTTCTTTATTCTCTTAGGTGATAATTTAAAGACGTGTAGTGTGAATACATTGAATGAGAAAAAAAACTCCTAAAGCCCTTCCTTGGTTGGGACCTTTCAGCTAATAAAATTGGTGCTTTGATAAACATAGATGCAAAAACATTAAACAAATAGAAATATGGAAACCTTCATTAGGTTGCTGTGCCCAAAAGACCATTGTATATACTTCTGAGGTGTATATTAAGTGAAGGTGTTTCTCATTTTTGGTGCTCGTCCAGAACATAGGCTTCCATGACATTAGTCCCTGATGTTAAACCCTAGGAGTTAAATTCAAACCTGTCTTTTGGAGCACATTGTACCTCAGGTCTTGCACATACACAGAGTGTGCAAGAACAAGATACACATGTGTGCCAAGGGTGGAAGTAGACTGTTTTATAGAGACTGCACCTGCCCTACATGCCTTCCCTAAGCTAGTGGGTTTGAAGCATAGCAGTGGAAGTGTAGAACATTTTGTGTTACTTGTGAGCCCCATATCTGTGAAATCTAACTCTTTGTATTTCAGTAAGTCTTACTGGCTTCCTGCTTTCTAAAAATTAAATATTTTAATACTTTTTTTTTTTTAAAGCAGTCTTACCAATTTTCTTCCATAATACCATGAAAAATGTAGGTCTGCCATGAGCTAAATTATTTTTCTGCCTTTAGTCCCATACAAAATATAACAAAATGCCACATTTAAAATTTAGAATTAGAAAAATAACCTTTCTGATGCCTTATATCTGTCATTTTTGAACATAGTGTGTTTGGGAACAGGATTTTAGAGGAAAATAAATCATGCCAGATTCAACAACTTGAAGAGAAGCAAGGCTGCTGCTGATCCCTGTCCCTGAGTTCCACCAGGAGCAAGGCTGAAGATTCATTTACAGCAAGCACACAAAGCACATGTGTGCACTCTGTGTGCATATACATAAATACATGCTTGCATGGCTGCCCACACAGATTCTAGACAGGCACTCAGAGCTTATGTGAACACAAACATCACACACACAGCCACACACTCATCCAGACACAAGGAGCAAGAAGCTACATCTTTTATCTCATTCCAAGTACAACTAAGACTTTTGGATAAAAAATACTGTAATGTCTTGATTTTTATGGACGTAACCCCATGCTAATAGAATTTCTAGAATAAATTCAGTGAATTTGGTGCAAATTTCATTCAGAATCACCAACAATACAGAAAATTATCTTCAAGATATTTCATTTTATTAAATATAATGGTTAAGGGTTAGGTTGCTTATCCCCCACTTCAAAGTAACTAGAAGACGTATGCTTCTTCTATTCATGACAAAGAAATAACAGTTCTTTTAAGTCCAAATTATTTCTCTGTATTTTTTGTTTGATTCTTACTATAAATTTTACATTCAGCTTCAATCTGTGCTGCTTCTGAGTGCTTTGCTGACTCTGCTGGAGAAATTTGTAGGCCTTTTTTTCCTTCTGTTATATTTAACTTTTTATTAAGAGGCCTTCGAATCAGAGACTGCTTCCTTTCAATGTCTGCATCTAATGCAAGGAAATGTGAATACTTGTTTAAGCCTATCTGTATAACCAAAATATGAATTTGTAACAGGAACTTTAAAACCTTTAAAACAGTTCCTTTTTCTTCTCATGTGAGAAATACATAAGTCCCCAATCAGCAATGTTTATAAGTGGGGGGGGAATGAACATGACTAACTAAAGCTCCTGAGACTTCAGTATTGCAAGGTCCTGTCAGCATGTGCTGACATTCACCACCCTGACCCTTCACAGATCAAGTCAGATCAAGTGGCCTGGCACAGGACCATGGTCAAGGACTGGTTAAAGGATGTTGCAGTTCAAGTTGCTCAGCTGTGTGGACATATTCTGGATGCCTTCTTCCCAGTGGAAATTCTGGTTCATGTCCCAAAGCCTATTCACTGAACCTATTCAAAGTATCTTTATGGAGCCAGACTGATGAGTGGATATCTTTGCTCCTAAGAAAGAGGTGCTATACAGTGCTATTTCTTCTTACCTCTTTTTCCCACACTACTTTCTCATTCCTCATGTCTAAGATAAAAAGAGGTAATAAGAGAAAGGTGCTCAAATGACCTGTGTGCACTTTGGGTCTTCTCCACTCTAATCTGAGGCTGGTGAGAAATACTTGAAAGGGTTCCCTGCTTCCCTCCAGGTTACTTCATTGAACCCCAAATGTATTTGCCCACAAAAAAATATGGTGATATATGAGGAACTTGTGAGTTTAACCAGAATTCTGCTTATTCTAGTCTGTATTTACTGATCTGGCTGCAGCTTGCACTGTTCATATGAAAATGGTGGATTGGATTCCCTCTGTGCATTACAGCAGGAGAATGACTCTTACTCAAAGTTTCAGAACAAGTCCTGAGGATATATTCTCTTATTGTTCTGCAAGAAGGATTTTCCTTGATATAAATAAAAGCTTTGTGTGTTCATCACAAGTGGAAGAGAGCAAAAGAATAGTTTATATTCTAGTCATTCATTTGTCCATATGCCTATTGGTTTGCTTTGTATTATGTACTTTCAACTTGTAATTTTTATCTTTGCTGAGTTCCCCCTGGAACTCTGCTCTGGTCGTATGCTGGCATTTTCCTAAGGGGAAGATTCAAATACAATAATTATAAAGTTTGCCTTTTCCTGAAAAGGGTACTCAAAAATATTTGAACTGAATTTCGGATGTCCATCTGAATGAAGGCTGTGGGTTTGTGGGGTAGAGTCTGAAAGGAGAAGAAAATGGCTTTCCGTTCTGCTTAACTTTTCCTTTAACACACCAGTAGCTTCTTAGAGTAACTTTCTATCCTGCAGTTTTGTGTCTCTTTCGTCTTGTTGCTCTTAGAATAAGAAACAAGTACCTTAAATGTGTTTGGGAGAGCCAGACAGGTTTCGGTCAAAATCAAGATCTTGAATTTTATTGTGGTCTGTTAATAACAGTAATAGATGATATTTAATCAAGATGATTCAGATATTAAGAACTAGTTTTAAAGAACTGACTTTGCAAATGCAGTCATAATGAGACACAAGAATAGTCCGTCAAAAGCCTTGTTAAAATTGAACTGAATGCCATCAACTACTCTCCTTTCACCCACAAGTACACACATTTTATCCTAGAGTGCAACTAATTATCAGAACTGTGATCAGTAAGGCATAAATTAAGGTTCAGATACTGTTATTGATTCTGCTTAGGGGAGAGGATGACCTGCACAAGCAGATAGTGCTATATACTAGAGGTATTTGGGGATCATTGAAATAATTGATAAATGTCCTGTTTACCAGATAGGTTAAACAGTGTCTCACAAAAGATATCCAGTTTATAAAAACATATTCATATTACCCAGAGTCATACTTGAGAAACTAATTTCTTTTGGAATACACAGACATGCTTGAAAAGAGGTTATGTTACAATTTGGATTTGCCTATTATTTTCTGAGGAGAGCAATAGAAGGTCAGTTTGCAGTTTTTTTAGGAAGACTGTACAAAGTACTTACATAGTATAGGATACACTGCTTACATAAACTATTCATTGTTTTCCAGGTCATCTTTCTTTGATTATGGATCTAGGAGCATTTTAAATGTGGGAAATACATTTGACATATTTTGTTTCATTCCTTGAGACACTAGGTTAAAAAAAATTCTTTGAATCCTTTCATTTGATTTTCACACAGAAGAAATAACATTTTCTTTAAGTTATAAAAATAGATGCTGAGCAAATTTTGACTATAAAAATAATAAAGAAATCTTACCTGTAGAAATTCAAATCTTGCATCATAGGGGCTGAAAATCTACCTTTATTGAGTAACTTAAGTAACATGGAGATAAATTTTAAACTGCAGTCTTTTAATATAATAAAGGCATTACATTTTCAGGAAATCATAATTTTTTCTCCAAACATTTTACTTTTATGACATTATGAGTATGTCTATATTACTGATTAGGGAAAACCAAGATTTCTAATAATTTTAAGCAACATTCTTGATTGACAATAACAATTATGCAGTAATTCTAGAATCTAACAGTAATTTCCATAGATTTTTGAGGTCACAGATGGTCGTCTACAGAATCACAGAAAGAGTCAAGTTGGAAGGGACCACAGTGGGGCATCTGGTCCAACCTCTCTGCTCATGCAGGGTCATCATAGAGCACATGGCACAGGATTGTGTCCAGATGGTTCTTGAATATCCCCAGGGATGGAGACTCCACAACTTCTCTGGGCAATCTGCTCCAGTGCTCAGTCACCCACAACAGTAGAGAAGTTCTTCCTCATCTTCAGGAGGAACTTCCTGTGCATCAGTTTCTTGTTCAGCCCATTGCTTCTTGCCCTGTTGCTTGGCACCACTGCGCAGAGGCTGGAAACATCCTCTGACACGGTCCCTTCAGGTAGTGACAGACATTGATGAAGTCCCCTGTCATCTCTTCTTGAGGCAGACCAGGCCCAGCTCCTTCAGCCTTCCTGTTTAAGAGACATGCTCCTGTCCCTTGAACATTTTTGTTGCCTGCCTCTGAACACTCTCCAGGAGCTCCATGTCAGTCTCGTCCTGAGGAGCCCAGAACTTTCTACAGCAGATACAGTGAATGCTCTGCCCGAGTAAACACTGGACATCTTTTGGGAATGTTCGTATTTCTTCAAATCCAATTTTTGGATTTGAAGAAATACAAGTAAGAAAGAAAACTAAGGAAGAACGATTGTAGAAGTCTAGATGTAAGATCTTCAGCTCTTTTGTGGCTTTCTAGACTTCATGGCTAGAGAGAAACCATAATAATTCACTAAAAGTGTTGGCTGACCGAGAAATTTAGGAACTTGGGACTGAACTTTGCTTTCACCATGCCTCTAGCTAGAAATTCAGATACCTTGAGAATTTTTACAGGAAGGATCATTTTCAATTGTACTTGCCCTCAAGGGAAGAAACTGCTGAACTACTTTCCTGCAAGGGAGCAAAAATCACAATTTGTCCAGGAAAGGAGCCTGAGTCCCTTGATTATTTACAGCTGGCAGCCTTCAGAAAGGCCATATAGTAGATATGTGAGTGTACCTAGAGATTTGGAGAGTGGTGCTGGTTATGAAACTTTTAGGAGCTCAGGTAGCTCTGTGGTGAGACTCAAAGCCTTGGTATCCAGCAAGCCAACAGATGAGATCCTGTTGAAAACTTGCTCTTTGTTCTTAGAGATTACTGACAGTATCTGAAAAATTCAGTGGTTTTCTGGAAAATTAATTGCGGCGGTGCAGGGCTTGCCACAAGGGCTAGCTCTGTGGCCCTGCAGCCACAGATGCAGCAGGCAGGCAATGACGCACAGCTGCGCAGTGGGTCCCACCCCACAAGATCCTGGAGGACCAGCATAGGCATGAAGAAAAAGGGGGACTCCAGCTTGGGTGAAACACATGGCTGTTTATTCCAAGGTTCTTGCCCAGGCAGAGCAGAGATCTGTCCTGTGCAGCCCCTTATAAAGGGAGGTGGGTTCTAAGGGAGGGGATTACAGACAGCCAATGGGGAGAGACTTGGGAGGGGTTATACATAACTCAATCAGGGGAACAACCAATCTCAGGGGAGGTAAGGGGAGGTTCTCTAGCCCTGACCAATCCTTCGACGCTCTTCTCAGAACCTTCTGGAAGGTTGGGAGAGGTCTGTCCAGGATTGACAGAGCCAGGGGGCAGGGTAAACAGAATTGACACGGGGAGGATCATGGGGAAAACCATTAAAGGGAAACAAACAGGGTACATGGGCAAAACCATTTTTACAGTAGAGTAACACAGATCAAAACACGCTGCCAGGGGAGGATCATGGGGAAAACCATGAAAGGGAAATGAACGGGGTACATGGGAAAAGCCATTTTTACAGTAGAGTAATACAGATCAAAACACGCTGCCACAATTAATGCAGCCTTAAAGGATGTGGAGCTACAGATCACATTCTGCTCTTCAGCTGCAGCAGCGTAGAAGTTGGTTGTGCTCATCTGGTTGTCCAGATCCACTTCACTGTTACTGCCTGGCAGATCTTGTCTCTCTCAGGAATGGCCCACAAGTATTGTTTATACGTAGAGGAACTTGGAACCAGCATGCTCTTCAGATGGATCAAGTCTGCCAAATGACGCAGGCCAGTGTATGTCATTGGCCTGTCTCCAACATAGTTTATCATTCCGTTAATTTCTCTATTATCTGCATATTTCAGTAGCATATAATCTTCCAGAGTACTAGTGAAGATACTGAATATTGTAGGCCTAAAATTAATGCCTCTGGGATTATGTTAGAAAGACTCTGGTTAAGTATATATTTTTTTGTTTTTACAATTAGTTTTGCATAAAAATAACTTTTGTACAAAATAATTTTTCTGGAAAACTATTTTGATACAGAATATTTTTTTTTCTGGAGAAATATTTGCTAACTGATAAATATGCTGATTTTATGAAGCACTTATTTTATTGTCTAATGCTCAGTAAGAGAAAACAAAATGTTTCAAAGGTGTCTAAGGATATTATATCCTGACTTAGCTACCTTTACTGACAACTTCTAGAGTATCCTCAAAGAGCAGTATCTAGTGTTTTTGATTACAGATTTTCCATGATGAAGTGTTGACTGGTGCTAATTATGCCATCATCTTGTATCCCATATTGCTTTTGTATGATATTTCTACGGGTCAGCATCAGGAACATTAACTTAGTGAGCCACACCATCCCCTCAACAATTAGTAAATGTTAATTTTATAAGTTACAAGTAAAATTTTTTCAGATTTTTTTTTCAGTTCTTTCTCATTCTCCAAGTAACAGCATTGTATTGAAGACCTAGTAGCCTAGGTTTTAAAATGATAAATAGTGCCAAATAGCCCTTTTTTAAAAAAAATCTTATTACTATTACCACATTTTCAAATAATAATAATCAAATCTCTTTTATTAAAGAATTCTTCACTTATGACTGTTCACCTTTTCTATATGTAACATTTAATGAAATACTATTATTTCCAGCTTTCAAATACTGACAATTTAAAAGCACCCTATGTTTGTGTAGGAGTTACTGGTATGATTCTGTACAGTAAGATGTAACAAGTCTTATTGCCTGCATGCAGATGACCACACAAACATTTGTTTTGGTTTTACTCAGGAAATTTATATGTAGTGTACCATCTTGTGGTTTATTTGTTAGAGCACTGTAACTATTCATGTCTTGTTTCTCCAAATCTTCAGTAACACGAATGCGTGTAATGGTGGTACAGAGTTCCTAGATCTACCTCTGCCCATTATCCTAAGTAAAGCATATCCAACAATTTGGTTATTTTAAATTCCAATTTACAAGTTTAATTTCTACCTAGACCTCTTTTATCTTTTCCTTATGGGAATTGAGAATTGTAGAATCACAGAATGGCCTGGGCTGAAGGGGACCTTAAAGATCATCTAGTTCCAACCTCCCTGACATTGTGGGGAGTGTTCCACTAGACCAGGTTGCTCAGAGCTCCATCCAATCTTGCCTTGAACAATGATGGGAATGAGCATACACAACTTCTCTGGGCAGCCTCTTCCTTCCAGTATCTCACTACCTTGATGGAATATCTTCCATCCAATATATATCCAATCTAAACCTACTCTGAGGCTGAAACCATTCTCTCTTAGCCTGTCACTACATGCCCTTGTAAAAAGTCTCTCTCCATCTTTCTTGTTGGCTCCAACTCAGGTACTGGAAGGCCACAGTTATATCACCCTGAAGCCTTCTCCAGGCTTAGCAAACCAAATTCTTTCATGCTTTTTCTTGTAGGAGAGGTACTCCACTCTCTAATCAGCTTAGACCTTTCCATTTTAATTTCTAGTGCTTCTCTGTGAAGATAGGTTAAAATTTTCTTCTTTTCCTATTCCTGATGCCTTTCTCTTTGCTTTGATACATACTATTACATGCCAGGCTAAGACTAACTCTAGCCAGCCTGTCCTCCATGTCCACAAGTTCTTTTCTGGAGCAGAGGCTAAGTAAGAGCTGAGCTACAGAGCTGTAATTTAAAGGTCATGAATAAAATAGAACTATTGAGGTGAACTCTTTGTGAGACCAAGGTCCCTCTTTCCTTTTTCTGCATATGAGTGAGTGAGTGATGAGGAAGTCTGTGTTTGTGTGAGATGGTTGGTCTCAGTAGCAAAATTCTGTTCCTGGCCATGAAAGTGTTAGGGGTGCCAGTGAGGACTGCAATGGTAGGCTGCCAGATGACTTTACTTTAGCAGAACCAATGCAAATCTTTCTAGAATTTCAGGAAGTTGCTTGCTCCCAGCATCCAAAATGTAATTCATGGAGGAATGAAAGCTGAAGTTTTGACATGACTGGCAAAGATCTGTGAGCAAGCTTATAAATATCAAGGTAAAGCAAAATTCCATTGACTAAATGTAGACACTTACCATCATTTGATGTGTCCTAGAGCATCCAAGACTCGCATTACCATATATGAGAAGGCATCTAGGACACAGACAATAATGGCAAGTCAATTTGTGCTTTTCTGGAGAAGCAGCAGACTATGTTGTATGATACACAACAAAATTCAAAATAGCATTGTGTGCCAGCAGCTTTTATAATGTTTTTGTCTTTGACCTGCTTCTGGATATGGATTGCCTGGATCTTATAGGGGCTTCTCCCACTTAATGATTTCTTCTGTGATTGTCAGTGTAATTAAAAGTGCACTATACTACCCTCAGTGTTCTTGAAGTGCTTACTTTGGTTTAGAAAGACAGATAGATCTGTTTTGTAGTTTGTCCTTTATGAATTTACACAGACTATCATAATAACTGGGGCAGCATTTCCAGGTTAAGATCATAATAGTTCGTTCAGCAGGTTCTTCAGTATTGACAAATGAGGCTAGATAATGTTTTTCAAACATTTTAAAAACATGCTAGTCTGAAGATCAAGTAACTTCACTTCTGGACTCCTGTCAAGTCCTTACTCATTCAAGAGTTATAGAATAATACAGGGCACTGTTTTCTTATTAGCAAAAAGAAAAGAATATCATCATCTAGTAAGTAATTTTTGTATTCCAGAGAAGCTGTTATGTGCTTTGATATGGCTGCTTTGAAAGCTTCAAATGCCTCTTAATGCCTTCACTGGAGCTAAGACGCTGGCTAGGATGTGAACTCAAGGTGTAGGAGAGATACTTGCGTGTGGGTTAAAGTTTAAGATTCAGTTTGGGTGCCTGTAGGAGGTATCTACAGGCATGCCAAGTTTCTCATGCGATAGTTGATGAAGAGTTAGACAGTAGACACAGAGGTGCCTAGAGACTGATTTTATCCAGCCTGAAGCAACATCATGTAGCTGATCAGAGGGGTTGGTCCTCAAGCTCTGCTGGCTGCATTAACCTAGAGGTAAATTCAGTTGTCTAAGCATAGGCAGTTAGTGCCATTTCTGATGCTAGAGAATACCAGAAACTTCTGCACAGGGTTGGTAGATACAACAGAGGGATCTCTCTGTACCCTTCCATAATTTTCTGGGCTGGAAGTTGAAGATATGGTGGAATACCTTATGAGATCTCAGCATGATTGGTTGATGAAGGTGGAAGCTTATTGTCAGAATGAATCTGCACACAAACAGCTAAATATAGGTGTCTTAATTTTAAAATTAAACCCACTCAAAGTTATGCAGAAGACTGACCTCAAGCCCCCTAAGAGAGGCTGGTGCTCTATTAGCTTTCATGATATCAGTCTATTTTAAATATATCAGTCTATTTTAAATCATTCTTCAGTGTGGAATATACCACACCACCAGGAATCAGATGATGACTGCCGAGAAACTTCCAAGAACTACATCAGTAGCACAGTCTTGTGAGAGACACTTTGTTTTTACCAAATCCCTGACACCCACAAATTTTGTTGAGGTGATTCTTTCCTCCTGCTATGTGCTATGTGCTTTCCTCCTATTATGTGTTGACGGAGCTCTGTGAAAATGCTTCTTGATTTCTTCTTTCCTAGTTATTTACCAAATTGTTTGCATTAAGGTATTGACCAAAGGAAGTTAGGTGATTAAAGGGTTAGCTACAAGTCACTTGGATCCTTTTCCATGCTTTTGCATGAGATATATGACATTCTTACCAGATATCAATCCAAGGATATTGCTATAAAGGGGGTGATTGATTTCTTTCCCCCTGGGGAAACTAGAGCTCCATGGTCTATTTCTGTTCTTTGTGACCTTTACAGTATCATCACTATGTATGAAGCACTATAGATCCATCTTGCCATCTTGTTCTTCTACAGCCAAAGGAGCTAGTGATACAGCTACTGCATATATTTTTCCTGACTCATTCTCTCAGCATAGTTCAGTGCAATTTGCTTCTGTTGAAAAAAATCCTGAACTCTATCTATCCTATTTAGCTTACCTTTTAAAGTCTGGTGACAGTTGTGCATGTAAAATCAGAAGGAACTATGTGGCCCTACGTTAATTACTATAGATCAGTGTTTGTGATACTTTCCAAGATCTAATCTGCAGCCTTGCCCCTCTATGGTAAATATGTAATATTTCTATATATTTATTACTGCACAGAAAGCTATACTGGATAAGCAAACTGTTTGTAAAATTAAGTAAAGAGCTAGTCATGTAGCAAGTGAGCCCATTCCTGAAACTTGAAAAACACAACTAAACAATGAAACCTGCTGACAAAGATTGTAATGCCATATTAAATAATATGAAATATTTGAAGGTCTAATGATGAATCTTCATCTCCTTTTCAGTCATTATTACATCCTCTCTTTCCCACTGTTAAGGGTTTGGTTAGAAAACAACCTGTGGTGTGTCACCCCTTGACTTTAGTTTTAAGTTGTATAGGAATCTATTGAATCCTTGTTTTGGAATATATGGGAGTAATGTAGGGTTTATGTCAGAACTTTCCCCTTGAAAAGAGGAACCAGCATATAGTTGCACACAATTTGGTATGAAAGCAGGGCATAGAAACTGATGGTTTAAAAAAGAAATTACTGCATTTTCTGTTTTTAAATAAACACGGAGATCCTAAAAATCCCCTGTAAGGAGAATTTTCCCTTACAGGATAAAATGGAATTAAAATAGTGTCAATAAATCGTGTGAGAGACTGTATCAGTCTGTGCATTGATAGTCTGTGCATGCAGGATAAGAACATTGACTGCCTGCTAATCTATTCCCAGATGGAGGTGGATGCAGACGAGAAGCGCCATCGCACACGCTCCAAAGGTGTTCGAGGTATGTCTCTTGCTTCAGTAAATCACTCAAGGCCCCTGCTCAGGGTGACCTTCATCCTCCAGAATCTCTTTGCACGATTCATTCTGACCCTGCTTTTACACAACCTTTCTGGTAATTTTCTGTAGAAGAGGGGTACTTGTAATAGATGATAAATTTTTATATGTTTTCCATCTCTCTGCAGTTCCCGTGGAACCAGCCATACAAGAGCTGTTCAGGTTAGTGCTCTGAGTGTAAAATGTATCCCCATTAGCAATTTAGAAAATTCATGCCTTTTAATGGGTATAATGCTCTTTCAAGTTCATTGGTGGTTTGCTCATGCCCTGCTGCACTGATGAAATTAATTCCCTTGAGACTTGCTAATAAAAAACATCCCCTCTTTTTTTTTTCCCCTTCAGTTATTTGATTTCTCTTTCTGTCTTTGTTGCCCTCCATCTCTGTAATACCTACTGCCTGCCTGCTTTTGGTATAATCTTTCTGCAGCACACCAGCACCTATATATTAATTCTCTCTTTTGCAGCTGTCCCACGCCTGGCTGTGATGGCAGTGGTCATGTTAGTGGCAAATATGCAAGACACAGAAGGTAATATCTGTAATTTTTCATAATTTAGATTTGGTAAACAAGTTATCTGGCATGACCTTGATAAAGCAAACAATGATAAAAATTAACAGTTAAATATTCCAGAAGCCATTTAGAGTCAGGGTTATTTTTTCTTTCTGAATGTCACAAAATTTAACTCACATTTTTTCTGAGGACACTTGCTCTCATTGTCAATCTTCTCTCAATTTTTGCATACAGTTCTCTCACTTATGTGTTGTAAATTAAAATTTGGCCCAACATACATGTTAGCACTCATGTTCATATTATTTAATGTGCTTCATAACTGAATGAAAAAGAGCTTCTGAGCATTTAATGTTCGATGATCAGGTCAGATTCAAAGCTTAAGGCAAATCAATGATAATAAGACTTCAGGGTTCAGATGTTATACTGTATTATAAATGCCTTTACTCCAGTTTCTAGACTATGAAATGTGGAGGCATCTCCTTTGAAAAAAAATTCCAGCTGTTCATGGTTAATAGTATACAAGGTAGCATATGTTACACATATTGCATGTGCTTCAAATTAATTTAGACCTCAATCTTTACATTTTTGTGTCTGCAAGGTCAATGTTCAATAGTGTTGTACATCTCGATAAACACCATTCCTTTCCTGAATCATTTGTCCATGGATTTTTTTTTTGTGCAATATTTTAAAAATTTAACAGCTCCAGAATACATGTATTTTTCTCCCATTGCTGTCCATTTCATTTGACATATTTTATACAGCAGCCCATTGTAGGAGATAAAATAGTTGTTTAGGTCATCTCTTTTCTGAATTGAGGGAAGTGTTCAAACCACTGTTAAATTATCTTGAAACTCTAAAGTTACATTCTTGATTTTTCAGCTTATAAAGCACTTGTGTTTATAAGAGTACATATTTCACACCAAATCTGATTACTGCATGAAATGGGCATATGGGGTCTAGGAGTTAAATTGAAATTATACATTTGGGGTTAAGGAATTTATTTGAAATAGGAAAAGAAACTGAACAGTGCCAATCAGTCCACTCATATGCCTTTTTTCTTATCAGTGAATGAACCTTATGGACAAGTCCAGAAAACACTTTCAAAATTAGACCAAGAACAATGATATTAGAATTATTACACTGAATTACATTTAAACTGTATAAATGAGAAAATAATTATTCACATTTGTTTTCTTAATCTTTTCTTCACTCATAAGAGCAATAACACATTAGTGGCTATTTGAAAGCTTTGGCTAGATTGAAACACTGATTTAGGAAAAGTATTCAAAATAATTATTTTTAAATTCACTTGTGACTTCTCATTTCAAACCATGATTTTCTTTTGTTTGTTTTCTTTATGGAAATACAAACCTCACAAGTAATTAAAGAATGGCACTAAATCCTTCTTTTCCCTCAGAAATTTCATGACCTGCCAACAGTTAAGTGATATGATTATAATGTGCCTTCTAGTTACAACATAGTAGCTACATACATTTCTTTACACTTCATGAAATTTCTACGCAGATATGAAAAACAAAAGTTTTAAAACATACAGAAATAAACTCTTTAGCTTGAAAAATTCTGATTTTTCTTCTGAATTGCTCTTAACTTTTTGTCAAGAGTTAGCGTCTGTATTTGTGTGAGATCACCCTTTTGTGGAAAGAGGAAGCAATAAATGTGAGGTTTGGAAAGATTACATGCAGTTTTGAGATGTTAATTCCATATTTTGCTTTCTTGACATGATTCTGGTATGTCAGTACACGAACAGACTGAATCTCAGAGCTGTTAATTAAATGAAATTTTCGGCAGATGCGATAAGAATAAAAATTGGAAATACATCAAAAATTCCTTTTTTTTTTTCTACTAAAGAATTTGTTGGACTTTAATGTTTTCTTGTCACCATGATTGCCAATCTACTAATCAAAATATATTTAACCAATATATCCTATATAATGTAAAAACAGAGTTCTTTGTTGAGGTTTACAATGTACATTTATCTAAAAGTTTTGTTTTCCAGAAGAGCAGTACTATTTATTCACAACCAACACCTACTAAATTTACCTTTTTGAAAGAATTTGAAGGAATTATCCTCTTTTTCTATTTTGCTATATGTATGGATAACGTTTCTTCCAAGGAAATCAGACTGTCTTAAAAATTCTTCAAGGAATTGCATATCTCAGCTGATGCCTAACTCAATTCTGTTTAGACCTACAGAGCATTTTAATGAGGTTAAGACCTTTTCATTCACAATATCAGACCGTCTCATTATTAGGAATGAAATACATTTGCTTCCACTAGATGTAGTCAGAGCTCTCCAGAATTCTGTTTCTTCTAAAATGTCTTGAAGTCTTTGGAATTCAGAATGTTGGGAGGTTTATTTGTCTGTTTTTGTTTTGTTTGATGCTGGGTTTTGTTTGTTTGGATGTTGTTTTTTGGTTTTTTTATTTATTATTGTAATTTTATCTTTCTGACAGTGAAAACCCATCTTCAGGTAGTACATTAAGCTTGAACTGAAATAAACAGATCCTTACACATTTTCAGATAGACTCAGGGGATGAAATGTTCAGCTGATAAAATATTATATGGAAGTTAAAGGAGAGTTTTATTGCAGGTTTGTTTGCCTCAGTTGTATTTTTATTTACGAAGGAGCTTCAATGTAGGTTAACTAAGGGAACAAGCAGACTTTCTGTGCCATTGCTGTTTCCTTTGAGGTGTATGAAAACACAGGACTGGAACTAGGTAGGGTAACAGTGGTAAGAGCTTGTTGTATCGTTTCCATCTCCTTCATGTTTTTCTTTGTGTCAAATCTTGGTTGGAAGGGAAGCAAAACCTTGCATGACTTGGTTGGTAGCTTAAGACCCTCCTGGGTCTTAAGTTCAGTGCCTGATGTCGACTTGTTGGCTGGACATGCTAATAGACAGCTTATATAGACAAGTTTCTCTAAAGGGCACTTTAGGGCAGAATGCTGGGACCTCTAAATTAACCTGGTGAAATTAACCTCTCTCCAGTGGCTGTGTGGAAAGGTCAGAAGGATTAACATCCCAGTTTGCACACTTCTCCTCAGTGCCCAAAGTTGGATGGTGTGACTGCCTTAACTAGAGCAGCCTCCTTTTTTTTCATATTTTAGTAATACCTGGAAACCTGAAGCTAACATGGACCCTCTAGTGCTGTCCATAACACACAGCATGAGGCAATGCCTCAAGGTTAGAGTTTACACAGATAGAACTTCCGTAGCTATTGTTTGTGTTTCAAAGCACCTGATGCCAACTGAACTGAAAAATAAAAAGAAAACAAAGGTTGTGAAAGATCTGAATACAAGATAGAAACAAAGCAAAACAAAACAAAAAAGCCATAAACATGTTCAGGTAGTGGTGGAGACAAGAGAAGAATTCCAATCTTAGGAGTGAAAACCAGAGCATCTCCCTGGGCCATGCCTCTGATGCAGGTTTTTTTAGTCCCTTGGTAGCTGTTCCGGCCCATTGTGCATAGCAGCATAAAAATGAGCACTGCTCTTAAACCTTCAGTACTGTGAATTAATTTTGAACAGTAAACTTGGTCCAGATCCTTGCATACTTTTAGCTGTGAATAATCCATCTGTATATATAGCAGTGACTCTAACCAGACCAGGAGGGTGTTCCCACAACTGTGTTTTCAGGATGGCTTTTGACTAAGCATCTGAAGAAAAGCATAGATTTAAGTGTTCTTCCATTGCATTTAGAAGAAACTTTGCTGGTTTCATTAATCAAATTTAGAGGCAACAGGAATCACATTCTATGTATACAAATATAAATGTGAGACTCCAGTTTCTGGTCTGTTCTGCAGGTGCAAATCCCATAGTTACTCTAGAGTAATTGAGTGCAAACTGGCCCGTGTTACTTACTGAGTAGATGTGAATGATTGTTTCAGAAATTATGCACTTTACTTAGTTGGTCTCCATTTAGCATCTTTTTAAAACATTGTCATATACCAAATAAGTGACAATGATTTGCCATGTAAGTAGGTACGTCAACACATCATAAAAATCCTAACTAGATTTCATTAAAAAATACTGATTGCATACAGTGGCTTATTTAAAATCTTCTTAACAAAACAGTTCCTTTTTTTCTCAAGTAACAAAAGCAATTACATTCTCTAATGGATTAATCTCTTGCCAACTGTCCCATGCTTTTAACATAATATTCTAACAAACAATATTCTAACATGTAACATATATTCTAGCATAATATTTTAACAAATAAGAGACCTAAAAAAATTTTAAGGTTGTAGCATGGCACTATGTATACTCATTTAGGATTCTTTTAGAGCATACAATAGTATGTATTTGAAAACAGATACAGTCATTGTATAGGAATTAAAACAAAACAATGTGGTCTGAAAAAATATGCATAAAATTTCAGTGGAGAATGTTAAGACCAAATGATAAAGCCTTCATATTTTAAATGTAAATACTGATACAGCTTTTGCTATATCATTAATTTCTATTAGATTCCTGAAAATAAGAATAAAATAAACTAACTTAAACATCATCTGCCAGGGAATTTTTCATGCCTTTCCTTCAGGTCATATTTTATTTGTAAAGGATTTCATTAATTACCAATAGAATGTCTTGCAAAAAAAAGGCTAGTCTCAAAACTAAAGAGGGATCATAAAGTGATGTGCGGATCTGTAATGTATGAATTGTCCCTAACTTTATAGAATACATTGCATTTTAATTTTCTAACAGATTTCATTATACTACCAGTTCTTTACTGCTTTTGTAGGCTGTCTGTGGTTTTTTACGTTATGCAGATAGAATTATTTTGACTATCTTTTAATTTTTAGGCATGAGATTTATCACTTCATATAAAAATTTGAATTTATATATACGTTAGAATTCAGCATTGCTGTTTTGATTAGGAAAAAACCCAAACAAGTACCACTGTATTGCCTTGACATTATATTCTGTATTTAGTCTACATTTTCTAACAGAGTGAGTGAAATAATTCAGGGTCCCAAACTTCAAAATTAAAAGGCTCAAATATCTCTTTGCTATTAGAAAATTATTGAATTTCTGTGCCTTGTTGCGCCATATTTCTTATTCAAATTTTTTTCATTTCATATACCTTTTCACCCACCAGTTTGATTGCCATGGCTGCAGCCGTGGGTGAATAATTGCCTGTCTTCACAGGAGCATGTTCTGGAGCTAAAGTCGAGTGCTTGCTTCCTGATGTATGCCTCATTTGGATTCTGCCGACAGCCTAGGGGCTGTATTATTCATGCCTTGACAGATAGCACTCACTAAAAGCATTGGAACAGGGCCAGGTACTGGCAGAGAGATAGTGGAGCATTGCAACTTGCAACCGAGAGGAGCATCTATAATACAAAAAAGAGAAATCCTCATGCCTTCCTTTTACTGGTCTCACTTTGATGGAGAATTCATTTGCATCAAAATAAAATACCCTAAAAATAAATACATTTTTTCTAAACCACGCTTCAAAGTTTAACACAATTTTCCACATTTAATTGCAAAGCTGATTTTAATTAGTAAGGCCCTGCATGTGAAAAATGAAGATTCAGTTGGGTGAGTGTAACACATTGCAGTGTCTGCTGAATGCTCTAATTAATGTATGGCTGCTGTACAACAAGGTGCACTGTGGGATATTTATGAAAAATTCTGTGCACGCAGCCAGTCTATCTGTATTTTAGTTCTTGAATCACAAGAATAAATAACTTTTTCCCCTTTATTCTTTATGAGACATCATTGTGCATGCCACCACCCTATCCATAAACTTTATGGCATGCCTATCCTTTTTACTATTTGTCAAAGATATTATAAATCAGAAGCTAGGACATACATATTTTAACATTAATTTGATAGCACAGCATGGTTGCATGCTGTTCAGAGCCAGAGGTCCACTGATGCTTTTGTGCTAAAGCCTGACCACGGAACAGTGAGGTCCTTGCTGTTGCTTGCTTTCATGATACTGTGAAAAATCCCACAGGATGCTGAAAGTACAGAGAAATGTATATTCCTTTATCTCTCAGCTGATATTCAACCTTTATTATAGTGTTTTTAATGATAAAATGATTCACTGGATATTTACATGAGGAAATACTCTGACGCTGTCTGTGAAATTTCATTCTTTAATAGCATATTTGCCAAAGAATTTGTTGTCGTGATAAATACCAAGAATAATATTATAAATATATTTTATATTAAGTAATTCACCATTCAGGATTTGTAAAAAATCTTAATAGATGAAGGTTCATTGCTTTGTTAAATCTAGCTAAAGAGATAAAAGTAAGCAAGTAAATAAATAAGGGCAAGAGCATAGGGATTTTCAAACAGAACACTGCAAACAATAAATAATTGTACTGACAGAGAATCCATAATGTATTAGAGGTCTGTATTGGCTGCTGTCTGGATTCAGCAATAAATCCTTTGTCTGATTGTTGATTAATGATTAGAAAGGTACAAAGCTGGGTCTAAACCATTGAGTAAATACACACCAGCAATTGGTGTGAGGCTCTGCATGCTAGTGGCCATTGTGTAGAGGTGACTACACAAAGGAACCACAGCTCAACTACTGCTACCACCATCTGGGCTGGGAGTAGCTATTGCAGTGGCAACAAGTTGCAGGGCCTGCAAGTATTAGGAGTACCAACCAGCCTTATAAGGGCAGGGGAAGAGAGAGTGAATCGGAGGCAGGAGCATGGAGAGTGTTCACCTAATTGTGCAGCAGCAGCAAGCAGCAGATTTAGGATATGCTTTCTGCAGTGGCTGCCCTGGCTTGTGTGTTGCTGAAATGAAATGCTCCTTTTCTTTCAAATGGAAGGTGCTGAGCATATTTCTCATGCAGCAGTCCACTTGCAGCCACGGGGTTTTCTGTGAATGGATCTGTCTGGAGATGTCCCTGTCAGCCACAAAATAAATGAAGACCATGCAGAGAGTGTCAGAAAGAAAATTAAAAACAAAACAAAAAAAACCCTAAACCAAAACAAAAGAACAAAACATCCAGTAATACTGAAAAGATAATTTCCCCAACAAGATAGTGGAAGTAGCTATACATATTTTCCTATGGGAAATTTGTTTGGTTGGCCTGGTAGGTTTGCTGAGTACATTGTGTTCTCTTAGGAGAGAAAGAAATTGTTTGAGGTTGAATAACTTGTGCGTTTCATAGTGGAAAAGAGTATCTACAGAGTTGATTCACACATGGTAGGCATGACATTTCATCTCACTGTGCCTCTGTTTCCCCATTTTTAAACAGCAAGTAAATTTTAGACATCATGAGGTGTAAAGACAGAAGAATGGATGGGAGATTATTACAAATGTAGTAAAAAGAGAGAAGTCTGGCTCTGATGTTTATCTGATATTTAAATAAAGACCTGTTGAATTGTCATTAATGTCAGAGAAAGTCTAACTTTACAATTCAGTGCTTTTTTTATCAAAACATTTTTCTAGATCCTAGAGCAAAATCAACTGATTTGTCATGATAAGACTATTTTATATTTAGAATCTGTCTAGTTTCCCAATGTCATAATTTGTCAATTATTTCTACAGTATTTCTCTAAAAATATTGATTCTGAGGTTTGAAAAGCTGGAGGTATTTAACAAATTTTTTTTATTAACGTGTATTTTAGTGAAAATGCAGTGACAGTTTTTAACCTTAAGACTAAGGTTAAGGTTAGAAACTAAGACTAACCAGAAGAGCCACAAGCAAGGTAGTGCACTGACTTTAGGGTACTATGGAGCTGCCTACATCCTCCTTATCCTCCTTCTAGTACTTCTGAGCAGCAGCCATAACTACTGTGTGTTGAAAAATGGCCTGTGCATTGGAGCATCCTAAGCCAGAGCTTTAGAGACTGGAGAATTTACTGGTGAATACTGGCAGCTGGGTGGACAGGGAACCTCATCTTATTCCTTGCTCCAGTGTCCACACAAACACAAATAACACATGACTTGGAAAAAGTTCTATCTGTAGGTGGCACCCACGCTCTCAGAACAGCATTGCCCTGCTCTTTTTTTCTCCACCTCAGTGAGAACAATCTGAACTCTGCTAGAATCATCAAAAAGGAGACAGGAGAAATCATGTATGTAATAAATGAATAAAATTATCTTTTCTTTCAAATATTCATATTTTATGAGATCAAGCACCCCAGGTATTACCTGAGCTAGCAAAAGAATTATGAAAAACATAAGAAACGAAGTCAAATATGAAGGAGGCCTAAAAATACGCCATGATGTGTCTGTAAAGACTTCTGCTGACGTTTTTCAATAAGTTGAGACAGCCCTTTCAAAGGCATCACTTCTTATTAGTGGTTGATATGAAGTACTGCTTCTAGTGATGTCAGCTCAGGACAGGGAAAGGAGAGGTAGTCCTGGGCATTTGATGGCAATAATAAATCTAAATAAAGACATCCACAGAATTAAAAGTCCTCAGGGGATAGATAGCTCCTGAAGACATCCTTAGCACTCTACAGCCTAGGATGCTGGAAATGGTGATAACTTTAACCAGGTGAACTGGACCAACAAAATTGATTTTCTGGCTACTCAGCTGAATCACCTTCTCAAGAAAGTCCTAAAGCTTACTGGTGACATGAAAAGGGATTGCAGAAGCTATTAATTATTTGCAAGAACTAGTAGTGTCATACTGTAGGTATCCATGGAAGAGTGTAGAATGCCTAAGAGAAAATATTCATGTGATTGGAGTTAGGGCTGTGTCTCAAATCCATGAATTATGATAAAGTTTGAAATATTATTAAGTATACTGAGATATGGTTGGCTTTAAATGCCGATACCAGTCATTTAACAAAAAGGCTTTTTGCCTTCACTTCCCTGGGACTGGGGCAGATTTCTCTACAAATTTTTTGTTTAAAGTAGTGAGCAGGCCACTGAATTGGATGCACAAGTAATGGTTGAATGCTTTCTGTTGAGCTGATTCTTGTGGAAGAAATTCACCACAGATATACATCTGTTGCTGTTTTTCACCCTCTTAATGTCTCCAGGAAAAAAATCTTTCCTGTATTTGATGAACGGGGAACACATGTTCTGAAAAAAGGCTAGAGATAAAAGTTGGCATGCATTCAACTTCTGCCTTAAGTCCAAAGGGTGGACTATCACCAGTGTTCTCTTGTGCCCAACTCTGAAGTCACAATAGAACTGTACTTTTAACATAAGGCTTGTACAAATCAAATCATAGAATTGTTAAGGTTGGAAAAAGGCCTTTGAGATCTTAGAGTACAACCATTAACTCAGTAATGCCCAGTCCATTGCTAAACCATGTCCCCAAGTGCTGCGTCTAGATGTCTTTTAAATACCCATAGGGATGGTGACTCAAACACTTCTCTGGGCATCCTGTTCCAATGCTTTCACTGAAGAGTTTTTTCCCAGTACCCAGCCTTAAACTCCTCTGGCACAATTTAAAGCTGTTCCCTCTCATCACTTGTTACTTAGAAGAGACCAACCCCCCCCTGCCTATGACCTGCTTTCACGTAGTTGTAGAGACCAATAGGGTCTCTCTTCATCTTCCTTCTCTCCAGTCTCTGCACCCCCAGTTCCCACACCAGATCCTTATCAGACCTGTAAAAACATTTATCTTGGCACCTTGATGCTATACTAAGTATCATAGATAGGTTATCTTTAATCTTTAATCTTTCATCTGCTTATTTCTATGTAGCAAGTGCTTTTAAAAGCCCCTCAATTTGTGATCTGTACAGTCTCCCACTGTTTTCTTCTTTGTCAGTAGGCTTAGAACTCCATCTGGATTTGGTTGGAGATGTTTTCTCTCATCTTCTGGGAACTTGCACTCTATACTATAAAGAAGTTAAGATGTCAGGATGTTTGCTTTTTTTTTTTTTTTTGTCATCTGTATTCAAAAGGAGAGGGAAGGATATAGTTTTGTGACTTTGAATAGTCAATTGGAGACAGAAGGACTCCATTTTCAGTCCCAGCATTAGCGCTTCGTATGGGAAACAGTCATTTTTGAGACAAATTGAAATCCTTCACTAGTAATCCTTCAGTAGTAAAGTACTGGTAGTAAAGAAGATGTCAGTGTTTTGTTTCACATGAAGTATTAGAGAAGTGTGCACTCTAAACCTAGAATATGAAATCTCATGAGCAGGCAGTCTTCTCAGAAGTGTAAAACAAAGCTTCAGTTACCCCTGGCAAAAGAGGATATGAAACACTAATTGCTCACACATTTCTGTATGTTCTAGATTAGATAATGGCTAAGGCTGGGATTGTGATTTCTCCCCTGACCATCTCCAAGTCAAAAGACTGAGTTAATCTCTGCTTCTGTGAGGAAAAAGAAGGAAAAAAAAAGAAGGCTTAAAGTGATTAATTCCAGGAGTGGAAATCCCTCTCTACAGAAAATACCTTCTACCAGCTTGAATTACAGTGTCTAAATTCTGCTGTGTGTTAAGTGCCTACATGTCCCTAGGTATTAGAAGAAGAGCAAACATGCCTCACTTGTATGTCAGAACTTCACTGTGCAGCTATGCATAGAAACAGAGCTGTAATGCTTTTGATCCCTTGATAAACCAGGAGTTCGTGACTCTGCTACCACACAAGAAATTTGCATCCCTGACAGAAGTTGAGTCACGCCTCTGAATTCTACTCCAGTGCCTCGTGCTGTAGACCATCCTTTTTATATCAAAAGTTCATTTTTACAAAAACTACCAAATGTTTTCTTGTTATTTAGTATTTGCAAGAACACTAAGAACACATAAGAAAAATGTATTAAAATTGCTTACATTTAATTATAGAGTTTGCTTGGGCATGGTTTCTTCTAGCAAGATGAATGAGGATTAATGGTTTGTTGGTTCTTAGTAACCATGTGTACCACTTCACAAGAAGGGGACAAGCAAACTGTCATTTCAGACAAGAGGATATATCATACATCATGACGTATGTGATTCATTTTCTCTGACACAAGTCCTCTAGATGTTTGCATGTCAGTAGCTACCACACAAAACCCCCTGGTTTTGAAACTTATTTCTGTAAAATTCTCTATATATCCCATACTTTGCAAAAGGAGGTAGAAGATACAAAGGTGAGATGGATGGCTAAGTGCAGCCAGTTTACCAGGGTAAATGTATTTTATGCTCATAAAGCTTTTTCAACTGTTACTTTTAAAACATTTCACAAATGTAACTCAGCAGCCTCAGTCCATTTTGCAGTGTTAAGTACTTGATTTCAAATGACACCTAAGGTCATATGGCTTATAATGTAATACATTCCTAACACCACACTGACTCACAAGACTGGTTGTAGCAACTTTTTAGCAGCACACATTTATAGGGTACAGGGCTTGGGATGAAAAGAAAAACAACCTAGTAGATTGCTTTTCTGTCTGAAAATGGAGGAATGATTGTGACATAATGTAATTGCATGACTTTATTTTGATTGGGGCTTTGGAATTAACATTCCTAATTCTTAAAACAAAGACACTTAGCTCTTCTTTTTAATTCTGTGTGACATAAGGAATTACCAGCTTTACAGTTCTTCTGTCCCTTCCACAATGGTGAATTTGTTTCAGTGCTTCTGGCAAGGCAAGTGTACTACTTTCTGAGTTGCAGTACTGTCTCTGCAGCATCTAGGTGTTCCTTGGGAATACTGACATTCTCAGAACTGACATGGCCTGGCATTGCTTGGCTTGTGAGACCTAAAGAGATCACAGAAAAGGACAGACTCAGAAACTGAGTCAGAGTTATAAAACAAATACCATTTTAGAAAGAATGCAAATAAATTCTGACTGCTGTGTTAACTTCAAACCTTAGCAGTCAAGCTTGCGGCTCCTAGTTATGTTATTAAAAGGATGTAGGAGGAAGGACTGAACAGTTAAAATGGCATTGACTAAAAGTGGCACAACTTATTTAAAGTGTTAGCATTTAATCAAAATATAAAACTGAGAAAACACTTAGCTTTTTCTGTCTACTGTAATTGTTGATTGTTCTCTAAAAATTAAGGCAGTCAATCAGATTTAGAAATTGGTCTAGTGGAGCGCTTGGTAGAACCACAACAGAACTGTCATTGTTAGTTTAGATTTGTTAGAGGCATTTTTTTTTTTTTTTAGCCATACTATGGGTTAAACTGATCTCTTTTGTAAGCAGGAGTTGAATTTTGTTCCTCTTACACGAGGGCACTTATGATGTTGCTCTAGAACTTCATTAAAAAAAACACAAGCTCACAGAAATACAAAAGTTTATTGGCTGGTCTGAGAAATAAAAAAAAATGAGATTATACCAACATCCCTGTTTTTGAAACAAAAAGGAAATTTAGAATTGTCTGGTGAAGAGTCGGGAACAATTTACCTACTGACTATGTTGCAATATAGCTTTGTATGATACCACATAATTTGAAATGACCTATGATGCTTTTCATCCCTACCTTCAAAACCTTCCAGGTATTCTTAACACAAAGTGTCATCTTACACCTGGCCCACCTTCTGTTTTGTACGTTTACCAGTCAATTAGAGATGAGACAACAGTTTTCCACCATTAAATTTCTGCATCTGGGATTTTCACAAGAATCATTTCACAACATATAAATCAGAAAATAAGCAGAAAATTCTAGAGCACAACTACAAGTAGACCTTTGGTACTGAAGTTGAAGACAAGGATCTACAAAATTACCAAGTCTGTAGTTGACCAGACTTGTAATAGAAAACCAATTTGTGTATTTCAAGAAGTGCTGCCACTTTAACTAAGCTGTGCTGCTCAGGGCTTTCTACCTGCCAGAATTTTGCAGGCTGCAGGTACCAGCATCCTCTAATTCAGAAGACACAGCAGGTATTCTCTGCTCACACTCACATGCAAGCACCTCATTTCTATAGACAGCACAGCAGTCACACCCCTTTCATTTAAAAAAATTTGTGGTAGTTGTGCATCCTGGACAAGCAGTGTTACTTAGGAAGCAACATATTGCTTCTGTTTTATCACTAGCCTGAATGGGTGCAAGCATCATGTTAATTCTCAAGCCAGAGCCATACACCAAAATGATGAAGGTGAAGACTGGCAAGGATCCTTCTGTCCTGGCTATTGAAGTCAGGCCTTTGAACAGAAGGAACTGTGTAGTTTTTTACAGAGAACAAAGAAAGACGAGTTAGTCTAATGGTTAAAGGACTGCTCTAGAGGACCAAATTTGGAGCCATAAGAGGTTGTTTGGGTAAAACTAACAATCAAAAAAAAAAAAAAGTTAAATTTTTTTTAAAAAAGAAAAAAAAAAAAGAAAATAAGAAAGGGTGTTCCATTTCCTTGACAATTTTTTTCAATATTGCTAAAATTTTTGAATTGTCGTTAAAAAAAAAAATGTTGGATAACAGTACTACAACACCTGTAATCAAAAGAGAAATCAATAAAGTAGCCATCCATACTATGTGCATGACTTATCTACCTGAATCAAAAAGTATCTTTTTTGGATTATGAGTCATATTTTCAAGATTATGCCTAAGCCAGAGTTGCAAGTACATGCAGACATCAAGAACAGAAAAGTTATTTTAGAAGCATTCTTTTCACAATACTTAATATTTCTTAGTGTGGGTATAGCATATGATTGCTCTTGTGATTCCTAGGCTTATATACCTACATGTTATCAGTGGGGAATTTATTATCTAAGAAACCAATGATCTGTGATGTTGCCACAACTATTTTCATGATAGATCCCCAAATATAAAGAGAACACTTTTAAAAGTAACTAACTCATTGCTAACCAACTTTCAGTGACATGCTAAACATTAAATACCTCAAACTAGTTTAAAAAATTAAAGTAGCCTTTGAAGTGACACACTCTTTCTAAAAAGTTGGCTTTTATCTTTTAAAACTAAAGAATCTTCTCCCCCTCTTACCATCTTCCTGTAACACATTCCTACTTCCAGTCATTTCTCAATTTTACTCTTCGGTCTTTGGACAGAACATAATTCTGGACTTTTTGCTATTCAGTCTTGCTACCTTTCCTGCTTATGCATCCTTAAAACTGAGCAGCTGAAATTCAAAGAGGGACAACTGTCACATTTCTCTTAAAAATCTAGGCATAGGAGATATATTGGCAGCAGATTTTCAATGGAAAACGCCATTTCCTCCCACAGCCCAGCTGCCACATTTAAACCATGCTGTGTGGGGCTTCCACTCTCTTGGGAGGCTATTTTCATTTGCCTTCAGAGATTCTTCTACAGTCTAATGGAACTCACTGTCAGCTATAAAAAGCAACATTACATGCCATAGTACTTTTTTTAAATTGTGGTATGACTCAAGTTGAAGCCTTCTTATTTTCCACTAGAATGTGATGGAATTCAGTTTGACTTTTTTTGTTTGGGTTTTTTTTTTACCTGAACAGACATCCTTCCTTTCATCAGATACATCAAAAAAGGCCAGATTAAGGCAAAACCATTTATACATCTGGTTTTTAAAGTTATATGATTAATTGAGGACGTAAGCTTTCATTTTTGAACTGGAATATTTCTAATTCTCCTAATAATGAAAAATTAAAACTGGAAAACATCAACTGAACATGAGATATAAATTTGTCCTTTGAGTCTGCCAGCAACTTGAAGCAATTTCTTTATGATAGGTAAGCTTGTAACTTAGTGGAAATATTACCTGCAATACTCCCTAATACTACAGCAAAGAAACTTCTGCGTGCTGCAGAAGGATCCTAGTTCAGTAGATTATTATCACAAACAAATATATGCCTTTCAGGGTGTCAGTCATGGCAGGGGGCAGAGGTTCTTAATCCTTTAACAACCAGAATTTAGGACATTTCACACTCGAATGACTCCTAACCAGCCATGCAAGACACAGAGCAGTATCCTGTGGCTTAAGCTGGAGGTGAGACTCTGGTACATAAGCACTCAATTGTTTGCAGCTTGTATCACTTTGCTTTTGTCATTTTTTTCCTGTAATTTCAGATGTTTACTGATGACAGTCTTGTGTTAGAAGGCTGCTCCACACCAATATTCCTTTCCATTATATTCTATAGCTGTGAGCTATTTTGATCAAGTAAGGATCTTATTGCTATAGTTACAGGAAAATTGTTGTATCCTATTCCCTAATTCTGACCCATGTCTTTCTTAGTTAAAATTAAGTTGGGAGTCACTGCTATTGTGTGTTTGTGCAGATATGATAAGAAGATGATTTATGATAGGAATCAGCAGCTGATAGTATCACTATAGTAGCCCTGCATTATAGATGTGATAAAATGAAGCACACTCTATTACTCAATACTTAAGTACATGCTAGAATATACTTTGACCTATTCTGTTGTTGGTAAATATGATACATCACATCTATGTCTAGGGGTGTTGATTTTACTAATAGGTATCTAGACATGTTTTTAAATTATGGACAGTATAGCTACATGAACCATCTTTGATTTCCAGCAGTTTATTTGGTTTTTGAATGCTTGAACATTGCATGCTGAATTACTTAAAGGAAATCGCATTTAAAATATTGGAATAGAAAGATTTTGTATCATGTTCAAAGCTCAAACATTGAGACTGTGCAAAAATGTCTTACAACTGATAGATGCAGTCTTGTAACATATTCTGACCCTTTCAAATTGGTCATGATTGATTGTGAACTTTTCCATTTTATGATATTATAATGGAAAATAAGTAAATTGGAATTTTCCCTTCCCCTCTACCTGTAAACAAAGTTGTCATTACCACTGAGGCTGAAAGCACAGGATATACACAAGTCTGGACACCTCGACAGCTCTAGATGATGCTTTTATTCAACTCAATGTAGCCAACTTAATTTTCATCTCTATGTAGAAAAATATGTTTTCTTTCCCAAAATTTTTCTTCAAATTTATATATATATTTTTATAAACCTCAGGATTTTGATTTAGTGCAGAAGTCAGTGTTCTTTGGGTTAGTGCAGAAATGGTCAGTGACTCTGCATGTTCCCATTTTTATGTGTCCGGGTTGCATCTAAGTCAACATGAAAGTGCTCGGAATCAANAGCCAAGGACAGAAACCGTTCTGGTGAGAATGGACCTCGAGACAGCTCGTGAGAAGCTGAATCCAAGAACCCCAGCAGCTGAAGAGAAAACCCCCAAGGCAGAAATAAATAACCACTTAGCAGAACTTGATTATGTGCATTTCCTCTAATGAATCAATGAGTCATTAAGCCTGTGATCTTCGCACTATCCTGCACTCGTTGATCAGCCCCAGTATTCAAGGATCTGGCAACAAGACATTATCAATTGTCTCTTGTTGCTCTTGAACACACAGTTAAGTTGGGTATTTGCCATCCTAACATTAGAGGGAAACTCCAGCATTTGCCTGAACATTGGAACATACAGGTAGTCCTGAAAAGATTGTGAAGCTATAGAGGGGAGAATTATTCAAGTTAAGTGATGCAGCAGCTGTGGAGAGGAAAGAAACAGATTTTTGGGTTTCTCATTATGAAAGTAGTTTTACATTCTGTTAGGTATTGTCTTTATTGAATCTGGACAGACAGTCTTAAAGAAAAAGGAGAGAAAAATTCTTGGACTTGTATCACTTTTAATAGATTCCTAAGTGGTAGAAATACAAGTTAATCACCAACAGCTCCCTTTATTTTCACTACACAAAGTGTCTAAGAAAGATAAGATGAATAGCCTCCCAGGAGACTCCTGTTTTTCTGCCCTGAGTTATGAAGGTATCTTAGCATGACATGTGTAGACTTAGGTTTTGGAAGCCATGGGGTAGGTGAGAGATGAACCCCATCAATGACATCATAAGTCATGGGACAATCAGATATATTGATTTATTTGTATAAATACTTCTGAATAATTAACAGCCACAGGGCATGTACTTTGCTAAGGTATGCTGCCTCATATGTTTTTAATCTCATGATGTGTTACATATATATTTGTATCTTGCGTGAAATGAGCTCTCCATGGTTGAGAGATTTCCCATGTATTTGTACAACACATAGAAATACATCGCTGTGCCTCATTTTTCTTCACTGAACAGTTATTGTGTTCAACCAATTAAATAAACTTTGAATGGGTTAGTTATTGCAAAACTTAAAGTTTCCTTTTAGTTGTCATGTCCCAAGAGCAGAGGCTTTGGTGATGGGTGAAATGATCTCACCAGCCAGAGGGCACGTTAGCTTGTCAGTGTTCCTCCCAGGATTCAGTAAACCAGTTTACTGGTCAGTAAACCAGTCTCAGTGAACTGTGATGGGAAGACCCTTCACATGGAGATGTATAAGGACCAATGAAATAAAAGATTCCTGCTTTAACTTAATTTACTGTGACTGCATAAACTACATCAAAGCTATTCTACTTTTTTGTTTAAAAATATGTATTTCAATATCTGCTTTTCTAAAAGAAAAAATACTTGAGTCTTGGGCTCCATCATTTACTTCTGACACATCATTCTATCATATTATTTGCTACTTCTGAGTCTTTTGGCAATGCTGGTTTTTAGGCACCAGTTTTTCTTTATGGTTCTTTTAGTTAAATATTGCTATGCACAGGTGGATCTATGGTATGTTCATGGCTATTCATATGTTTAAAAAGGCTCTGAGTTGCAAAAGGGTAGAGCTGGCTTTTAAAACTCTGTGAAGAAATTATCATGTCTTCCTCTGCCTTTGGAGATCCAGCATGCTTCGGGGCACTTTTGTAATTTTTCTTACTGTTCTATAATGTGCAAGAAGAGTAAATATTTGCAACTCCAGAAGGAAAAGCAGCTTTAAGTTCTACATTTCACTCACTCCTGTCTCTGTAGCTTGTGCCTGTTAAGGTAAAGTAACTGAATCGAATTACTATTGTATACATATCTAAACTGAAAAGTCAAAAAAGTTCTATTTGGTACAAATAAATTAAGTAAAGAGGGTATGTTTTGATACTGCACACATGCTTATAAGAATCTGATTTATTTAATCAGAGGCAGAAACTCATGAGAAAGCCTGAAATACAGGAAAACTGTAGAGATGAGTTTATTGTATTTTAAAAGATATTGGTTAATCTAAATTATAATCTAAATGCATAAAAGCATATTAATTTGGTCACAATTTTCCAAAAATATTTAAGTATATAAACCCAGATTTTGCAAAGCACTGGTTCTGGATTAGTGCCTAACCCCAACTGAGAAGATAGAGGTTTGGGCAGTCATTCTGTAGGTGACCTTAGATGCCATGGTGCTGGTTGCAAGAAGCACGCCTGATTCTGGAACAATATTCAAGGCTCTGGTTCAGTTGCCAGAAGGTTCCTGGAAAGCAGATTTGAATAATCCTGTCTTCTAGATTGGGATTCATAGCACATAGAATGCTAGCACAGGGAGTTTTAATTCATCCTGTTAGAAGCACCAAAACCAGTGTGTCCCAGCTCCATCTTTAGGCTGCAATTAGCCATCTCTAAAATAAAAGCCCCAAAACAACGTCTTGCTTGAACTTTGACTTGTTGCTTTTCCCATTTTTACTTCCATAGCTTAAGTGATTGGACTTTAGCTTTCACAGACTGGGAAGGTTTGACTCAACACCTCTCATATTCCATAAGAGTGTGCAGGCATTATGTGGGACTTTTGTGGGATAGAAGAGATTCCTGACCAGTGTGTCTTAGAGGACTAATTTGTAATTTCCCACATGAAGTTTGACTTTACCACCCTGCAGTTAGCACTGTCCACTGCTGCTCATTCCTGTAGCAAGTTGTCATACTTTAACCAGTGTTCAAATATGGATGGAAAATCATCTTCAGCTGAAAGTTTATTCTTGCAATTGAGTCCGCAAATCGCTAGGTTGGAATTAATCTCTTTTTCTGAATTTGTTATCGTTTTTCATTCCTATCAGTTCATTGATCCAACTTCACCAGGAGAGCTACTAGCTCTTCTTTATAATAGTGCATAGTCTGCTGGGAAGGGCTTCCTACTGGAGTGCAGGGAATTCAAACTGTAGGTTTTGCTGAAATCTAAATATTTATTTTTAGGTCAGCTTCTATCAATTGATGGCATCAGCCCTTTCAAGCTAATAGTCACTGCCTTGAAAGTGATTTCAAATGTTGCAGTGTTATGCAAATTAATTTGATTTGCTCATTCTTAAAAGGCTGCATTTGTTAGAGGACTTATCTGATAAATGCCTGTTTTCTCGATACTCTAAAATTCTTCATCTGGAGGTCTGGACTTGGAAGTTATCTAGTCTAAACCAAAAACAATATTTAACAATATCCAGTGGGACAAGTATAGATGCCTTGGGAACTTTCTGCCTGAAGTCTTAAGCAGACTTTGCTTCCAAGCATACTCTGCCTAATTTGCTATCTTTAAAAACTGTATATAAAATTCCACCTCACAAACAGTTCAGATACTGAAGTACTTAATTTAGTATTTCTGATACGTCAGTAGGTGCTTGTATAGCAAATTTTTAGATTCTATTCCCTACCAAATGTTTTGGTTTCTGTTAAATTATATTCTTATATTAAAAGAAAAATGAGACACCTGTTACTGGGTACATTTTTTTAATTTGAAAAAAGGTTTAATAAGATATTTCAAAGTACTGCTAAGAAAGGAAAAGATAACAATACTCCAAGAAAAAGGATTGTTTAGATTTAGAGCATAATGTTGGCATTATGTTATTTTTCGTCACCTGGATCTTATAACATGAGGCATCTGAAATAATAGATCCAAAAGAAAAGAGAGACAACTAAAAAAAGAAAGCTGGTTAACACGGCACATAGGAATTACTTTATCCAAACTGGGTGTTTAAAGTTGACTGAACTCTTAATAGTCATATAACTTCCTTTTCTTATGTTCTCATTTTCCTCTAAGAGGAAAACCTCGTCCAGATAAAGGTGATGTTCCAACTTTGTTGTGCTAGTTGGCATACTGTGGAGGGAAAAATATTGGTCAGTGATCTGATTTAGAAAATCCCTTGTATTTATTTGTCTTATGTATATTTAAATATACATGTTAATTGTTATAGATTAGAAATAATAACCATGCTAATTATACTGAAAAATATATTAGTAATAAAATATATTAAAAATCAATATATTCAAGTCTAGAGAAGGAATATCTATTTCCTGAACTATGCTCCTACAGAATGTATCAGTGAGTAGCATCATAAACTTTTTAATGGAGAAAAATTGCATGAAAGTTAAAAAAAATCCCATAAGTCGTCTTCTAACTAAGGAGTATAAAGTAATATATTATTTCTTCCATTTCTTCAATTATTAATGTCCATATGTCCTCTTGGAGCTTATCACTGTGAAATTCAACAACATTCTTTCCACAAGAATTATTCATGACAGATTCCAAAAACCAGAGATGACTGAGACACAAAGTAGTATAGAATATTCAAAAGTGTGTCTCAGGAAGCCCAGATATTCACCCTGGTGAAAGCCAAGAGAGCTGAAGCGTGAGGAGAAAATAAGACAAACACGGCAGACCAGGGAAATACAGGGAGCAGTGAAAGAATGAATGAAAGGAGACACAGCACATAAATCAATGGGGTCAATGCTCTGAGCAGGGATAAGCAAGTTTAAAAATAACTAAATAAGGGGATGATCACAGAAGCCAAAATTGAAAATGTAGAGAAAATTGCAGAAGCTGTAAGGACAAACAATAACAGCTTTCACAAATACACAAGGAACAAGAGGTCAGTGGGAGAGGCTGTCATCTCTGTATGTGGGGAAGTCAGTGGCACAGGCTGCTGGGTGTGCTTGCTGGGAGACCACAGGGAATATGCCAGAAACACAGAGAAGTGTCCTGGAGGCAGAATCTGAAAAATTAATGAAACAAAGGATGAGAATGGAACAGGTTAAGAAAGAAAAAGAAGAAAATAGGGCAACTTAACAGTGGGCTTCAGGTCTGGTGGCCTGTTTCCCAGGTTTATGAAACACATAGTGAGGGTATTTTAACTCTTTCAGTCTATGAAGTCTGCAGTACATGAGGTATATATAAGCTGTGTGAGGTATACAGTTGAAAAGCAGAAGGAAACCAGTGCAAGCCAGCATTGCAGATGTTTTATGTGAAAAATCACTGCAATGATAGCTTTATCAGGTGTAAATCCAAGTACAGAAAAAAACAGATTAAGATTGCGGAATATCTGGTACAAATTAATTAGGAGAGTTTACAAAAGCTGAGTTGAAGTTAACTAGTGATGGGACAAGGAGTAATGAATAGAAATTGTAATAGAAGAAATTTAGGCTAGGTATGAGGAAGAAATTGTTTGCTGTGAGAGTGGTGAGGCTGTGGATCCCCCATCCTTGAAAGTGTACGAGGCCACCTTGGACAAGGCGTTTAGCAACCTGGTCTAGTGGAAGATGTCCCAGTCCATGGCAGAGGGGTTGGAATCTGTAGTCTTCAAGGTCCCTTCCAACCTAAACCATTCTGTGATTCTTTGAACTAGCATAAACCATTCCCTTAGCAAAACTACATATTTCCAAGCCTTAAGGTTGGATCCAACCATTAAAATACACAAATACTTGCTGCTTGTAGGTGCTGGTGTATCCTCAGTTTTAATTCTATAAGCAGAGACATTGACAATAGATTCATAAAGATAGAAACTAATGTCAAAGTTCACAACTTTACTTGAATAGCTGAGTTCCAAATAGTTACTTAATGAGATTTGTACAGCATCAAAGTCATCAGATAGCTAACTGGAATTGATTTCCATTGCCAGTTGTGCACTTTCCTGGAGGCCCTGTATCCCAAGTAATGCTATAGATTCTCACAAACTTTATAAAATATTGTATAGAAGACCATAAAGACGTGAAAAAAAGGTGACAAAATAGAAAAGATGACAAAAAATGGCAGTGATGATTTCTTTCTACCTTTGACCAATAATTTGTATCTAAAAAGTCATGCAGTTCTTAGTTGTTAAATGTAAAAATTAAACAACAGTTCAAACCAAAATAGATATATTTGTTATCCCCCTGTCCTCTGCCTCACTTCTTAAACTTCTGCAAATACCAAAAAAGATTGGTTTGGGGCATTACAGGATGAAAATTGTTACAATTATTTCGTGTTCTTAAATGAAAAAAGGTTGGGGCAGGTTGGATGTTCTGGCTTTAGTGTGACAAAATGGCCATGGCTGGATGGGACTTTGAGCAACCTGTTCTAGTGAAAGGTGTCCCTGCCCATGGCAGGGGAGTTGATCATTAAGTAGATGTTTTTTAAATATCATCTTTATGTAGATGATCTTTAAGGTCCCATCAAAACCAAGCCATTCCATGATTCTGTGAAAAATTCTAGTTTGTGTGAATGTCTGTGGGGAAAAATGTTGGCAGTTAACCCATCTGTCAGTGCCCTTTTAGTTCAGGGTTGCCCAAGTGTCATCAGTGCCACTTAAAAACTTCTAAGAAGGTTATAATAAGAGGAAGAAAAGAAATCCTGGGGATTTCTGGGGGTAAGCCTACTCACGTCTTTGGAAATAAAGACCAGGATTTTGAGAACATACAATTTAACAAATAATGGCATTGAAGAAGCTATAGTGAGGGTAGTATGCATCTGAAAGAGAAAGAACAGAAAGCAAGACACATCCATTCAGTAAATGTTAACCTGTCTGCTTAAATCGCATTGAACTGATATGCAGGTTTAAATCATATTGAACGATATGTGAGTTTCTAAAACATGCCTGAGCCCCAGAATGTGATCAACTCTTGTTTTCCAGGATGTAGCCTCTCTTAGACACCTAAATGAAACAGGTTCCTCCGTAATTATCCAGCCATTTTCCTTGGCATAACACACACTCTGAAATTCTAGTTCTGAGGAAAAATTCATCTGCCTTCTCTTAGAGCTCCATGCAGAGAGTTTCAATAGTCAGCAACTGAAACCCCATAGCACCAGGGAAAGCACCAAAATAAACCTGCAGTGGTCAGAACTACAAGAAACAGTGCTTCCCTTTCTCCCCGGGTTTTATGCAGTGTCCAGACTGATGAAGATTGAATTTCTGTTTGTGCCTTGATTGTGGTGATGTGGGATGCTTTCCATGGAAATATGTCCTACATTTCCCCTTGATTCTGGCCAGCTGGGTCCTGACCAAGAGGAGGACTCACAGGACAAGAAGCAGGACAGTCATTTGGCACTGAACTGTGGTGATCTAGGACTAGGATTTCTTCTATATTTATAGGTTTTACTTTGAAGTATCATTAGATAGAAACAAATATAGTCCAAAAAGGAAACACCAGAAGCTTAGGGCTCTCTATTTTTTCAGGTTTAGGACTCTTAAAATTAGTGAAGATTTGGGCTTTTCCTTGCCTGTTGCATCAGTTTCTTGCTTCCAGGCGCATTGGGGCTTATCTTCCATAAGAAGATGCTCTTCCACCAAACATGCCTTCTGGATGGAGCATGGCTCTGGAATCTGGAGGTTGTGGGTCTGTTCCCCCTCTAGCCTGCACCACTAGGCCTCAACTTTGTTGCAGGTGTCTGGAATCCATATTCTGCTAGGATTACTAGCCTACTCCCAAGTGAGGTGTATTAGAATCCTGCTAGATGGATGAACTTAAAATTTATGCAGTATTTCTCTATAGTGCTAATGTATGCAGGTGATCTTAGGCATGCTGGATTAGACTTCAAAGACACCTGTTGTCCCCACAGAGAGAAAAGTGCCTGTGTTGCGCAGAGAAGGTCTCCTGTAGCATGTTTATCCTGGATACCATCTTTTTTGACTGTCTATGTTCCTCAGATATGTGTGTGCCAGGCAGACTGTGAAAAAGTGATTTGAAATTTAGGTGAGACAAAACCTAAGTTAGGCACTTAAATAAAGTGATGGGGTGCTTAAATAGAATTGTTTTTGCCTAAGTAGCAGTTTAAGTGATCAGGGTGAATAGCTGCTGGGATGCAGTTAAATTAGACCAAGATCAAGACTATGAGGACACTACAGAGCGTAGTACTAAATGTGGTGAAGTGCCACATATTTCAGTGGTCTGTCAACAGAATATGAAGTATTATTAGAGTGGAAGAAAATAAGAGATCCTTGGTGTATTCAGATAAAGGGAGAAAGAATATAAAGTAAAAGGGTAAGTTATTAGTAATATGCAGAAAATTACAAAGAATAGTTCAAATATCCCAAAAACTAGTTAATCACAGGAAGAAGACTAAAAACTGATATAGCTTGAGTAATGTTATAATCACACAATGAAAAAGTTCAAAGAGGAAGTTCTTTGAACAAAAGGTAATGAGTGTGTGCAATCACTCTGCTCAGAAGGTTACAGAGGTTGCGCAAGGGAGATCAGGTTCAACAAACACAGATTATGTGACCACTGAGAAGCAGGTGGCTACTCTGGTAGGAGACCAAGACTCTGAAATACTATTTCTGTTACAGTGCATTAATATGATCAATAAGGAAGTGGTAATCAATTTTGAAAAGTCCTTCTTCATTGACAAAAGATTTTGTTTATTGTTTGATTTTTATTTTTTTTTTTTTAAGATGAGAACAGTTGTAACACTGGCCATGATAATTGTTGGGGTTGGTTGTGTTGGGGAGCTTGCTTTCCCATTTGTCCAGCCTTGTAGCATATAATAGAGAAGAACAGTGGGGAATTTAAGAGTGATTCATTATTATTTTTGTATTATTATGTTATTATTTATAATAATAACAAACAACATTCAAAATATTTTTCATCCATTCATATTTTTATTATTTAAACATCATTGAAATATGTTTTCACACAACCAAAATACTGAACACGACAAAATTATGGAGCATTATTTCTGAATGTTGTACTGCTATCTACAGGTCGGACAAGATTGCCATTTTTTAATCTATATTCATCTGCCTGAGAAAGGAGTGTAACATAGTAGATAAAAATGAATGAGAAAGAGAAACACACATTTGTATCACTTCTGAAACTGTTATGCTGTCGTGTATGTGTGACATTTTCAGGCAAATAATAGTCACTTGCATTTTCACAGGTTTTTTGTCCTCCCCCTTGGTCATCATTGCCTAAACATAACTTTACTTTGAAAGCATGCATTTTGCTAACAGCAACTAATCATCATGTAGAATTAGAATATATGACTAAATAAAATCTGGAGGATAGTGTAATATTTTGCATCTTTTTTTTTCTGAACAGTGTTTATGGCTGTCCATTGGCAAAAAAAAGAAAAACGCAAGATAAGCAACCCCAAGAACCAGCCCCCAAAAGAAAACCCTTTGTGGTTAAAGCAGACAACTCTTCAGTAGATGAGTGCTATGAAACTGATGGAACAGAGGAAATGGATGAAAAGGAAGAAGAAGAAGAGGAAGAGGATGAAGAAGAGGAGGAATATTCTGATGATAATGAGGAGCAAGGTGATGAGGAGGAGGATGATGAGGAGATAGATCGAGAAGAAGAAGAGGAGATTGAGGAGGAAGAAGAGGAGGATGAAGAGGAAGGTGAAGATGTAGAGGATGAAGAGGAGGAGGAGGAAGAAGAGGAGGAAGAAGAGGAGGAGGAGGAAGAACGTGGTAATAATCAGAGTATTAGTAAAAAGTAAACAATGTGTGTTTTCTGGGTTAATCTTCTAGTGTGGTGTGTGAGGATTTAGCTGTTCAGTTCTCATTAAAGCTAATGGAAGTCATGCAGTTAAATCTCTCTGCTCCACACTGAAAATATACCCCACTGTGTTCTCTCAACACTTATTTTAATAAGTCTGTCTTCCAAATATTTTTAATACACCAGCACTCACATTTCAAACAAGGAGGGTGGAGGTGTGTTTGTGCTAAAAATGCTTGCATAAAATGTAATCCTAGTAGTGGATTAATGCATGCAGTTACCAGGAGAATATTCACAAAGGTACAAGCAAAGCATCAGCTACAGCTGGATGCCTGTACTGATCATTTGCAAGGGTATTTGCTAGATCTGTTTATAGAATGTCAACAATTACCCACATAAATTCTGTCACAAGTTTGCAGATAATTTTTGTGAGCGAAAATGGACCTCTTCCCTTTGAAAATTTTGCCTTATACTTCCCCCTATGCCGAGCAACTATTCAGAACTAACTATTATAATATACTTTGGTTCTTTTAGACTTGAATTCTGTGTGTTTTAGTTGATTCTATTAAAAATATAATGAGTGACAGGTTTACATAGATAATGTCTTTCTAAAGTTTATATATTTTTGTTATCATGCCATGGCATAAATGCCATTTAGACATACAGGTTACTGATAGTAACCAAATTAATGCACTAGCAATGTGATTAGCCTATTCAACTTCCTCTTTTTCTGGGATATTGGACTTTATATAATACTTTCAAAATATGTAATCACTGTCCATTTACTCCTTATGCTGATGACAGACATCATAATGCACTGGGGTGAAATGAAGGAATCATGCAAAAATTAATGAGCTATCTAAAAAGTATTTTGTTCCCATTTCCAGGGAACACGTTTTTGGTTGGGTAGATTCACCTTTCTAACCAATAAAAATATAAGAAAAGCTTTCAGCACTCCTCAGTTGGATTCCTCTTAGGAACCAGGTATGAAAGTTGTATGACTTTTGTTTCAGCATTCTGTAAGGTCAGATCTTAGATCTTAAAGAAAGACTTTGGAAGTATTCTTTCCCTTTGGGTGAGATGGTGGCCAGCTGGGTGGCTGTCAGAGTTTTCTCAGATACTGCATCAGTAGCATTTCCTTAATTGCCTGAATTTACCACAAAACGGGTAGAGAATAAGTGGTCAGCCTTAAAAGTTTCATGAGTTTGATGCAACAAGGAAGTAATTTCCTTTTGCAGGGAACTCTGCTGTTTCAGAACCTGGAAGAGAAGCTGTGTTAGATCAGGCTGATGTGCAACTGCTGTTGCTCTCTTGATGAGCAAGTGCAGGATGTCCAGCAGTTTCTTTAAAAATAGTGGTGACTAAGTTTGTTGGTCTTAGATTATGGTGCAACTGCTGCTGTGATTTCAGCAGACATTAAAAGCTTTGAATCTACACTATCAAAAATGATGAAAGAAAAAAAAACCTAAAGAAAACTCAAGAGCTCAAAAAAATTGCTTCTGGCAAGCCAGCAGGCTTGATACTCAGTTTATTTTTCTATGATAATGAAACACAGTGGTTTGCTTATTCTGACACAGTTACACATGCAGTTAGTGGTCCTAATCAATGTGAAGAGACTGACACTGTTTTTTGACTGCTTTCCTTCCATATATAGTAGGCTGTGGTTAAGAACTGCAAAAAATTTACAAAGGTACCTCTATTAGCTGCTCTGTGTATTACTTGAAATTAAAACTTACACAGGTCAAGTTTTTCTTAGGAACTCATGGTATTCCAATAATAAAACAAATGTACATTAATAAATAATATATGTTCTCTCTAAATGATTAGTCATTAAGAAAAATTCTGCATGAAATCAGAGAAGTGATAATAGAATTTTATTTTAAAAGTATTTCATGATCATTTTGAGTATCAACATAGTAATCACTATGCACAGTCCCAGTTAGAGCAGAGATGATTTACAAGGAAGAGTTTCTAGCAATTAATTAAGACGGTAGTATGGAGTTCCTTATGTCTATGCCAAAGAGTAGGGAGTGATAACAGTTTGGTTTTGGTGAGGTCTAGAGACTAATCAATAAACCATATTTTTTAAAATAGCTTCTTTCCTATTGTTTCCAGTAGGGATACTGATGATTTACTTTATCCTCCTTGTAGCATGAGCTGGACTGATAGCATTTGGACTGCTGATTTTCCAGAAAAATGAGGTGCAAAATTAGGTATTCTTATACTACATGGTCTGAATATGACTCTTGCCTTTATCTATTGACTATATGGAAAATTAGATCTGTCAGCTATGAATTTAGTTGTCTCAATAACTTGCTGCTCACTATTAGGCTCACTCTAATATTGTAGCAAACCACCTTATATGTCACCTTAGCAGGAAGTCTTAATGTGTCGTTCCTGTCCCTAGAAAAAAAGGCAGAATTATCCACTGATCACCGGTTCTCATAGAAGTTTCTGTCACTACTGCTGTAGATCATAGCAGTTCAGAAAATTTCCAGAAGTAGCTATAGTCTAGGTGAACAAAACCATGTCATAAAATCATAAGTATTGGTGGCAGAAGAATTCCATCAGCAAGTATAGGATAGGACTATAGAGGCAGCAGTGGGGAAGAGGGGAAGGGAGAGGGTAGGATGGTAAGGGTAAGGTATTTTACTGTTTCTTAGGTCAAATTCAGTTTTCTAGTAAAAAGGATAAATCCTGGGAAACTCAGGAATGTCGCTGGAATGTCATTGCCCATTCCTTTTTTGTTTAAAGTAATGGGAATTTTGGATGGGGTTCTCAGCAGATACAGATAGTATACAAGTAATGTAGATAAATAGTTCCTATGGGAAACACTTGGGCATTCACTGACACCATCACCATTTCTTGAAAATCACATCTTTGTAGCCTTGTCATTGGTAATCTACATGGAAAACACAGATGTATCCTAACAAAATATCAATTTAAAATGAAATTTAAAAAAGCCAAAGTTTTTTTGATGAGTACTAAATGCTTTACTTTTGCACGCAATCTTTTGAATCAAAATTCATGTTTTTTTATACTCTCCATCAATGGCTAGCATATCCTCTAGATTTCCATTAAATCTGAATCTCTTTCAAGAGCAAGTATTTATCCATCTATCTATCTATGAAGAGACTTGAGAAGCCCTTAATGTTCAACACAGGCTCTAAAGGAAAGATGAATCTTTCTGATTTCCCTTCTGTCCCAGGTAAAACAGGAAAGATGGAGATGATGTGTGTTACCTGTGATAACCTAACCTGTAAATTGAAATACAAATGGGAAGGAGTAAGAGTTAAGGCTGCTTTTGGAGCATCCCTTCTCTGTGATGGCAGCTGCCGAGAACCTTTGGATTAAAAACTGAAGTGTGCATTCAATTTTCAAGGTGAACCAAAGTACCTTCTTCTGAGATGATCTTGCTTCAGGTAGTTGGATCCTGAAGACTGTTTCACAATGCTTTTCTGTTTAAAAAAATCTCCCTTGAAGAAATTCCTGGAACAGAAGTTCCAAGGAACCATTTAGTCCATATCACATGAAGGCATTCAAAATGCTTGTACTCTGGGATTTTTGTAATCAGTAACAGGCAGAGTTAGGTTGATTCTAGACTGAAGGAATTTTGATACATCATTTAAATCCATTTCACAGATGATGCTACAAAAACAACTGCAGTTTCTTGACAGGTGAATTAGGAGTCTTTTAGATTGTACCTTATGTTTCCTATTAAACTCAAAGTAGTTGGCATAACTAATATACTAATATGTGGTATTGTACCTAATTTTTCAAGTGAAATACTCTTCAAAAATAGGTGTAAACCACAGATAGCAGTGTGTGTTCAAAGGAGACATAGAACAGATTTTTTCTAATGAGAAAAACTAGCACATGGAAAAGAGATAGACATTCTACTTGTTTTCATATTTCATAGAATAGAATTATTTAGATTGGAAGAGACCTCTAAGATCATTGAATCCAAGAGTATTTGTTTAAACTGTAGGATTGTTTTTTAAAAAAATCTCGTCATATTTTTGTGTTTTTTCTTTCATTTGCGTGAACTCAACACAGGTAGACCCTCAAAATATGAAATCCACCTATCAGCTCTATTACTAATGTTAGTGCTGTTCATTATTTTCTTGATCCCCCTAGCAGATTGCATCTGAAGCACTTGTGTCCTCTAAGCAAGAGGAGACCCAAACCCCAATCTAAAAGATGAAAGAATCCCATGTGCTGAGGAAAACATGGTGGCACACAGCTTCCCAGCTGTGCATGCTGCTGAAAACACTCCTGATAAAGTAAACATCTTGATAAAATGAAGGCAACCTATCTGTATTAGTAAGGTCATCTCTAGCCTGCTGACCACTAATCATGCTCATTTATTCAAACTGCTAGAAGGAAAGTGGTCATCTATTTGGTGAACACAGTAGGTGTTCGGTCTTAATCAGAGCAGAGAGCTACACTCACATGTACCTCTCACACAATACACTTGATAGAAGTAAATTATAGCTCTAAATTAAGAGCTCAGCTGATTAGAGCATAATGCTAATAATACCAAGGCTGTGTGTTTGATCCCTTTATGGGCCATTTCCTTAAGAGTTGCACTTGATGATCCTTGGAGTTTCCTTCCAACTCAGAATATTCTGTGGATCTACGATACATGCTTTTTACATTGAAGAAGCAAGCATGGATTACAGCATGTTCTTCTGCTTAGCTTTTTATATTTCATATTGAGAGATTCAGACTCAGCCTTTTCACTAAAATTTTTGTTGGAAATAATGCAATTAAAATATTTGGTACTGGTAATTTAGGCCTGGAAACTTCAAGGTTATTGGAGTAGGGTGAGGAAACAGCTAGCTGGTAAATACCTTGTAGGTACTTCTATTTCTTGTGGAAAAAGTTTGGATTTTTCTGTTGCTTTGTGGTTGGTTGGTTGGTTGGTTAGTTCGTCAATTGGTTTGTTGATTGCTTAAATATGACTCAAGTGTTAGTAAATTCTGCTTTTTACTGTGTTCCATGATCAAGGTCTCTACTATACAGAAATTATATAGATCGTATAATTTAAGCTCATTAAAAAGCATTATTTAAACAGAATTTTATAATTCTCTGAAGGAAGATTGGGTCTGATCCTAAGCTTATTTGCATCAAGACAAATCAAGAATAGCTTTATGTCAGTAGCGTTCCATTTATGTGAGGTGGTATGTTGCACATGTCATCCCTAACTTTTCCCCTGTTTGAAGAACTGTTTTAGAAGATTTCCTTTGATTTGAATGTTTAACTCAAAAGCTGATTAAACCTTCTGAGCTGTGTCTAGAAACTTGTATAGCCCTCTCCATCTTAACTTGCACATTTAAAGAAAGGAATGTACTTAAGTATCATTCATCATGTAGAGGTTTACATATTAACTCCTTTCCTACAAATAAAAGGCCTTAAATGATAATATGAAATGCCTTATCCTTCAAAAGCAACCAATTAAATTATAGCTTTCTGCAGTGTAGAGAAATTATTCACCTTTGGTGAGACAGATTATAGATCTCTGTCATACACAACTTTGGTTGATGTAAGCAGAAATTCTGTAGAGGACACTGGCATACTTAGAGTTCAGGGTCTGAACTGAAGACCTTAGTAAAAGCATCCAGGAACACATTCGGCACCAATTTTCAATGCTGCTTTATTCTGAAACTGTTTTACATGGCATGGGGCTGCTTGTTTGTGTTTTTAATACACTAATCCCTTCCTTCAGTGTTAGCTGAACTTGAGATGTTGGGCCAGTGTCACATTGTTTCAGGGCTTGTCTGCAACCAAAGCTTTCTGTCATCTTGCCAGAGAAGTAGGTTTGGAAAGGAACCATGTCTCAGCAGTGCTGCTTTGGATTCTCAAGGTTGCAGTCCTCAAGAAAAGGCTACCTTTTCTGCATTTCCACTGCATCCTTCCATCTGCAGAAAAATGCTTGTAGATCCTTGATTTTTTCCTATTTTGTTTGTTGCCTGGAAAGATCTTACAGTAAAATTAATTCTTTCTGGAATAAGATGGATTGGAGAAGTAATTAACGTGCTGTAGTCTGAGAGCTGTAACTCTCTTCTCACTTGGACTCTCTGTAACCTGTAATTGCCAATGATCTCCTGGTTTTGGCACAATTGTGCCAAGAGGCCAGTTGGTTATATGGGGTAGTGCTTTAAAGAACCAATAATTAGCTCAACCTATATCTACATCCATATCTACAAATGTGGATCAACTCTTTGCATCCATATCTATAAATGACTTGACATTGTTGTAGAAGGTCTCACATCTGGAATATGTCACTTTTAGAAACATATTCAGGGGTTGTACAGAGCTGAACTCTCCATGACCTTGCTTTAAATTCCTTTGTCTTTCACAGTGCTACTTCAAAGAGTCTGTTGCCCACGCTGTACTATACCTTACAGTGACCACAGACTCTGTGTGAATCCTTCTTGACACTACAGATGTAATGATTCTTTAAAATAACATTTGCTTGGCCAGTATTAGAGGTTCCTGGTTTTCCTCTTGTGTTTAGAGTGCTGCTCAAAGAGCAGTTTTGATGACCCTATTAATTCCCAGTTTCCACCGGGCTTACAGTGTTTGTCCTAACAGAGTGAACACAAAAGGTAGCTTTTCACCCTGAAAAGCAGAGAACTTTATTTGGTAACTGTGGGAGTTAATTTTGCCCTATTAAACCTCCACCAGGAGATAATAAAATGAAATAAAATCACAGACTAGATTGATAATTTCTTCTGATTCATGTCCACAAATCAAATTGCAGTCCTAGAAAATGCCTCAAATCACAGAAATTTTGTTTAACTGAAATATATAAACCTTTTGAAACACAAGTATTGATGTGTAATAAACATATATATGTAATTTTGAATACTTTCGTGTTATGGAAGTATTTCCTTATTTTACAGGTTTCAAAACAATTGACATTTGTTCTTTTGTCACTTTTATCACATGTGACATAGTCTTTTTTTTCCCTTCTGTAAATTAATGTATTATTCAAATTTTTTCCTTGAGTGTAGACTCTGGGAGCTACAATTAATGAGCTGGACAGCAAGAAAGGCCAAGTCATTTAGCAGAATACAAAAAAAACCCAAAACTAATCATAGGAAAGAAACCACCTAAAGGAGGCTGGGTTTGCTCAATGTTGTTGAAATCCTCAGAATTATGTGGTCACGTTAAGGCTTCATGCAGACAGCACTGAAAATACTCACATTAAGCATTTCAAGTATCCATACCACCACATGGAGAGTGTGGCAGATATTATATGCTGTCTGCAGTAAACATTATTGCTATAACAATAATTTGTGGTGGGTCTGTCAGAGAAAGTTATCAGAATTGACAACTCAAGATTTAGTGGGGGTTTATTAGATGAACCCATCATCTGATAGTTCTGTCATCCCAAAAGCTTAATTTTGCAGGCTGTACTATTAAAAGAGGAAGGGTAAGAACTGCTATTGCTGTGACACTAAGGGAATGCCACAAGGGAACTGAAATTACAATTATAAAAACAGACAAATCAAGCAGGCATTTTCTTCCTTGTGCTCCACAGACACGGGTTAGTGAAAGAACAGGGGCAAGGTCTGTGTCATGAACACTTAACACAGGAGTGTTTGCAAAGCTGCTCAGGCCCATGTCAGACTAGGGTTCTGTCATTACAAAGCATATGTGGTGAGATTCCTTACTTGTCATATATACTTTAAGGCAAGCTGTGCAACTGCTTTCTTCTGATTTCTATTGTATCAGATCTATTGTTTCACCAACTGCCTCCACTTATTTTAGAAGTTCTGTGTAAACAAGATACATCTGCTAAGCAATTTCTTGGACACCCTGTAAAGAACTGGGCTGAAGATTTACTGAATATTGTCATTCTGTCATCTGCAATAATTACAGCATTGTTCAACTTTAAGGCTGGCATCCAGTGGAAAGTTAAAAATTGTTTCTTCTTCTATTGCAATGCGTTGAGTAAAACTTTGCCCTCAGATCATTAAGAGAAAATACATTTTAAAAAGTAATAGTGGAAATAGAGAATAACAGATCATTATTAGGAATGACTGTTAGGAATAGGGCTGAAGTGGAACTTAAAAAAAGTATACTAAAGTTTATAGTAATGTTTGTTTATTATGTAGTGTGCACAGTCTATGAATGTCCTTCCCTGGAAATACAACCAAAAAGGACAACTTTTAAATGAACAGAAACTGGAATGCTGTCTTAGGAGCCAAGGATCCTGTTATGATTGTGGAGTGAGATAAATGTTTCACAGTAGAATGGAATGAAAATTCTGCCCGTCTGTCGTGCAGGTGCCTGAGTCAAGTGTAACAAGTGATGCAGGAGTTCAATGCCACATGTCCTTCTTTCCTAACACAGAAGGTTGGAGACTAGACCAGTGACTGCTTTGCATAGGGAATGCTCTTACACACATTGCTGGAGCTCTATCGCACCCTAGAAAAAACATTCATGAGCTGCCATAGGCCAGAGTGGGTCATTCTCCTGAGAAAGCAAGCCATGCTGAGATCTTTGTTCCAAGGACCCTGTAAACTATCTCATGGCTTGACTTCTTAATATTAGGGTACAAAACCAGTCCTGGGCACAGGCAACAGACTGTATTTCTCTCTTCAAGGCAAGTGTCCTTGTATAACATCTACAGCGAAGACATCCTATTTTTGCATGACCAAATAGCATAAAAAATAGTATGGGTCTTATTCTACTCTTGTGTTTTCTGCTTCCTAATGGAGCTTGAATCCAGTCTAGCTTTTACTGTGGTGATTAGCAAATGTTTTTGGTATTGAGTCTGTATAAACCAGGAGAGCTCATACTCTTACTCTTCTGGTTCCTTAGAGAGTGATCCACTAAAGAGTATGTTTAATCTGGGCAATGGGCAGGTGGGGGTGAGCAGGGGAAATGAAGCAAGAAGCAGGCCATTCTTTGCTTGGCTACAAATTAAGCAAGCCAATCAAAGCAACATTTCATGGAAAGCCTTTTTCTTTCAGGTGTGCATTAGAGCATACCTATTGGATTAAGTTTGTCTGGAAACTTATGTGTGAAAACACCCAGTGTCCAGAATCTTTTGGTGCTTAAATAGCAGATAGGTGGAGAGTTTTGTAAGGCTGGAGCTGTACGCATCAAAGCAGAGCTTTGAACAGTTGATCAGTGTTAAGGTGTCTCCCAAGTTTATGACACAGATGAATATAGATGTAGTTGTATCACCAAGAAAAACAGAAATATGACTGTTCCTTTCTATACAACATACCACATGAGAAGTCTAATCTGAAAGTGTTTTAGACATTACTGCTGCTATTCATACTTTATTTATTTATTTATTTATTTAAGTGATTCATGTTAAAATCTCATTAAAGATATGGTATGACTTTAAGAAAAAAAAACTGATTCAATGGCTGGAGGGTCTTCGGACACAGAAATGGAAACAGTAAGTTCCAAATCTGAAAGAGGTGACAGGACTTAAACAGGAAAGAGAAATGCAGAAAGATGTGAACAAACACTTAGGAGGTCATCATGGGAATACTGCAGAGAGCAAATGAAATATGCTGTTAGGATTCCTTCATGGACACCAGGAAATTACAGATGTGAAAGCTGAAGTAAAGAATCTGCATTATGTGACATATTTAACAGTTAAAAGGCTTTATGATGGAAGATCAGGGCTAAACAAAATACCCACACCCACAGGTGATACAGCACAGTTTCTTCTATTTTCTCCTCCCTAGATATATATGAGCATGTTCCTATAGTTCATGATGTGAGGTAGCTTACTGTGTCTTTTTTTCTTAATGATAGAATTCTTTATCATTGTCATTAGTAGAATCAGAACTAGACGCAGAGCACTTTTAGAACCCCATCCAATATGTGTAGACTCTCTGAGACTTTTTATAATATTGTAAACAAGGATTTTTAAACTATATTGATGTCTGTATAAGATACAAACAGCAATGAGCCAAAATTACTGTTTAAAAAATGCATAACTAAAAGTAATAGTAACGTATTCATTAAAGAAAGAACTGTCCTCTGGCAAGTGTTTTGCTTGGAATCTGCAAATTGCACATCATTGAGAAGATAGTGTAGAAATAATGTACATAGTTTATCTGAGTGTTAGGAATGGATTTGTTGCAGTTCTATTTAATAAATTAATTTTAAGTCATAAGACATCATACAACACCAGATACAAAGGAACAGAGGGGAAAAGTTCATGTTGGATAGTTCAATTCCATTGACTGCTAAATAGCTCAGATACTTTAGTGCATAGAAAGTTAAATTAATGAGACTAGAACCTAAAAATAATCACACAAAAGGCAATTGAAAGGGAGCAATATGTTAAAGTGAAAAAAAAACCAAAAAAACACAGACATAATGTAAGGCAGAAGTAAAGATATTGGCTTTATCTCATGTACATTACTTTCATAAGAAGAACTTCAGCAAAATAACTTCCAGGCTGAAGCATCCTGAGACCAGGCTCTGACTCACGTTTTAGTTTTGTATGGTGTAGTATTTTCTCTGTGTCTATGTGTGTGTATTTTGGAAAACTGGCTATTGTGGTTATTTGATTGATCTTTTTGTTGTTGTTGCTTGTTGTTTCTGCGAGGATAGCTATTTTCAGCACAGATGCTGTGCACTGAGGCTGTGCTGCTGTGCTCAGTTTAGGCACTGTGAGACTGGCAACAAAGCCACTGCCATCATAGCTGGCAGGTACACATTTAGTTGGAAATCTATAGAAATATATGTAAATATGTAAGTTGCTATTTGTCCAGTAAATATCCAAGTATCCTTTTAGGAGTTTCAAGCTTTCATCATCAGGGCAGATATTCCAGTGCAGATCTGAATAGCAGTGTGAAATCCCTCAATTTCTAAAATGGGAGCAGTGTGAGGACTTCAGGTGGACAGGTACTTGGAAGAACCTCACTGGAAATATCTTTTCAGATGCCATAGTGCTATAAAAGGTGGTCTATATCTGGTACTATAGCATACATTTCCTGCATTTGACAGGTATTTGGGACTCTACTCTCATTCTTACACACTTCCAGTCACACGGGCCATCTGTACACATACGTAGATGGCAAATAAACAGAAGGTACTAAAGACTCTTTGTAGCTAGCTAAGAGCCAGTGACTCACCATTTTCTCTTTTTTGAGGTCCTCTCTATATGTGTACTTGTCTGACTGGAGTACCATGATTTGCCAGGGTTGACCCTGGCTAGATGCCAGGTGTCAACCAGAGCCACTCTTACCATTCCCCTCCGGAGCTGAGATAAAGTCAGGGGTAACTCAACAGTTGCCATCAAAGGCAGAACAGAGTCAGCTTGGGGAAATTACTTGAATTTACCAATGAAAATCAGAGTAGGATGAGAAGGAAAATAAAGCCTCTTTTCCAGGGTCTACCTGCCCTCTCCAGAGGTGCAGGGAGACAGGGACTGAGGGTTACAGGCAGTTCATCACAGGTTGTTTCTCCCACTGCTTTCTCCTCAAGCAAAGGAGTCCTTCCCTTGCTCCAGTGTGGGATCCCACCCATGGGAGACAGTCCTCCATGAATTTCAGTATGGATCTTTCCCATGGGCTTCAGTTCTTCGCACGGCTCCAGCATGGATCCCTTTCTGCAGGGTTCAGCCCTCCAGTGTGGGTCCTCCACGGGGTCAAGCAGTCCTGCCAGAAAAGTTGCTGCAGCATGGGCTCCTCTCTTCATGAGGCCTCAGATCCTGACAGGACCCTGTTCCAGTGCAGCCTCCCCACAGGGTTACAGCCTCTTTCAAGTGTCCACTAGCTCAGATGTGGGGTCCTGCACAGGCTGCAGGTGGATCTCTGCTCCACCATGGACCTCCATGGCTGCAGGGGCACAGCTGCCTCACCATGGTCTACACCATGGGCTGCAGGGGAGTCTCAGCTCCAGTGCTTGGAGCACCTCCTTCCCCTCCTGTTGCTCTCATATATTCTCACTCAACTCTTCTCTGTCTGCAATTACTAATGCCCAATAAATTTTCTTTTTCTTTCTTAAATATGTTATCACAGAGGTGTTTCTACCATCATTGATGGGCTTGGTCTTTGCCAGCAGTGGGTCCAGTGGAGCTGGCTGGCATTGGCTCTCCTGAACATGGGGAAAGTTGCTGGAAGTTGTAGCCCACCGTGCTACCAAAACCTGCCATGCAAACCCATGGTAAATGGTGCACATTTGCATTACTCATTCCTTCTGAAATGTGTTTTCCATTGATCCCAGCTTACAGATTTTCCTGCCTTTGTCTCTTCAGTCATATTAATCAATGACTACATCTATGTGAGTGAATAAAACAGACCACTCATAGAGGTGTCATAGTCCACTCATTTAATGCTGAGTTGCAAGATTTGGGTGCATATACAACTAATCTTTTACTTTCCAAATTATGTTCACCACATTCAAGCTCCTTGGGAACGGTCCCTAACCAGCACCTCTTCACTTCACCTGGACACTGCTGGAAAACTGCTAAGTCACTCAAGTCAACATCATGCCAGAGCCTCACTAATTAATAGGAACAGAACTGAATATTAATAATAGACAGCTATAACCAAATAGGTAAAGAATCCTTTGTATTTACTTTCTTCTTACACTATGAATTATTACTCAGCCTTCCCTGTCATGAGAACATAGGGAATGAGACAAATGTAGTTTAAAAAGCTAGATGAAGGAATAAAAATAAAGGAGAAAACCCCCTAACTAAAAGATTTACATTTTAGATGAAGTCAGGTCAGGCAATTGTGCATATAGATGTCTTTGTCTTTCCAGATTCCTTGGCACTGAACTCATTGAGGGGGTAGAAAGAGAGACATGAAGAGAAAATTTCAATGATATCATATTTATCAGTTCTCATCCTCTAGAATGGTAGTGATATGTGCCTCTGTCCCTTGGCCAGTCAGATGAGCTTATCAAAGCACAAAGATAGTTTCTTTAATAAATGAAACACAACTATAAAAAGTAATTAAACTTATTATGGAGACCAAATAATAATGTAAATCATGCAGTCATAAGCATATTCCCATCAAAACCATCTGTAGTATCCCATCCACACCAGCCTTTCCTGATATATCTTTGTCTATCCACAGCCTAAAAATAGTTCCTTTTGGGTAGTTCCTCATTCCTTCCACTCAGCAGTTCCTATTGTGTTATACTAAAGATACCACTGAAATTCAGCAAGGATCAACTTGAAAATTTTGAGTAAAAGCAATAAAGAGAGGATTCACCCCATCAGTTTAGTTGATAACTAATCAAGATAACTAGTCACTTTTAGGGGATAAGTCATCCAATCTACTATAGATACCTGTGTTAGGAGGAAAATGATATCCCAGGATGCGTGTTTTTGTCCATTAGCTGTAAATGGAATCTAGATGTGTAGTTCATATGGAGACATACTCAGTATGGCCTAACAATGAGTCAGAGATCTGAACTGAAACCTAAACAGTAAAAAGAGATGGTGTATCCCCATACTAAAGATTACAACCTCTCATCTCAGAGATTTGTGTGAGAAAGAAAATATTGTTTTTTAAACTGAAAATGTGTTCTTCAGGCTGCATTCTTTGTAAAGCAATGACTATGGAGATGGATGTAGGCACAGGTCACTGTCTCTGCAGCAGTCTTAGGAGTAGCCCCATGAAAAGCTCCTTTCCAAGAGCTCTCTGAGTGGGTGTTCTGCCATCACTGCAGCTGGTCCTCTGCTCCCCTGCTGTCTTCCTGCTGTATCCCAGTATCTGGAGAATAGATTTCTCTTCCTCATTGCCTGGTGCCCTGCTGAGCTGTGGAACCCTGAGATAAGGCAAGAAACTGCCAAACTCCACTGAATCATTATAAGGCTATGAGATAAAATATCTCACCTCCCTCATATCGACTTCCTGGGGAGACAAAGTAGGATGACATGAATGCCAGTCATGAGCTAAAGCCATCTCATTATCTGTCCAGACAGAAGTCAAGTTAAAACAATTAAGGGCTGCCTGAACTTGATTCACAAAGAAGTGTGGACCAGGTGGGAGTGACTGGCTAAATTGTCCTGCCCTTGCAAACCCAGCATATCCACTTCTGTTCACAGATAATCTCAGAAAGTCCCTTCTCAAACCTAAACATATGCCTTCATACCAAATATTGTAGATACTGCAAACCAAACAAGCAAACTTCATACCAATCAGGGACTTTTCCTTCTTAAAGGGATACCAGTAGGTAACCAAAAAGTATTTTCTGACTCTGTGGTGGAGAAAAACAAGACAATTCCCAGAAAACTTCGTTGCCTTTTGACTTTTGGAAATAATGTTTGGCTGTCAGCATGAAATACTTGAGAAACAGAAATCAAAAGAAATGATTATTCCATTTTATGCAGCACTCACACTTTTGTATGTGGAGTATTAGGTCCAATTTTGGGCTCATCAGCACAAGAAAGTCTTGCAATATTGGAGTCCAGTGATGAGTAACGAGGATGATTAAAGAGATGGACCACATGATGTGCAGAAACATTGAAAAAAACCAGTTTGTTCACTTGAGGAAGAAAAAGCTAAGGGGAGAACTTAGGCTTCAGTTACTTGTATGGAGAGTGGAGAGAAGATGTGTGTAGCATAAAAATAAGAGGCAAGACACAAGCTGTAACAAAAATAAGAAAGTCCATTTAGAAATAAGAATTAATTTCTCACCATGACAGTGGTCAAACACTGGAATGGATTTCACAGAGATGCTGTGGTATTTCTGTCCTGGAAGACCTTTAAAGCTGAACTGACAGAACACGGCCCTAATTGCTCTAAGCTGTCCCTTTTTTTGAGCAGATGTTGGACCACAGAGCCTCCCTAGGTCCCTTCCAGCTACTGAGTGATTCTATGGCACTGTCAATAGCATGTGACAATATCTTAAGATCAAAGAAAGCCAAGCAGTATCTGTGGTGAAATGACAAAACCTTAAACATATTGGTTTGAGTCAGAACCTAGATAACCTTTAAGGAGCTCTTGCAGTCTGGCACTTGAAGCAAAATTACCTCAGTCATGATCTTGTCAGAGGAGCTGTTGGATAGCCTTAGATCCTTTTCCAAACTGTACTCATACAGGTAGCTTGTAGGGATTTGGATTGAGAAAACATGTATGAATAACAAATGACAGAAAATTTTAAAACTACATTGATCAGTATTACCTGATGCTCTCTGTCTTTACATTAATAGGAATAACCCAAGTAAGAACATCAATATTCTAGCAATACTTACTGTGAACTTTTGTAGATCAGGATGCTATTCATGCAGGTGTGACAGAAGCAGAGGCATAATAATAGGCCATACAAATGGCAAAAAA
>VYXD01013439.1:184377-284991 GCA_013397195.1 Hylia prasina | reverse complement strand
AAAAAAAAAAAAAGGACTATTTCAGGGCATTGATTATGTAAAACACCTCTGCCTTTAGACAAGAATACCATGATTTGTACAAAAAACTAAATCTTCAAAATACTTTTATACCAAAAATAATTTATTAATATTCTTTTAAAAATGTGTTTAAATGGCAAGAAGATGAATTAAAAAGGAATATCTTTATGTATTAGTCTTTATGTGTTATCACTCCACAAAAGGAAAGAAATTCAGATCTGTGAGGATCACTTTTGGTCCTTTGGGAAAAGTAAAAAAAAACAAATCAAACCAAAACAAAAAACCAAACAAAAAACAAGCAAACAAAAAAAAAAAAAAACAAGAAAAAAATAAGGTAGTACTTAAATTTTCAGCAAGCAAAACCAGATAAAAAGTGGAACCTATAGAAAATTAAAAAATCAAAGTATAATGGGAAGAAAAAGGAATGAAAAGATACTTAAGTTGGAAAATTGTGCATATTTAAAAGTCTGTATGGGCTTGATGCACTGTAGTCCTCACTATTAATTTATAATACTGACTCCTACTGTAACGTGCTATGTTCTTCAGCTGAGAACTTCCTTGCCACGCTTACTGACTTCTACTCTCTATTTATTTTACTTTGATCACTGGTTATTAGTTGAAGACTATAATTGTATGAGAGTCTAAACAAAAGATCCCAATATTATTACTATTATAAGCAGTTGTAGCCTGCTGAGGGGGAGTGGTGGAAAAAAAAATGGAATACCTAGAGAGAATCAGTTAACTAAGTGAACAGTTATCTTTTTCTTTTGACTTCCATTAAGTATATAAGGTCCACAAATGAACCAATTGTTATAATAACCAAATTGCTTGGGTCCTTACCCATAGCACTTCCAGTATAAAATAACTTCAGAAAATTTTGCAGAGATGAGGAAACAATTCTTTATGCACATGGTCAACTTCAGAGTTCAGTGCATCCGTGAAATAGGAATAATCAAATGCTTGGGTTCTAATCCAAATCCCATGTCAGTAGGAGTGTTTAGACTTTTAGGAGACCTTGCTTAGGTCCTTGGAGAGTTACACGTCCTCTGTTTCTTCCATGTGGAGTGGAGAAGTTGAGAGCTCACCGAGTGTTCCACCTCTTCAGTTTCCTTACAAGATTTTCCCCAAGATGATAGTGTACAAACAATCCCCCTCCCTGTATTATACTGTAACTTTCTAAGATTTGGAATTCATTTGTGCCGACATTGTCTTGCTAAATGTTTCTCATAGGCCTGCTATCAGAGACTGTAATGTGGAGATCTGTGTGTGTACTTTGCATTACAGCTTAAAGGGAGAAGAATGGTGATGCAGTAGTATCATGTGCTGAGCATTTAGGAATTGACAAGTAGCAGTGGCAAGAGCAGTGAAGTGTTTCAAATCAGGAAATGCTGCCTGGATAATGAAACCATTCATCTGGGCAGGAAGCCTGTGTGACCACATGTAGGTTTAGCTTCTTAGCCATCATGTTTTCCCATGCTTGGAAAAAAAGTGAGTAATTTGATACACAGATCACAGATCTGGAAAGTCTTGTTTCTGAAGTCTTTGTCCTTTGGCAGGAATGTAGGTGCTATTTCTGAAGTATCATTGCCTCTCTCTGCAGAATCTCTCAATCTAAATGCTGTGTATTTTCCTTTTCAAAAGGAAGGTGCTGTTTTGCATGACTCCCTACACTAAAACCAGCAAGCCATTTCTTCTGACAAAATATTGCTTAAAACTGGATGTGATAGGAACAAAAGGAGGAAACAGTCAAAGATGTAGAGATTATAATTCTTATTCTACCGTGACTCCTGGTATGACATAGAAGGAGTCACTCAACTTCTCTGTGTCTCAATTTCCCATCTGTAAAATGGGGTTAAAATACCTACCTCACAGGGGTGTTGTGAGGCTTTTTCAAATAATGTTTGTAAAGTGCTTTGAGATCCTTGGATGAAAGGTGCAATAAGAAATCAAATTATTCACTTATTTTTAGCGCAGTACAAGTGCACTTCTGTTGAAATGGCTAAGGGTTTCCAGCTCTTAATAGCTGTTCTACACTACTTCACTATAATTTCCTCTTGCCATATGTTATATCTGCTGGGAGTTAAAAAGAACAAATTTACAATCTAGAATATCTAAATTGTCATGACATTTTGTGGAAGAGGGCTAGAATAATATGATGTTCTTTGTAAACTGTGTTGTGTATTCTTTGTGCATGCAACCCTAAAGTTAAGGTAAAAAGGCAATATTATAACTTTGTGCATGCTTCACCTCAACTAGCTAGCTTGTGTCTTTGTGAGACAAACTCAATCTCTTCACAAAATAAAAACCTTCAGTTTGCATTGCTGGTTCAAAAACTTATGCAAGGAATAGAGTACATCTTCTACCTCTCCGAGTTTTGCAGTCATTTAACAGACAGCCATTAAACAGCACACTGTAAAGGTAGTTACTGAGTTAAAGATCAAATCTAAGGAATCACAGAAATGTGAAATGAAAGCAAGATTAAATTTTACAGAGCGGAATCAAAGAAAAGGCATACAGTTCACATAGAGCTGCTAGTGTAACATACTTCCTAGATGACCCTTAACTAATACACAGACTGATTCAGTATTGCAAATTTTATATCGATAAACAGATGATACAGGTGCCTCACCAGAGCAAGCTTAGAATCGAACTGTTATTGAGGAGATGACATGGCATACATAAATATCTTCCTCATTAAAATTAACTGCTGCATGGAGATAAGAGAAATGAGTAAAATAGTTGTTAAAGAAAGGAGATGCAAAAAAAGGCCAAAAATTAAAATATGAAAAATGAAACTTAAATATTTTGCTTTCCCACCTCTCTCATCTGAGATTAGTACTTTACACTTTGTTCTCTTTTGTGACCTTTTTCTTCTTCATTTTCTGACTGAATGGATGGGAGACCAGAAAAGGATATAGCCAAACAAACAGAATAAAAAATATTGTAGTTACAGTTTTCACCCAGCTTACCTACTCAAAAGGAATTTAGATGTCTTTTGTCATACCGTACATGAGTCATATTTTGACTTTTCACTTGTGGAGGCAAGGTGTAACATATTCCTCCCCTTGGTGATCATTTACCAACACAACCCCCCTGTTTTAAGAAACAATCCCTGAAATTTTTCACATTTCAAAAGTTGGCCTAGAATAGTCGCGGCATATCTAAGAAGTTCTCAGGATGACTTGAGAATTTTTTTTTTTCTACTTTGCATTTCAATATCGTATTATAGTTAGAGTTGGACTGATTTCACCAGTGTTTGTTGATACCTCATCCTAAACTTGAAGGCACTGGCAATTTTGGAGCTATAGCTTATTGCTTCTTTAATTACTTTGAAGTTCCTCTGCTGTATCTGACTGCCCATCAGTGTAGTTACAAGAAGCACCCCACATAAGCCTCAGTTTCTATGAAACAATCTCCTTGGCACCAGGTTTTATCCTTAATATTTAAATTAATTTGGGACTTGTTTGTACATTTTACTTTAGAAAATTATTACAGTATTTGCTTTTTAAATAGCACAGATTAGTAATCCACTAACCCTTCATTGCCGCCTTCTATTCAGTTATTCAAGGTGGACATTTTTCAAATACGAAGTGTAAATGGCAATCCTTACTTGTACACTGAAAATCTGATACTCTGATACCCTTAATTTTTGTGGCACTGAAACATAAATGTGAATTATGATAATGTTGAAAAAGATAGCAACTGAAATAAAATCACCTTTTATGATAAACAGATAACCAACTACTGGCTTGAAATATCTTGTGATGTAGAAATACCATACAATTTTCCCTATTAATTATCTTTCTTCTGTATTCAAGCAGATATTATGTAAGATATAATATTTTACCATTAGAGCATTTTTTTTCTAGACACAGCCTAGTCATCAACCAGTTCTGCTGCTTAACTACAGCCTACTATCATCCCAGGATCCCTAACCACTGTGTAGAAGAAATACTATCTTGTGGCTGAAATATTAATTATTGTGCTGTTTAGCTTTGTATTTACAACTCTTGATTTATTATCTGGTCTACCGACATAAAAACTATTTTTATCAAACACTATTTCCTATTACCAAAATGTAAGTGCACAAGCCACCTACTACCTGAAATTTCCCACTTTGGTTTGTTTAACCCAAATTATGAGCCACACTTTAGAAATTGCTATGTGTTTAGGTGTACTAGTGTTGAAAATGCATCTAAGATGAAAAGATGGTATCAGAAATTGGTGGACTAGCTCTTGAGCAGGTGTTAATTATCCTAGCTCTACTGGTTTCTTTCAGTTTGCACCAGCTGTAAAACTGGCCTAGCATGTCACTGTAATGACACATCTAGGAACTTTCTTTTCCGGTGCTGGAAAATGTTGAAATATATTTTGGGTAGCTAATAATCAAAATATAAGTTGTGCAATGTTCATTACTCCATTATTATGAACGTATGTTTTAAGTGGGTCTAATAATACCATAACTTCTGAGTGAGGATGAGATACCAGAAGATGCTCTCTGGATGATATTCATCTGACTGAGTATGGGTATCTTTAAGGTGGGCACCAAGTCTAAGTCCCTTTGTTGTCAATGAAGAGAAACAGGCACTTGTAGTGGTTATTAGTTTTTTTCTCAAGAAGATATCTTAACCAGATCAGGTTGGCTGTGTCTGTAAAGTGTCTGCTTCTCTTACTGACTAAGGATGGAACCATGGATGTAGATGTCTGCCTTGCTCATGTCTAAAGTTAGGTGAGGTGAATCTCCTCCTCAGGGCCTCTCATTGGCTCCATCTTAGTAAGCTCTCCCTAACAGTTACTAGAAAAAGCTGAGTAAAATGTGGTAACTCTGCACCATTCTGTTACAGTACACAGAACAGTAAATAACAGCCCTATCATACATATATGACTATCAAATTTGGGCTAGCATATTTAATTAAAATTATATTGTGCATATAATTCCCTCTATCCTCCTTTCATATAACAGCTCTTCTAAAATTCTTAACTTCTCCACAGTTGAACTGAGATATGTTGATTTTACTGATGGATCCACTAAGTAAAATGCCATTTTAATCTTTGTGTATAGCTACTGGTTAACTAGTGTTCATGGTGTGTATGGTGTTAAAAATGTGACATTTGCCTTCTTGGAGTATACTCTTTTGGTGAATGGCATTCATCAGTAAGAGAATAAATCCAGTAGTACTCACTCCTTTGCCATCTACCATATTTACAGGAAATACAGGAGTGAGAAAAGTTGGAAACATAGACAATTATGTCTTCTGAATAATGTGATTGTAATAAATCCCATAAAACTGTGAATATAGAAGTGAAAGGAGAAACATAAGTATTTATGCCATAATATTTAGCAGTAGTGGTAATTAGCATTTTGATTGCCTTTTTCTTATCAGTTCTGTGAAATTCATGTGAATAGCAAATAAACAAAAATAGCCCTATGGACTATAGAGAATTCAGTTCAAATGGGTCAGCCATAGTGTTCTAAAATTGCTGTATGATTAACAATATTTGACATGCAGTTTGTTTTCTGTCCGTGCGATTGCAACAACAGTTCCAATTGTAGCCACTTTTTTCTTTTCTTTTCCTTTTTCTTTCTTTCTTTGTTTCTTTCTTTGTTTCTGTTTTTTATGCAGAAGACCATCAAATGAATTGTCACAATACTCGAATAATGCAAGACACAGAAAAAGACGATAACAATAATGATGAGTATGATAATTACGATGAACTGGTGGCCAAGTCATTGTTAAATCTTGGCAAAATTGCAGAGGATGCAGCATACAGAGCCAGGACAGAATCAGAAATGAACAGCAATACATCTAATAGTCTGGAAGATGATAGTGACAAAAATGAAAATATCGGTCGGAAAAGTGAGCTGAGTTTAGATTTAGACAGTGATGTTGTTAGGGAAACAGTGGACTCCCTTAAATTACTAGCACAAGGACATGGTGTAGTGCTTTCAGAAAATATTAATGACAGAAATTATGCAGACAATACTTCACAGCAAGACAATAGGAATATGAACTTTGTAATGCTAGGGAAGCCTGTGAACAATGGACTTACAGAAAAAATAGTGGAGGAGAGTGATGAAGAGGTGTGTCTCAGCAGTTTGGAGTGCTTAAGGAACCAGTGTTTTGATCTGGCTAGGAAACTCAGTGAGACAAACCCACAGGAAAGAAATCAACAGCAAAACATGAACACTCGTCAGCATGTCAGGCAAGAAGATGACTTCCAAGGAAGAACACCAGACCGGAATTACTCTGATATGATGAACCTAATGAGGCTTGAAGAACAGTTGAGCCCCAGATCTAGGACTTTTTCTAGCTGTGCCAAGGAGGATGGTTGTCATGAAAGAGACGATGATACCACCTCTATTACTTCAGATAGGTCTGAAGAAGTATTTGATATGACAAAAGGTAACTTAACCCTGCTTGAGAAAGCAATTGCTTTGGAAACTGAGAGAGCAAAAGCCATGAGAGAAAAAATGGCAGTGGAAGCTGGAAGGAGGGATAATATGAGATCATTTGAGGAACAGTCTCCAAGACACCTTTCTGGAGATGACAGGAAGCCTAAACCAAGTGACGGCCATGTCAAAAAGCCATATTATGGTAAAGGTAATATTTCTATATACCGTATGTTATGTCATGAGAAAGTGTGAGCTAATGTGTTAAGTATTTGCATAGATTTCTGAAATGAAGTTATTAATTCCACATAATGGGAACTTTATTAAAATTGTAGTATGACATGATTGTAAAATAGCATCCTGCTATGATAATAAAATAAAAGAATTCATTCTGCAGTGTTAGAAATATGTACAGTATATCACTGGCTAAATTAAAAAAGTAACTTCTCAGGGAAACAAAACAAGAGATCATGTTGAAAGAGGCAAAGATTTTTCTCAAGGTTTTAATATGTTTTACAGTAATAATTAAAAAAGAGAATTGTGTTGCAAACTCTATTGAAGAGGGGGGTTTTTGTAGCAGATAGTCAATCAGCTATGAAGTGCATATATTACGGATTGGATTGGGTAGGTGGCATTGTGACTTATAAAATTATCATCAAATGACAGTTATTGATGAAGCCTCTCCCATCTAAAATGTAGAATTGCCTGATAGAAATTGAACAGTATCAAAATGACCGATAACATAAGGTAGGGGCAGTGACTGCACATTAATTATCTTAAGATAGTAAGGTAATGGAAACCATTTGCTATGCAAGGCATGGTGTGGCCTGGGCTGAGATCAATAGCAATTTCTTTCTTATGTGCATTCCACTTCACTGGTTTCATTCCATTGTGGAAACAGTTAAGGTGCTGCCTTGACCATAATTCAATGCAAGAAAAACAACAAAAAACCCAATAAAAACCAAACCAACCAAACAAAAAAACCCCAACAGACTAAAGGTTACCTTCAGAATGCCTTTTAATTTGCAGGATTATCATGGTGATGGTATGTTTATATTATGACACCCCTCTTTAATGTGTTTACATCTGTACATATAGGGCCATGTTGTATTAAGTGTTCAATACCTCCTGAGATTCATTGAACACCCCTGATTCCCATTGACTTTAGTGGAAGTTGAGGACGTGGTATTTCTTGAGATATGCTAAACAGGGACTAGGTTTATCTTATATTGTAAAAATACTTGGTTTGCTTTCTGCAATTGAGATGGTGGACATTTTTCTCTTTTTTATAAATCCCTGTTTTGAAAAAATAATCTGCCTGTGATATTCATGTAGGCAGACAACATCTTGATCCAAGAAAGTTTTGATAATTTTTCACAAGTCTTAAACGAAAGTAATGATCAGCCTTTTAGAAAAGCATGTAAATTACTGATGTCAAACACTGCTGCAATGTATTTTAGTGAAATTTTGTTTGTTCTAACCATAGATATATAGTCCAGTGTATGCTGTAGTAACTTTGGGCATTTGGGGAAGACAACTTTATTTAGTTAGTGTATTACTGCATAGCCATGTGGATGTTGTGCTAAATGTTGTTCACACATGACCTATTATGGTTGCATTTCCCTGTGAGTATATGTATCTAAAACCACAGAAAACATGGCAAACAGAAATTAATTTTTGAACAGTTTTTAAATTATGCTATTGTTCAGCCTTTCCAGACTATATATGGCTGGGAAAACATTTTTACATATAGGCCTGATGTCTCCAAAAAGCCTATGTAATTCCTGAGAAATATAGGGATATCCTATTTTAGCAAATTCTGTAGCTTCTTTGAACCATCCTATTTCTTGGGAGCTGCAGGTTGAATTGATAATAGGTCCAAGGCTCAACCAGGGACTAAATACTGTGGGAGTTTGGGCCATGAAACTTCGTGGAATAGATCATTCTTCTAAACCTTTTCAATTAAAAAAAGGAAAAATTTCCTTATTTAAAAAAAACCAAAACAAAACAAAACACCAAACAAACAAAAAACCCCACAACAACAAAAAAAAAACCCAAACCAAACAAACCTATGGGAAACATTCTGGTAGCTGTTGAGAGAGGAAGCTTTAAGTAAGACAGTTGCTTATATCATTTGTTCTCCAGTCACTTGTTAACTTCCAAATACTGCTGGAAGAGATACCTACAGAGATGTATGATATGGTTAGGTGGAAATTTTCTTGGGAACACAGGTTTGCAGTGAGAACTACCTCTTGGCTTCAAAGATCACTGAAACAACCATTAAGAGACCACTAACCATCCCCCCCTGCCATTTTAAGCTTTCTAAACAGGTTTTCTTCTGAAATTTATGCATTTTGAAACCTTTTAAAGTCCTTTGACAACCTTCACTCAGGAAACACTTCCATTGTGGCAAGGAGTGAGAAAGGTTGCACTATTCAGTAGATCTGCAATATTTCTCCCAAATAGCAGAAGAGGATTTACAAAACAGTATCCAGTGCTTCGTATAAAGCTGTGAAAAGTCTACTCAAATGTCTTCCATTAAAAGCAATGGGAAATTGTGCAAGTGCAATTTTATGCAAGTTTTGAAATCATTAAGAGTAGTATACAGCATCTTTTCTGACTCATTAGACCATAAAGGCTCTTAAGGATCTGATATGTGCTGTAACTTTATGATGTAGACTTGAATACAGAGCAGGATTTGCTTGATGCTGTAGGATGCAAGTGTCCAGATCCTCAGCTGCTATAAATTACAATACCTTCACTGACTTTGGTGGAGTTCTAACAATGTTGACTAGCTAAATTTCCTCTAGTTTAAAGTATCTAAAAAGCCATTATGGTCTATTAATCATCTACATTTTTGCAGTCCTTGAATATTGTTATATTTACATAATTTATATTTCATTTACATTATCTATTCACTTATCTAATACTTTTACACATCCTGAAGTACTTGACTTGATGAGTTGCTTAGAGTTGTGTATGTATGTAGCTGTGGGCTTGCTGTTCTAGTGGTCTCAGCACAGGCCTATCTGGCAGGAATTCAAATCCCTCCTCTGACATTTGCTCCTTCTGTGGCCTTGGGTTTAACTTCTTGATCTCTTTCTTCAATTTCCTGATGCATGAGATTGTGGTCTTTCCAAGAGTGTTGTGATAACTGTATAGCACATTGGAGATAGATTTATATGTTTACTTGTCGTTAAAGAGTACGGAACAAAGAACTGTGTTCTACAGTCCACATGCAAGTTAAGTACAATAAAACTTTCATAATTAGGGATTCCATTTGCAAAGTACAAGGTTTAAGTATGATATTATGTTTTAAGAATGGATTTAAGACATGGAGAGTCATTACAATGAGCTAAAGATTTTCTGTAAAATGAAGCTGTTTTGGAAGAACATGAAAAGTAGACGTATGTATAAAACCTACTGGAAGGAAATCAGGGAAAGATAAGTCCAAAGCAGAATGTGAACTCTGGATTGTATTGATTCATGATTTAAAGAACGGGTTGTACGTGAAGTTCTACAAGTACTGAAATTTACCCCTATTGTACTGAGGGTTCTTTTTGTTGAAGCTGGGATGGAATTTAATGTAAAAAAAGGCTTACTGGAAAACAAATAGCAAAATCTTATTTTATGGAGATGAAAGCATAAATACTGAAGCAGAGAAATTACAAGATGAGGATATGTCAGATTGGGTATTGAAAGGAATGATGGACTAAAAGAGATGTTAGTGATCTTGAGCCAAAATTGTAGCAGTTCGAGTACCCTGAATTTTATCCCTTTAATACTGATATGAAAATCAGCAATAATTTCCAAAACCTGGCAACTGGAGTCAAGATGATAAGATGTAATTTGTATTATATGCTTGTCTGGAAGAATAGATGTTCTACAGATGTTCTGTTAAAGGAAATAAGCAGATGAAGTTATGTGAGAAAGTTCTAAATTGGGATTAATGTCACCAGTATTCCATTACATTATTGGCAGAAAACTTTATTTTGTGGAAAAAATGTCTGGTTAGACTTTCCTTTGATCAGTAGTCAGAAGATCCAGCAACATTCCAAAAGGTCATTAACCTTTCAAGCATATGAATATTCAAATGTTACATATGCATGTTGGTAATGGCCCAGATTTACAACACAAGAGATACTTTTAGTCATTCTGATTACAATGTTTACTCCACCATAATTTATTGAAGAGAAAGGAATATTTATGTAATTTTACCTCTTCATAAGGAATTTAAAGAAAACCAGAGTCATTTCCTCACTGAGCCTTGCAAAAGGGATTTTTGTGGGATCATTATGCTGAAGAGCTGGGTTTGCTACTCTCAGGACGTTGAACTCCTATGACAGTACATTTGCAGACCTTAATACATGAGGCAAATAGGAATGTAAAGAAGGGAAACTCCAACTAAACAGTTTCCAAATGACCTTGCACCCTTGAGCTTATGCTTGCCAGCAGAACATTGATTGACAATGGTACGGCTTTGCTATAAAAAGGTCATTTTCCAATCATTGTGAATGGATATTACTGTGATCATGGGAGCCTGCAGTCTGAGAAGAAGATAACAGGATAAAAGTGACAGAACTGTGATAAGAAGTAGAAGGGTTTTTTTTCCAGTTTTCATAATAACATTTACCAGAGAGTAAATGACATTGATTAAATGAACCTTCTTACAGAAATGTGAAAAGACTCATTCACTTGACACATTTGTTGTAAATTATAGATCCCTCAAGAACAGAAAAGAAAGAGAGCAAATGTCCTACCCCTGGGTGTGATGGAACTGGCCATGTAACGGGGCTTTACCCCCATCACCGCAGTTTGTCAGGATGCCCACACAAAGATAGGGTCCCTCCAGAAAGTAAGTTCACATTCTTTCATGGAAACTGGGGATAAAACTACAAAAACTTTTCTAGCATGCTTTTTAAAACTTTTATTTAAAAAATTAATTTCATTTTTCAGTATGGTTTGTCTCAACTTAGTCAACTGTTCTGTGTTATACTTTTTCCTTTATTCCATCTTTTCCATTCTTTACTAACATTACACTGAAAGAACAACTTTTAAAGCTGTATTCTTTGATTTTGAGAATCCTAGGTTATTTTTTAATAGACATATTTCGTCAACAGAGAAAAAGGTTTCCAGAAGATGTGCACTGCTTTTGCTTCTGCGTGCTAATGTCCCATCAAATGTCCTTATTGTCTTGTACAGGAATAACTATTCCTGAAAAACTTGCAACCCCTTTCCTTTGTTATTGTTGTGTCTGAAACATAATTTATATTAAACTAGTGCATATTATAAAAAACAATAATTTGGCTGTTTACTTAGTTACAGAACTCAGGATTTTGAGCAAGCATCTCCTGTCAGTCACATGGGTAGAACATCCTGCCATGTCAGCAAGGAAGTTCACCCATGTGAGCTCATGGACACCCACCTAAAGGCAGTGGGCTTCATTTCTGGAAGTCACCTCCTTGGCTGGTGAAATAGCACAGTTCAATGTGCAACTGAAGCTACTCTGTGCTGATTTTCATCAGGAAGTATCTAGCTAAGATCCAATTCTCTTTCACACCAGTTTTAAAATGGAGTTATGGATTCCATTCCATATGGACCTAAAATCCTCACTGTCCATCAGCACTTGTAGACTTAATCTCAATGAATTTGCAACAGCCTTAAGGAAATGTTATAAAGACAATCAGAACTAAAGTGGTCCCCAGTTTCCAAAGGAAAGTAGATTCTGATGGACAGGAAAATAGAAGTAGATTAGCACTGCAAGAGTGGCAGACATAACAAGTCTCCTCTTCCATGGTACAGTGGCTTCTTCCAGAAGTAAAGTGATGAGGAAGTGCTTTAGGAAACTTTGTTGTAGTTTGGTTGGTCTCTGAATACAGTAGAACAAATAAAGTAATTGCTCTGCTTTCCAAGACCCTGTAATTCTCTGAAACACAAATATTTATTTAGTTGCTCAAAGTTCTATCATTTTTTCAAATGGTAAATAAAAAGCTCTTTAGAAGACTTTGTAAATCAAAGAAGAATATAGCTTTAAACTGTTTGCATGCTCTTGTACCTACTAAAATGACAAAGGTGAGCTCATCTTTTTTTTTCCTGTGATGTTGGCCTTGTGAAGCATGTTTCAAGAACAGTTTTAAATATTAGGAATTTCAGAGTGAAGCTTTTGCATCAATACACATTTTTCCACACTGATGATGGGGTGATGATGATGATGGTTATCTTTTAATGAGTATACATGGTTTAATTCTCAAGTCTCTGAACAGCTTTTATTCAGTTCTTTACTCAGTCAAGTATCTATTGATTTTATTAGATATTTTTTTTTTTTTTGAGTGAGAACTAAATACAGGCTTCCAGACCACTTCTTTGAGAACTTCACAAGGGCTGGATGGCCTTTTTCCATTGAGTCATGCACTGCCATCCAGCTCTGAGACATGGTTTCAGATATGCCTGTCATATTCAGATATGATGTCATAAAAAAATCTTCAGTGTTCCCAAAAAGTTCTTGATAATTTGGCCCTTCATAGCATGAGCTTTATGATTTAGAGCAGTACTTCTCTGAGCAGCCTTGGAGGAAGTTTTCCATCCAGCTTGCAGTGGATGCAGATGTAAATCAGTTTACTTGCTTAAGCTTGTACCACTTATTTCTTTTTTACATTTTTTTTTCTGCCATCCCTCAATTTTTAAGTGCTTAATTTTGGTTCTTAGTATTTTGGAAAAAAAAAAATCACATTTGTAGAGAATACAAGTGAAAACTAAAGGATCCATTCCACCCTCCATATAGATATGAATGCTATATCTATGTGGAAGTGAGGAGAACTGGCCCCTAGCTCAATTGGGCTGCCTTATAGTTAGGGTTAAATTCTGTTCAGGGTTCTACTGAGGTGTGTTTCAAATAATTCATTGTTCTACCAGTATAACTTGAGAGCAGATTTTCAGCTCATGAGTTTGATACTGTGTTCATAAAGCTATGTATTAAGAATACATATATTTCCTGAAAGAATTTTCCCAGTCTGTAATTTTGTTTTGTATGGTTGCTAGCTCACCCTTTACTGTTGAGCTGATCTTTGCTCAGTGGTTTTGTATGAAGAAGATGTTGGGCGTCTTCTGCTTCACTGTTGCACCAGAGATGCATTTGTTTATAGGTTCTGTAACCTCCATAACTTTCACTGTTGCCCTGTGTTAATGAGCATAGGGTCACAATACTTAGTTTCCTCATCAGGCTTTATTGGCTATGTGTGTCACGTGTATTTTGAGGAATGCTGGTTGTTAATGAATCCTGCTTTGTTTTAAAATGGTTTCATATATACTGGGATTTGATTTTTTTTTCTTGTTTTCATACTCTGCTGTTTTCTCTTACTCTCCTTGTCAAGTTCTTGCCATGCATGAAAATGTTCTTAAGTGTCCTACACCAGGCTGCACAGGCCGGGGCCACGTAAATAGCAACAGGAATTCCCACCGAAGGTAAGGATGCCGTCGCTGGACACCAATCTAGAGGGAACAATGCCTCCCAACTGCAGCCCTTCTAGCAGTCCATTGGTGGGGGGGAGTGAGTGTGTGTCGTTCTGTTCTGAGGATTGACAGATGGTGCTTCGTGTGCTTTATCCATTTTAAAGAGTAACATTTATTCATGCATTTTCTAAGGAGAACGAGTGTACGTTTGCTGTAGTATGGATGAATTGATCCACGGAAGACATTGTAAGCATTCTTAGCTTTTTGAGTGGACTTTTTTTTTTCTTTTTGTTTTGATATTTGCTGAACAGCAGTGGTACAAAACAAGTGGTATGACTCCTCATGGGTGTGTTGCAGGGAGAAAGAAGATTTTGTCAACATCATCAGGACTAGGACAGAGCTCTTGTTCTCACACTTCGCTCTCCTGAGAGGTTATTTTCGAGTGCATGAAAAAAAATCTACTCTAATCCTAAATTACTGGGGTTTTTAAATACATGAGAAACGGCATTTTAAATACACAGGTGTTAGCTTTCTTACTGACCACAGTCTCAACCCCGAAGTACTTATTCAGCTAAAACTGCATGAGAATCTTGGCTGTTTAAGAAACATTAAGGATGTCTCATTACATTTAAAAATGAGAAGGCAGAATTATTAGAAGTAAATATTCTAGTAAAATAATAAAAAGAAAAAAGATCAAAGAAAAAAGCAACTTTTCCATAGTTTCCTGAGATTAGTAATAGATTCTTAGGGAAGGGATGCTATTGCAAATTAAATTCTGTCAAACAAATTTTGAAAATGTTACTTTAGCATTCCGCATGTCATAATTTTCCCACAGAATAATAGTAAAATCTTGCCTATTCCTTTACAATTTTAAAAATCCAGAAAATGTGGACAAGAGGGTTAAAGGAACTGTGCAATGTTTCTATTATTGAATTCCTTTTTACTGTTAATTGTAGCATGAAGGCTTAAGGGAGTACAGGTACTGGACATTCAGTCTCATCAAGCTCTGGGTTACTACAGCCCCTCATATCAGCTGCATTTCCCCCAGAAGACTCTTGTGGATACCAGCCTTTCTGCAATAAGCTCTGGTACCCCTTCTCTGCAGTGATGCTGCCAGTAAATGCAGCAAAAACCTCTGAGAAGGCTTTATGGGAATTACTGCTGCTTGAAGCAGCATTCACTTCTGGTTGAATATCCACTAGAATATTTGAGGTGTCTGAGGAAGAGCATGTCAGTGGAGCGCAGCTGCCCCCTGGCATGGCTCCAGAGCTGCACAGAGCTCCCTCACCCTCTGCAGAACTAGGGCAGTGAGGGTGAGCAGGGGGGAGCACTCTGCAGTCTGTGCTCACCTCTTTCTGCAGCTTTTGGGGCATTTTTCTCTACTTCACTTTTTTTCTTTTTTTTTTTTTTCCACTTATTTCCTGTAAAGAAGGGAACATCTGGGAATGCACTGATTTGCCTTTCATTTTAATTGCTATTCCTGTGGAGAGCACCGAGAGCTGCGGTCACATAAGTGTGCAATAGACTATGACAAGGAAAGGAACCCCTCCATTGTCAGGTCACAGGGTTTTACAGCTTCACTAAGAGCACCATCTGCTGGCATCAATATATTTATTTTTCACAGTTCTAAATCTTTTCCATAAGAATCAGGCTTACTATTGCCACTTCAATAATAGTTCAGCATTCCCAAATTTAATTGAATTTCCAGTGCAGAAATGCTTTTGATTTTACATCATCTACTATTAGAAAGCATACTTTAGTGGCTGAAATTCATGAACAAACACTAACAGTTGACATATAGATTTAACAATCCAAGGCAAAATTTTGCTCTCATTTATATGCCTAGCAAAAAGATTGGAGTTAATGGAGCTGAATGAGGTGTGAAGCAGCACAAGATTTGGCCTATATGGTGTTGTCATTTAATTGTCTTCAGAAGCCATTTCATTGGCAACATTTGTAGATGCATAAAGGTCACAAGTCTGCTAGCACAGCTGCACAGTAGATTCCAGTTTATATTCTCTCCTACTGATATGTTCTCTGGCTGACATCCATGAATAATCTGCCCATGTACTGTGAGAGAAGAAGAGCAGATGTAAGATTTACCCTGCAACTTTGAAAGCAGAAGAAAGGAAGTCTATTCTAGAGAAAATACACATGATCAAAACATTTTTGGAAACCCTTTTCCTTCAGATTCTTCCTGATGCTGGCTAAGGAGGAGAAGGAATAATTGGATCAGTGCTATAATGTGAAACTATGCAGGACAAGACAATTAAATTTCCTTTCTGTAATTGCAGCCTCTCTGGATGTCCTATTGCTGCAGCAGAGAAACTGGCTAAAGCTCAAGAGAAGCATCAGAACTGTGATGTGTCAAAATCAAACCAGGCATCAGATCGGGTTTTAAGGTATTAGAAATCACTATAATACTTATTCGTATGCAGAATTCATCACACATTCACCTAATCTGAGAATTTATATTTATATACATTGTATATACATATATATCTCCTTTAAAGAAGAGTTAGAATTAGGGCTTCTGGATCCAATTCTCACAGTGTATTTTTCCCACTCAGTTTTCATGGGGGAGGGTTGGTAATTATTTTGGCAAATACATGTAAAGCTGAAAAGCTCATTTTTGTCTTAGGCATTGTTTGGTGTAAAGATGACTGCTGGAGTGCAAAGTCTAAGAACAGTGTGAAAAAAGTTGGTATCTTTTGGGAATAAACTAATATTTACCGGTAAGTCTTGGTTTTTTCAGCAGGCTTTTACTAGTAAATATCAGTTTAAATTAAACCAGAAGCCCTATGTGCAGTACCAAACTGGTAGTACACCTTTTGGCAGGACACTTGGAAAAGTACCAGGTATAGCTTAGATTCCAAAATAACATCAGGCTTAGTTCTTTTTCTCTGTTCCCCCCATTCTCTGCCAGGAAGGACAGAAAGAGAGAAAAATTGTCCTAAATTTTCATATGGAAAGGACTTGAACTAATTTTATATGATTATACTCCTTTTCTTCATCCATGAAGGATTCTGCGTTTATCTGAAGTTGTATCCAGCTTTGTGCTATTGTCTCCTCTTTTGAGATACGTGGGTGGAAAAAATATTTCTAAGGAGCTGAAGTGTGAAGGATGCATGTAAAGCAATCAAACTTCTGCGTGATTTTACCAGCCTTATGCTGATGATGCCCCAAAAGCTGCAGAATTTCTCCATGGATACTGCAATATCTGTGGGCTGGAATAGGTACATCCCTCCCAGCTGCCTCAAAGAGCATGGAGGAAGTGCTGCAGCTTTAGTTCCCAGAATTTCCTACTTATCCCATAGGTTTCTTAGTCTTTAGCTGCCTTCCAGTTTTAAGAACCAATTGGGCTACTTAAAGTCTTGTACTGTATTATCAACACCATTCTTTGAATATTCGCTTTAAAGTTCATCTAATCTTGATGGTCTTTTCAAAAACCAGCATTTCCATGAAGCTGGGAACGTAGAATTATGGTTCACATCTACAGAAGATTTTTCGTCATTCCTTTTTGACTGTGCTCTCCTTCTGCAGATTGTTTTTGATGGGATTTATCTTAACTGCCCCTAATTTAGTTTGCACAGCTTGGCATGCAACATCCCACAGAGGTTTCTTAGAGAAGAGTTCTTCAAATCCCATTAGCAAAAAAACTTCACTGTTTGAGGGAATAAAACAGTTTCTCACTTGATGGAAAAAGACAGATCAAAAATGCAGTGGCTTTTACCACTGCTTATTACAGAGAAGCCACTGAAGTCAGTTGCCATAGAAGGCAACTGCTCAAAAGCAGCATCCAGTTTGCTGGCAAACTCCCCAGGATTGTTCTACAATCTTAACTTCACTTGTGAGCTGCCTTGTGTTTCAGGTTTTATAGGCAACTCAGATAATTCTTTCATCTTGTCTCTTGCTTCCCTTTTACCTTTAAGTCATTGAAGTATTTAAGATGAACTTGGCAGCTATTTATAATATTTGCATGCAGGCAGTTGATGGGCAGACGGAGATGTTTTAAGACCAAATCTTGAATATTTGTCTTCATCCCAGTTTCCATCGCACCTGCATTTGAAAGTTCTTACTTAAAAAGAAATCAAATTCATAGGACTTGTATTCCAGCAAAATTTTGGATTTGCATCAAATTTTCAGGATCTGAATTGCAGGTTTTTCGCTAAATATAGATTATCTTGAAACAGGATCAAACTATTATTCATATCAGCTCATTGTATAAATAAGCCCACTGTATTTTGTGAGGAAGAAGTGTCTAAAGGAGTGGTCATACGTAAATAAAAGGGAATAGTATGACTAATATGATTTTTTGGGTGAGATTTACATAAATATCCCAAATAAATTCTATGAAAATAAATTCATTCAGAAAAACATGATATAATATTCAAAACCTATTTCTTACTATTGATCATATTTCACTTTTTTAGTCAGCATGATGATACTTCTGCTCTCAACTGAATTTATGTTCCTATGATTGTTCTTCCATTTCCTCTGGTTATAANAAAAAAAAAAAAAAAAATGCTATATGCTTCTTGATTCCAGCAGAGGCACCTCAGGTGTGCTGTTCATCATCCTCACCTCCCGCTGAATGCAGAGGTAGATATGCAGCATTGTGTATCAGTTGCTTCCTACAACCCAGTCATGTAGCACTTTCTTATATCAGTAGGGTTTGAGGGTCTGTCCTTCGTTTGCCTGCTTGCAACTGATGAATTCTGTGTCCACATGCAGAAGATGGTGTGACAGTGGAGTTCACTGCAGCGTTCTTTCACTGAGATTTCACCAGTTTCTCAAATGGCCAGATAACATCAATCAGGGCTTCTTCTGACTGTCCTCCCTCATCCTAAATGAACAAGATATTTAAATAAAACAGTTTTATTTTGTATTCATTCTCAGGACCTTCCTTGAGGTGTGCATCTGTTGTCAGGAGTCACAGCTCCTGCCAGAACCTTGCATTTAAGGATGAGCAGGACCTGCAAGGCAGCAGCTTAGAGTCAACAGAGCTTCTGAGACTCTTCTCAAGATGAACATGGATTTGTATATTGAAGGAAGAAACAGGAATAGTTACTTTTGAAAGCACAGAGAAAAACAACCTACAACTCTGTTGGAAGAAATTTGGAGGAAACTCCATATATTAGGTGGAGCTTCCAGATCTACTTTTTCTTTTCAGTATTTAAAGAATTTGTCCAAACTTCTTCTGTCAGTCTGCTTGCCCCTCTTTAATTCACCTTCCAAAAGAAAAACTGATTGCTATGTAATGGAATTACATGGGGAAAGGGAAACCCTAAAGTATTTTAAAACAGAATTTTAAAATACTTTTAGCAGCAGGATACATTTGTGGTAGTAGAATTAATTTTGTCTAGGCTTTTTTCAAGGAAATAAATATTGTTTGTCTGCTGAAAATAACCAAACTAAGGAAATGCAATAATATATTGCTGTCTCTTGAGTACAAGAAATAAATAAATTTTTCTAATCTGAACTATAAATTATGCACAAACATAGTAAACTGAACTGCATCTAACAAACTGTACATATCTTTAATTTCTAGGCCCATGTGCTTTGTTAAGCAATTGGAGATCCCTCAGTATGGCTACAGAAACAATGTCCCCACCACCACACCCCGCTCCAACTTGGCCAAGGAACTAGAGAAATACTCTAAGACTTCGTTTGAATATAACAGTTATGACAACCATGCCTATGGCAAGAGAGCCATAGCTCCCAAGGTGCAATCCAGGGATATATCCCCCAAAGGATATGATGGTAGGAGGTGCACACTCTTATACATGAGAGACAAGTTTGCAGTTAATCATGTTGTTGTATATGTAAACATCATACAAATAAGACATGTTTTCATGTTCATACAGTATTATGAGGAATGCTATCATATGTGAGTTATTTTAAAGGCCTTTTAAAAGAAGTGTTGTTTTATACGGTGCTTGCTTCAGGATTGTTGCACTGTTAAAAGACATCTCCAGCCATTAAGCTCCTGGGATGTATTGAGATGGCAATAAAAGCTAAGTAGTAGAGATAATGTTCTTATGTTACTGTCTGGGAGACCTGGCCTCAAGGGTCACATTAGGATTCTCACCTCCATGTGGCAGTTCAGGTAACCCAGAAAGATAACATACTTGCTTTGTGGGGATATGGAAGCAGAAAACCTGGGCCTCATTGTGCTTAGGAAATCACTGCTTTGTACTTAAAGAGGCATTTTTGTTTATTTTGTCCTCACAAATACACTGGCTGAATTCTCTGGAAAACCTACCATACTTAACATGTTTAGGAGAAGGCTGATACTAGCATCAGTTCAGGAGAAGACAATGGATGGGATCAGTCAGGCAAGGGGTTTTTTATTAGGGGAGATAAATGAACTACAGGGTAAAGAAGGATTGTAGCTCTTGAAGACATCAGGAATTTTTCAGAACAATTCATTTGTATTTACATATATATTATATATGTGTATATATATGCATGCATATATATATCTATATATAAAACTAAACCATGGTTTTGTTTTTTTTTTCTTGAACATTAGCAGTTTATTTTTTGGTTGAAATATTTGATACTACTCAGTGACTACTCTAAGAAATTTCAGGCAGGTGTCAGATTTTTTGTTTAAGAAAACAGAAAGAAACATACTATACAGAACAATTTATGCTATTGCCTGAACACAGACTGACATTTGAAAGCAGTTTAGTGAAGAAAGAGAAAATTACTACAGCTCTGGTTGCCAGACAAAGGCTGCTGTATGGCTTTGTTCCATACTCCTGGCTCTGCCAGAGGCAGTGCACACTACACCTGGTTCCAAGCGATGTGTGAGCTGTTTGGCCAGACCTGCCAACATGGTCTCAGAGGTGGGGCCTGGTTTGCATTTTTCTTTTCCCTGTTGGTGATTTTCATGAAACCTCTAGGATTCACATCTCTCTGGAATTTCAGAAGTACTCCAACATATTTGGCTTAAATTGGCTCAGGAAAATCAGTTGAATTCTTAGAATAATGAAGCAAAGCCCTGGGCACGCTGAAATTGTTAAAACATTTTGGCACTAACTTTCAGTGGAACAAGGATTCTGCTGACAGTTATTGTAAATAACTGAATATGAAGGAGATTTCAGCAAGAGACTCTTCACTTAAAAGAGCCACTTCAAAAAACTTCACAGTATTTTTAGGTGGTTTTTATTTGTATATTAAAAAAATATTATTGCTACTAAAGACTTTATGGAGGTCCAGAGAGCACAACTATTATGTATGTCAGCAAAGCATGTTTATATAAAAGCAGATTCAGACTTCTGAAAAGTCATCCTGAAAAACCCGAAAGTACATCTAAGGCTTTGGGGGGGTTGTGCAGTTAAACAGTGCTTTAGTTCTGTCTGAGAGAAGTGGTCTTAAGGAAATGAAAAATCAATAGCTTCACATCTTCTTTTTTAATTGTCAGCTAGTACAGTATTTTCATCATCAAAGGGATTATGTCATCAGTAAGTATACAGTTGGGAGTGACACGCACATAAATAGCTCATTTGAATTGTTTCTTTGATATTTTTTACAGTGTGGTTTACTAAAAACAAACAGAAAATGTGTACTTGGTATTGTTGGGTAGGGTGATCTAATAATTCTTGAGGTTTTTTTTTTATTTTTGGGCTTGTTTTTCCTTTTCAACCAGTTGCATAGTGTATTGGATGCTGGGCTTATGGTATACAACAGTAAAGATAAAAAAAACTGGACACAACAGGAAGTGGTGAGGCAACATTTTCAGTTGCTTAGGTGACAGCAGGAATTGTTGTCATCCCACCAATAGTCCTGGGTTGTTCTATCTAAACACTGAAAAATGTTATGAGTGGAATTCAGCTGGCCATATCCAGAGTTTTATAATGTCACCAACAGCTGAGTTCAGCACCCCTTTCAGGTACAAGAGGAAGGGTAGATAATTCTCTGATTCAGTTCATCTTTTCCTGAAGTGGTTATTTAAAACTGGTTAGGTGAATCATGTTATGATTAGGTCTGAAAGTTCCTATTTTTTTCCACTGCCTGTATGGGAAGCCTATAATGACTAGGTCAGGTATCTGAAATTAGATGAGATGAATCTTTTATTGTGCAAGTTAGAAAAATTGTTGAAACTGTAATTAATTTACTAAACATCCAAAACATTCAGTATTTAGACCATATTGGGGATGAAGGTGCCTGGGCAGAACTGAATTACACTCCAAATACCTTCCTTTTGTCTTTTTCTGTTTGGGATCGCTCCCATTCCCCCATTGTTAATTAGTAAGAGAAGCCTTTAGACTTTGAGAGGTTGTCTGTAATCAGCCCCTGGGCATATCTGATGAAGCCCAGTTTGGGTATGCAGCTGGTTAGACCTGTGTCTGGTTTTAATGGGGAAGATGTTCTTCAGATTTGGTTTCATTCTGGATTACAAAGCATAGGTGGACTTGCAGAGCTTCATAAACGTGGTGCCACAGGGGTGGGCATTGTATCAAGCAGAACAATCTGGTGTTGAAACAGTGCAGCTTTTCCCTTCATCAGTGAACAGATTGATTTGATTAATTATAAATTGATGATCTTTGTTTCTGCTGAAAAGCTAATGTGAAATGAACAGTCTGGGTTATGTGACTCATCTTCAAATGTACAGCTACAGTAAAGTTAACCATGGCCATTTCTTTCTAAGTAAGTTTTGCTTAAATTATTGGTAATCTGAAAGCTAATAATTGTGTAGCATGCTTGTAGCACTTTACATCTTCAAAGTGTTTTGCAAGTGAATCACAACACAACTAAATTTTAGAAGCAACTTTCTGTTTATAGAAAAAATTAATTCAAGGGATAATGTAGTTTGACCAAGGCCACAGAGGAGTCCATATCAGAGCCTGCATGAGTTTCTGATGGTTAGTCCTATGTATAAAAGCTGACTCTTTCCCTCTCCCTCTTTAACACGCATTCTCATATATATATATATAATTTCCCATGTAATATGTCTCATGTCTGTCTAAATGTGATCTGCTATAACAAGACTAATATTTTTTGAAAATGACAAAAACTTTGTTCCTATGATTTTTGAAAGATACTTCTAATTTGGCAAGTTCAGTGGTATAGGGTGCCTGCTGTTAGCATAGCACAGTAGAAAATGAATTATTCAATTATTTGCTTCCTTAAATGTAGGAAAATTCTTGCGTGTCTTGGATACTGTAACAAAGTAACAATGGATAAATGCTAAATTTTTAATGACCACCACTGAGTACTATATTAATAATGAAACTCTTGAGGAACAGTTCACAAATTTATTATTAGTGGATAGCCTGCTAGTGTAGTGCTACTCTGTGTTCAAAACAAAAAAAAAAATGTGATGAATGTTTAGCATTCACTTCACTTAAAAAAAAATCACACCCTGTGCATTATGTGGCTTTCCTGAGAAAACTCCATCTGTTATGATTTAAGTGAAACACTATTTCCTTTGCAGTAAAAATAACGCCATGATTTTTTTCAGTTTTTTAGAGAAAGGAGGATGACATAAGCTCTAGCAGAGACATTTTGCTTTCAGATTCTTCTTTTGAACCCTGCCTGCCTACCAAAGCAGCCCATGGTTCACAAATAGGCTGTACTCATGGGAGCAGATTATTATATGTATGTCTGTTCAGACAAATACAACTGAGGAGCCTGGCATTTGAATGGAGCCTATCACAGAAGAGCTCTGTCTAGGGCCTGACCTTTTTTGTATTGCTCTCTAATCAGCATGCTAGTTGGTTATTGTTACACTGTGCTATAAGGTATGATCTCTGCAGTATACATTTCCATCTTAAGGGGAAGTAGTTGCTATAATATGCATGGATGTATCCTCTGACCTTGACTTTTATTTTTTTCTGAAAATAGATAAACTTCTACATTTTGGAGACGAGCTCACACTTCCTTGCATTTTTATAAACACTTTGAAAACAGCTCATCTGGGAAGATGGTTGTGGAAATAAGTGGGCTAACAGGGCTGCTTTCCCTTACTGCTATAATACCTTTGTCTGCAAGGGGCATTACTTAAAAGCAGCAACAGTGCTGCCTTGTGTTAAATAGGCTGGATGTGAGCACTGTCAGTGCTTTGGCTCTTCTGTGACCACCTGTGGCTTGTGTCAGTCAGAGCACAGCTGGGCATCCCTACCCGCAGTGGGAGCAGGGTGGGCTGTCTTTGGTCTTTACTGGCTTTATGAAGAGTTGTAGGTGCTCAGGTTGTTTGAAGGAGGAGGGGGGGATTTTCACTTGTACCTGTTGCCATTTAAACAGCCATTGCTTCTGCCGTTATGCAAGTCATGGTAAAACTAACACATGACAACCACCTTTTTTCTCCTATCCTGCTCCTGTCGTTGAGATGGCCAGTGCCATAATATTTGCCTGTGGTATAGGAGGAAATAAAGCTTTTAGGAAGCATGAAGTGTTTGAGGACATATGGGTGGTGCTGTGGCCCAGAGGCCAAGATTATCAGCCTTGCAGTGGGTTTGATCTCCAGTGACTCTGGGGAATCCTAGGCCTTAAATGACAGTTCCTCATGTAAATAGGGAAAGGTCCCATAGTGTTACATTGCCCATCATTAATAAAAATGAATGAGCTGAGCAGATTGTACCTTCTGTCTGACTATATATGTGGGGTAAAAGCAGTGTTTCTATGTTTTTATTGTTTTATAAATTCAGCCTGTTTGTCAGAACAATTCATGATCATGTCATGCAGATTTTTACAGCAGGTTATTTCATATGATCTCACACATGTAGCATATATAACTCACAGACAGAAATCAAGAAATACAGCCATCATTCTTATTGCGGGCTTTTTTTTTTGGCATTGGTTACTGTTCCTCATTATAAATTTCACCTCCAGCAGTTTGTTTTCCTCTTCACTTATGCAGAATGCTCCTTCTTTTGAGTCATCCTTGTCATATTTCTTCCCACAGCTAAACGCTACTGTAAGAATTCAAGTCCAACCAGCAGCACAACAAGCAGTTATGCCCCTAGCAGCAGCAGCAATATGAGTTGTGGTGGAGGCAGCAGTGCCAGCAGTACCTGCAGCAAGAGCAGCTTTGACTATACTCATGACATGGAGGCAGCACACATGGCTGCTACTGCTATTCTGAATCTCTCCACCCGCTGCAGGGAGATGCCTCAGAACCTCTCCACTAAGCCTCAGGATCTCTGTGCAAGGGTAAAAATTAGTAAATCTGTTTGTTGATGAAATTTCTCTTAACTGTACTTGCTCTGTGGCCCTGACTGAGAGAAAAGCTCTAGTACATCTTGCTTTTTTTTCCTCTCAAAATTAATATAATGTGGTAGCTCTGCTAAAGCAGGGAGAAAAAAAAAAAAAGATACAAATTGCTCACAAGTATCGCAGGAAATCATGATGGTTTTATAAATTAACGATACAGATACCATGTACTCCTTTATTTGTCTCTTACTATAATTATAAAAGATGTTTTGATTGTTCAAGTGGTATTAATTTCACTGCTGTTTGGGTATTTTTTTTTTTTGCAAAATGCAGTGTGGTTCATACATTTGGTGAAAGGACTAAGATTTGACTCAGCATTTTCATTTAAAAGTTACAAATGGGACCTAAGCTTGTAAGATTTCTCTTGTGCAGAGAAATCTGTGGTGCTGTATGTTACAATTTCTTGCCTGTCTGTGATACCAGAGTTCTTAAGTCAATGCATAATACATTTGAAATGAACAAATCCTTCAGTACAGGTGACTTAAAATGTGCATAACAGTCCTGCAGAATGTTCTGTATGTTCATAGAGCCTCAGTATATTATAAAATGGCCATATAGATACAAATAAAAGCTTTTGTTATTAAACTTTCTGTATTAACAAAGTGCACTATTCATTAAAGGTTTAGGAGATTTCATTTTTAACTGTAAAGTTTTGGCTCTGATAGCTGTTAAAAAATGAGTATTTAACATGAAAAACCAGACAGGACAGTGCTGCCTACAGCAGACCACTAGATGGCTGAGCAGACAGATGCAGTGCAGAGGAAACATTTTTATTGTGCTTGTAGAGAGATTTTGAGCTGGCAGACATGTTCTGTTCTTCTCCTATAGACAAAGGTTTGCTTTCCCTTATTGTGAAAACCTCCTCATGTGTTATGATCATTCATAACAAACTAAACCTGTAGCAGTAAGTATTAGTAATAATCACACTCTAAGCCAGAATGGACTTCGTTTTCAAATGCTGCTTTTTATATTAGTTTATTTAATATTGTTCAAGAGGGAAGTCTCATTCTGGCATGTAAATAAATGCAGTTCTTCTCTACTCGGTAGGATGGGAGAAGTTGGAATACAATGCTAAAAATCTTTTGTGTCTAATCCAGAAAGGGCCTCTTTCCTAATGTGTTGCTGAAGGAATGAGTCTGAGGAGATAAACAAATACTTTCTAAATTAAATTAGCTGGATAGCAGCAATTAGATATAAGCTCTAACAAAAGGCAGTAATTCAGAAAGAGAGATTTGCATTCACAGTGGTTTCCTGCAGCTCTGTTGTTATTCAAGAGGAAAGAAAGTCACCAGACGTACAAGGAGTCAGTCAGATTCACATTCATTTTGAAACCAAATTTCTTATGGAACACATAATTTTTGGAAAGATGAGGAATTCTCTATGGGCATTTTTATCTTATATGTCCTTAGTTTTTAAATTTTATATTCATTGTAAGGTATCTTATTTTTCCTTATCTAATATAATAGACAACACTTTGTTTCTGTAAAAATGCCCCATTCTTGTTGCAGTACCAGGTGTCACAGTAATTGGCGCAAATTATTATCAAGATAGATACATGAATTGTTAAGGAGCTGTGAAACTTAAATGCATTTCCTCATTGATAAATGGTGTCCAAAAGGACTTCTTTTGGTACCCTACCTCCCTGTTTAATTTTCTGACATTATCTATTCAAGCATTGACTGCTAATGTAAAAGAAAAAAAAAAAAGAACCAAAGATTATTTGATGCTAGCTGGTTTTTGTTTCTCTAATCACCCAGACAGATGCCAGGACTCAAAACAAGAATTATGCAGATGTTACCTCACAGGTTACTTCACCTGTCACAGAATGAATTGAGAGCATAAAGACAATGGCAAGAAAATACATTTAGAGCTTTCTCCTTTATATATCAGATTTTGCACCTATGTGCTGGGAGGCAGGAGGGGCACTGAAGACTCTCCACTTTCCCCCCAAACATCATATTAGCCATTCAGGAGGAAATCTACTTTAACAGCATTAATGTTGTGTAACAGCATCATGCTATGTGTAGGAGGGGGCTCAATGCTTACAATCTATACAGGAATGGAAAAGCATTTTATCATTCTGCTAGGCAATCAGATTGAAGAAGAGGTAGCAGTTTGCCAGGGTGAAGCTGAATTAACAATATTTTTCTTATTTTGACAGAATCCTGATATGGAAGTCGATGAAAATGGGACGTTGGATCTGAGCATGAACAAGCAGAGGCAGCGAGATGGTTGCTGCACCATTTTGACCCCACTGGAGCCAATGTCCCCACAACGACAAGCCGTGATGAACAACCGGTGTTACCAACTGAACGAGGGTGACTGCTGGGACTTGCCAGTGGACTACACTAAAATGAAGCCAAGTAGGATAGATGAAGATGATTCCAAAGAGATTAATGTATGTCTTTTTCATCTATATAGTGCTTGTTGCAGTCTAATTTTGGTAATTCATTAATTTTCTGAAATTTGGAGGGAAATAGGATGCAAAATTAGTATGTGACGAAACCAGTGATTTTCTCCAAAAAGGACTTTTCTGCTGGTTAATCTTTAGGACTATATCATGCTGCCACACATCTGATCTGTGACTAAGTTCCATAGGACAACATTTGAACCATGAATGTGAATCATGTTTTCTAAGAACATCATCTTGTTAACAAATATTTTCTGCAGTAAAGATGTTTTGCTATATCCAGATTATGTTACTCTGTATGGGCAAGTTGACATAACCGTGCATCAGCTCTGAAGACAATATATTCTCCTGAATTTGAAAAGCATAAATGATATACTGAGTATTTGAAAGCATGTATTACTTAGAAATCAATTTAAACAAAGCAGCAGAGTATAATATAAGCTTTCAACTATTTCCACTAATCTTCTAGATTACTTTCATACTCTTGATAGCTCTGTGTAAGGGCCTGTATTAATGAAATACTTGCTTTCAAGGATACAAAGAAGGGATATAAGAAATCAGTGTTACTTTTCTACTTACAATACCAAGACAGCAGCAAAACCCTTTTAACAGAAGAGGCAAATAAAGAAAATATGTCTTTGAATTTTTATTACTTTTCACAACAGAATAGACAGCGCACTGAAGAGGTCTGCTGACAAGGTTCAGTGCCACTGCTTTTTTCTGTCAGGTTTTAACCCTTATCCATTCTGTGGCTTAAAATCCTGCACTCAATTCAATTTGGTTTTTTGAGGACATCTAGAGATTGATTTTTCTTGGTTTATAATCAAAAATTAGGCTAATCATTTGTGTGTAGCACATCTCTTGCCAGTTTTAACCATAAAACTATCCTCAGTGTCTTTGAAGTATATAACGAAGTGGCATTTTCACTAGATATCCTGAGTGCATTCTAGCTTTGGTGATGCAGTTTTGCTATTCATTTCACTGAAGTTGGCAGGAAATCTGTCACTATCAAGGAAATGTGAGGTAAAATAGCATGTTTTTTGAAAGTAAGAACTCCCTACTTCGACTGTGTTGTTTATAGCACCATCTGCAGGAATCCCTGAATCCCTTCATTCAACCACTGCATTCCTGAAATAGATGGGTTTGAATTTCTGAACATCACTAAAGTTAATTACAAATTATATCATTCTGTCTTGCCAGACAGATCCATTGAGCTTGGTCCCAGACTGAGCTTCTGTGTGCAGATGTTAAGATTGCTTCTTTTTCATCTTTGAGATGTTCTAAATCCTTGAAAATGCTATTTAAGATGGCTTTTTGATGCATAAGATACTGCATTTAGTCATTTTTTTGCCTTTCCTCTGTTTTGCAGTTATTTTAGGGAAAAGACCTGAGTCTTTAGAGAAAAATAATATGACAGCTATAGAAAAAGCTGGAGTTCTTCCTTTTTATTTTTCTTGTTAAAAAAATTACATATTTCACTTATTTTGAAGTCTTTATCAAAATATTAAAATATTATTCAAAAGTTTAGTATGTGAAATAATATAATATTATTTCATTAATTTTCTCAGTCAGAAATAGGATAAGAAGGACGTACCATCTGATGACTCTGCTTTGCTTTATTTTGTGTAAGTTGTGACCTTATCTAGCTGAAATTAATGTGTATATATTTGCCTGTAGCCAGAAGATTTGGATCCTTTCCAAGAGGCACTTGAAGAAAGAAGGTATCCTGGTGAAGTTACAATCCCAAGTCCTAAACCCAAATACCCTCAATGCAAAGAGAGCAAAAAGGATTTAATAACGTAAGCATAATGTGAGGTGAAATTATTTATCTCCTTTTAACTTTTTCTCTCTTTGTCTTTTTTTAAACCAACGAATACATATACGCCTTGCAGTATGAGCATGCAACATTTGCAGCATATAAATGTTTCAAACTGCCAGTTAAGTAAAGTGATAAGCTAACGTGTATTTGCTTGTTCTTAATGATGCTATATTGTATTGAGACGCCATTTTCATTTAAACCTGTTCATTTTGCAGCTTTTCGATTAGGATGCTTAAAACCCCTTGCAGTCATTGCAGCTAAACTGGAAACAATGAAACTTTTAAAAGTTTTTTTTTAAACATACTTACTATTTTGGCTGTTTTTGTTTTTGTTTGGTGGCAGATGTCCAACACCAGGGTGTGATGGGAGTGGTCATGTGACTGGTAATTACGCCTCACATAGAAGGTGTGACTTCATTTTTTTCATGGTGGATTCTGTCTTTTCAATTTATTGTTTTCAGCTTACCTCAACAATGCTGTCAAAGTAAAACGTTGAACTATGTGTTAACCCTTTGAGTAATACATGTTGATCTTAAAAGCATGCTAATTTGTGTGTTGTATAAGCGTCTTTTATTTTTAAATAGATTACTAAAATTTCCAAAGTATTCCTTAAGCATTTAAGTAGTTAACCCAGGAATCTCCAATATTTTTGTTATATTTTTCTAGTTCATAGAAAAACAAACAAACAAACAAGAACATTTGCAGTGTGTAACTTTGGAAGTAATATTGATAACTGAATATATTCAGAGGGTTAACTATATTACAGAATTCAATATTACAGCACTTGCCCCATCGCTTTTCTGCATTACAAACTTTTACTTTTTAATTTTTATGTTGTGTTTGTTTGGGAGTGTTCAGGTAATGAGAAGATTAACATACTTGTATGTCCTGCCATGTCTTACAGTTTATCTGGCTGTCCCTTGGCTGACAAAAGCATTCGGAGTATGCTCGCCACAAGCTCACAAGAACTCAAGTAAGATTTAAAGAACCAATATTTTCTTTATAAATATTTTTTTGACTGCAAATTGTGAAAAGTTGTATCAGAAATTAGAAATGCTATCTGGAGAGCTGCTGCAAAAGGGGCTGATCCTGCTTGGAAACATGCACTGACGTCTTTAGAAATTCATACAGGGGGGCTCTCTACATAAGTCTGTTGATCTAGTATGTCCTTTTGTGTGTCCATTAGGTGACAGGGATGGACAAAAGACAGAATTCTGGAATTTCATCTTAATGTTTGAATTCCTATTTGATTTTTTTCCTGAACTTTGAGTTTGCTAGTTAGAACAGAAAATTCCCATACAATTAGACTGATGAAACACTTCTGATTACACAAGCAGTAAAGCACTGCAGTTTCTCAGGCACAGTTGGAGGGAAAACAATTTGTTTTTCCCCAACGCTTGCATAATTTTCCCCAGGTTCGTATCATTGCTACCAGCCTAATGCATTTTCTCATGTGACTGTGTTTTTTTAATGTTTACTTAGTTATCCCCTACTTAAAATGAGTCCTTTACCATTCCTTTCAGTTTTCTTTGGAGTAACAATTTTGAGCAATGAGCATTAGGGAATCATGAGACTTAGCTTTGCTCTGTCTTCCTGCACATATGCTCTACTGCAACTCTCTGTGTGGAAGCATTTATTAGTGCTATTATTGACAGGCTGGTGCTCCTGAGCTGGTAATTTGGTTAAGATGGAAAAATGTTCACAAGAAATGAGGAAAATTCAATAGGGAAAGTATGAATGGATACCTTATGCTGCCATACTGCTTAGCAGTATTCTGTCTTTAGAATACATTTCTTGAATTCAGTACATACATTGATTAAAAATATCAAACAACTCTTGATGTAAACCATGGGCAAAATAAGAAAACAATCATGAGAAAACTGCTGGAGTAAGATTCGTCTCTAGTTTTACTTAATCTAGTTGCTAGAGGTAAACAATACATGCAAAATTTATATCTGATTTTTCACAAAGTAAAAAATAATATTTTGAAGCTATTAGTTTAGGTCATGCTGATATATGCTGCCAGAAGAATATGTGATAGGCAAAAGGGGATGTAAATGAGATCAGGGAAAACATTTAAGTATAAGGAGGAGAAGACATGCGCAGCTCAGAGAAACTCAGATTTGGACCTGGATTTTGGGTTGGGATGGGTCAAATGGTAGAAGTTTGAGGAAATGTGAATGCATAAGCAAAACACAGTCAAGACTCTTGAGGCAGCATGAATATTTTAAGCAAATACTTTGCTGTTTTATCCCTTTATAAGGTTTCTACTTATCTTAGAAAGCTGTTTCTGAATTACTTCATCTACTCTGCTTTTCTCAAACATCTGCAGTCAAGGCTGCCTGGTAGAAACCAGGAAGGAAAAAATCCCAAAACATCTAAACTTGAGATCCCACTTCTATGTCACACCACTCTCTCTATTTATTTCAAGCTTTTCCTAAGCAAAAAGCAAGATTAGGTTAAAGTAATATTTTTAGGTTTAAAATCTATTACTTATTATTTATTAGCATAAATTATCAATTTAGCAGTTATCATTATACCAGTTGAACACATAAAACTCTGTTAAGTTTCAAAATGCCAGAATTTTAAGCAGGCTTACTTAACTCAGTTCTCTTTTGTATTTGCACTATATGGCAATTCTTTGTTTTCTGATCATATATTTTTCCACAGGATAACAAAGTGAATCATTGCACAGGGCAGATAGTAATCATTGCATAAGCAACTAATTAGTTTCTTCTCTTTTCCTTTATTATCCCATGTGAGGCCTTGTCTGTCATTCACTTCAGTTTTCTCAAACTGCCCTCTGAAGATAGACCTATTAATTCACTCACGCATTTGTCACTACCATCACATCTGAGTGTTTCCTAATTAATTTAGTTAAAAAAGAATTTTTTTTAATCTGCAATTATATTTATATTCTGAAGTAAATATGGTATTATCCTCATTTTAAACCAGAAAAATTAGGTATATAATTTTGATTGCTCAGTTGGGTACTTCTACTACTCAATTTGTCAGGTCTTCACATTGTAGAGAACTGTATATAGTCAAATCCTTGAATTTGCTGGAGTTATGGGAATTTAGCAGATCTGTGTAACATAATTGATCCTATGTGAAAAGGGATGAACTCTGCAGAAAAAGAAGGAGAGTCCAGTTCCAGAGCAGCCACACTGTCCTTTCTCCTATCCCAAAACTTTGATCAGTCCCAGCTTCCACTTGGCCCATATACTCTGTCCTGTTTTTCATCATTTTTTCTACATTGTTCCCTGTCTCAAGCTCCCTTGTCGGATCAGTCCATCTCCTGCCTCCATCACATTTATATTTTTATTGTCCTCTGTCTCTACATCCTGTGAAGTTGGTACAGAGACAGAAATAAAGCATCTTAGCATTTCCCACATATATTTGAAAGCAGGGAAGTAGGAGTCCTATGGATGGCAACATCCTTTATACAGCTCTCATTTATGCTCTTGTTCTCTGCTTAAGATGGAAGAAGATGTGATCATGTAAATGTAATGTGCGTGCACAAAGCAGCTAAACCAAAGCTACATAAGAGAATTTGATTTTGAAATTTTTGAACAGTGAAGTACTTCATTTACATCGGTTATATTTCTCTGTGTGAGGTCTGGGAGTATAATTTCCTTGTTTCTAAAACGAGGAAGCAGAAGCTGAAAAGAAGCAGAAATTCCATTGTACAGGATACTACTGGCCATCTGTCAGGCCACCAGCAACCATGGAAAATTTTGGTGTCTGCTCTATAGCCTGGAGTGCTGTCCTAGCCAGCAGCAGTAGAAGCTGTAGTGATCTGCAGGGACTGGCACCAGGAGGAGATGGGGAACATTGCTGGGACGTTTCAGACATATTTGCTGACAGCGGAAGAGCAGTGAGAATCAGTAACCTTGGCTCCTGCCCCATGCTGTAGAGGGAAATGTATACATATTTTTAACCAGTAACCCAAGCTGAGAACCCTTCTGTCCTGTTCCTACCAATCTGTACTGTTCTCATCTCTTCTTCATCTTTTATTCCTTGTTCAGGTTTTCAGTGTAGTTTTTTCCATTCTTCCATAAAGATTTCAACCTTTGTAAAATTCTTGGCAAATACTTGTTTAATGTATAGGGTACAGGGAACAACTGATAGCGTAGTAGGAGAACTAATAGTGCAGTGTAGAAATAATATTTCTGGACTGCATAATTTGAAAGGATTTAATACTTTTATGGCTTCACCATGTATCAAATATCACACATGTGCTGGTAAAGCCTTCATATCACATTTTACTGATACATGATCTCTTTGTGTGTATTTGACAACACATACAAATAATGTATAATGCAGCCTCCTAACTGGAGTTTTGCTAACACGCTGTTTTTTTTTCATTCCCAACTAAAATATAAAATAGCAGACGCTTCAAATAATATTCATTAATAGTATCTGTCATATAATATTCAAAATCAAAATAATATAAGAATTCTAAAAGGTTAGAGAAATGTTTGTTTTGCTTAAGCGTCATGTTTACTGTGTCGCCCTTTGGAAATTGTGGCTCCAAAATTCCATTAGTCACATTTCCTGTCTCTCAGAATAATAATGTTGCAATTTTCAATTAAATTGTTCCAGGGTCAGCATAATTATTCTTTATGTTTCTCATCTGTAAGGGTTCTTGCTCAGGTTTACCACACAGATTGCACAATTTTTCATTTTAGCCCAAAGCTCAAATAGAAAACTGGGAGCCTTTGAGCATAGTTTGTCAGCAGACTAAAGCAGTTACAGCCTGGTCAGTGATCTCCAAATAACAGAACAATATCTTCTGCTTTAATTCTCAGTTACTTATGCTGGGAAAAAAAAAAAAAAAAAAAAAGGGGTTGACAGCTTTAAAGCTGTCAGAAGAAATCAAAGAAGAAATCAATATCTGGCAAGGAATCAGTTTTCCAGTATTAAGATTTTGGTTACAGTACTTGTGAAAAGCAACTAATTTTTAAAGGACCTAGGAACACTATATTGATGAGTAAAGTTAACTATGATGGGAAAGCAGTTAATAGCCCACCCAGTGACAGCAATCAATACTAAAATATTCATAAATTAAATTCCATGTGATCTTGCCAAGGGGCTTTTTCTTATCAATTTTCTTTATTTATTCCTTATCATGGCAGGTTTTTCTAACAGTTACAATTACTTCTAAACCGTAATAACATTGTGGAATTATAAATACTGTTAAAAAAATTTTTTGAAGCACTTTAAATCTTATTCAAAACAAATTTTAAAAAAACCCCTCAACAATCCAAAGCTAAAATTACTTATTGTTTAAAAGGACACATTTGGTTTGTCAGTAAATCAGTCCCAGCTAAAACACAGCTTACTGACTGTGAGAATTTCTAATCCGTGTCCTGTCAATGTGGGAACCTGAGAACCCAGTTACTAGAGACTCCCAGAAAGTGACAAACTTCTTTCTACTTAGTGCTACTTTGATATAAAGATAATCACAGTTTTTCAAAGGCTGTTGATATATATACACATACACATGTATATATACACCTTATATTTATAGGTAACTTAAGTGTTAGCTTGGTCTGCTATGGAGCTAAATATCCTATCCTCAACATCTGCCCTTGTTGTCTTGGGTCAGTTTTCTGCAAGACAGTCCCATTATTGCTTATTCTGAAGAATCTGATCCTCAGGAAGATTTGCAGTTTAACCAGGTGCCTACAAGTTTGGATACTTCCTGATATTGTTGTATTATGCCCAGTCCTTCAGTTCCAAAGCATCTGTGTGGATTTTCTTGTTTTCTGTGGTGAATGTCTTGTTATTTCCTACGGAGGGACAAGTGCAGTCTCCTTTCCCTCAGTGCAACGAAACCTGGGAGCTTTTATTTCCCTCATCTCTTCTTAACTCTAAGTGAGGAGGAGCTTAGTCTATTTTTGCATGTTCTCCACCATAAAGTAAGAGTCGGAATTTCTGTGCCTCCATCTTTTCTTCCATGTCATTCTGCCGCAGTGATTTCCATAATTTTAGTGATCTTTTACTCTTTCTCTTTAACTTTCTTTCACTCATCTCTCTATTCCCAGAGGTGTCACCCTGGCAGTGTTCACATACAAAAGTGAACTTCTCTTAAGCTCTCCCTGTTAGTCATGATTATTCTTGAAAAACAACTCTATGCAGTCCAGTGTTTTTGTGATAGAAAGGATATGCTTACCTCATACTTCTAGGGAAACTCTTCTATATTAATATATTATCTATTATTTATTTTTATTGATGTGATTTGACTGCAATTTGCTCAGCAGGAACTGGGAAGAAGAAACAGCCTCCCAGAAACTGAGAAGCTTCTGTTGTTCTTAGTCTGATGAATATATAACATAAAATATTACTGGAAAAGAGTAGCATTTTCTTCCTTGCTGTAGTCATCTGGTAAAAAACAGGCCTTCTCCAAATACAAATTTAAAATGCAGACACAAAAATTATTAAGATATATTAGTAAGACACCACAGAAACATTTCCCACATTATTCTTGGACATTGATCAGAGCCTATACTATGTTAAACCTTGATAGCTCTCCCAATATACAGTCACTTTATGTACTCAAACCAGTTATTCCTGCAGAATTCTGTTTACCTGCTGGAGTGAATTCTCCACCTACATCCTATGTTTTCCACTTGAGGTGTTTCTGATGTTCAGTTCCTAGATGTGCATTTGTTGTTTCATCTGCAGAGTATTATCCCTTGCCATGCCCTGCCTTCCCTTTCCCACCTTCCCCTTCCCCTTTCCTGTTGGGATTACATCTGTCCTCCTATAAGAATGCAGTAAGCCTGAGACCCATTATATAGTTTTCACTCACTTTTATCTTGGAAATTTACTCTTTGTTGCAAGAGAAATGACCATTTCTATTCCTATTATCACCTTTTTACTCCTGTTGTTTATGTCTTTTTTTTCTACATGGAAACTTAATAGAAGTTGTCATTACAGTTTTTTCTTGAATACTAAGGTTGTTGAGCCTAGTAAGTAATCTTGTGTTAAGTTGAAATACTCCTTTGAATCTGCAGACACTTTTTGAAATTCCTTGATGCTTTAGTTAACTTTTGTATAGGAAATGTGATTGCAAGGACCAGATGTGATGTATTTGGAGAAATGCTAAAAAGTGCTTAAGTGAGCCATTTGTAAATGATAGTGTTTTATTAATTTATTTGCAATATTGTGGTAAAAAAAAAAACAACCTGAACAAACTGTAGTTTTTGATGTGTTCTTAAATTGAAAGCTAGTGTGCTAGTCTAATTTAAATTATTAAAAACAAAACCAAGGAACATAGATCCCCAATTATTAGTTCACCTATAAGGAATAATCTTCCCCATTTTGCTCAACAATCCTTGGGCCAAGTGAAATTAGGAATCTTATGTGGTTTCAGTGGGTTTTTTTTGCATTTTTGTTTCCTGTATTTATTGCAGATTTCCACTTGGATACCTTATCTTTGATGGCAGCATGCATGCCTGGCCAGAACAGAACACCTTGGGCTCTGTTCCTGCACTTCTCAATACTCAAATGGGCACTGTAGGTTATACCTAGCATTTCCAACCTCATGTTGTGTGGTGTTATGATAATGTCCTTTGTATAGAAACCCATCATCTGCAGCAACCTCATCTCTGTAGTCGCAATAAGTTTTACATATGGAAGTGGCTGGGCTTTTTCTCTGTTAGAGTAACTCATTCAGACTCCGGTAAGGTTGAGTCATTCCATTTTTCTCACTTAAGTTTGTCAACTTTTGTTGCTGAAATGGAAAACACTTGAGTTTTGTTTACATGAGACCCTTCATCATTGTTTTCATTACTCAGAGGTAGTCTTAAAAGCATGTACTCTCTAAAAACCTCCTTAAAATCCATCTGCATATCAGTATCTCTGATGCTGTGAAATGTTCCATGCAGGTACGAAATTGCTTGCATGAAGCATCTTGCAGAATCAGGGTCTTAGTAAGTTGTCAATACTATGAAATGCTCTGAAATGAGAGGCTTCCTTTGCATAGTGGTATCTAAAACAGCCAAACAGTTCATGGCCTGTTTCTTTATGTTCTTAATTATTCAAACCAAAAGATAACAGTAGCTTGTATTTTTTTACGGTTTGGATTTGAATCAATATTTAAAACCATTTGCCACTCAGTTATTACCAAAATAGTCTCAATTCAGATGAACAGTCACTGAATTAGAGTATTTTTTTCAAAGCAACCTGTACGACTTAAAGAGTCCAAACTTCGCTTTTAGAAGGAGCATAAGTGGTGGGCATCCACATCCTTGCAACTTCTATATGCCTAACTTTGAAATTGGAATTCAGTGTCTGCAGTAACAACTTAGGCAGTTTTGAAGATACACTCTTTAGTTCCTAGCTCTTCACTAATCACCAAATATTTCAGTGTGAATGTTTGTTTGATGGTTTAATTTTCGAAGCTTTTCTCTTGTCAGTCATTCTAGTGCCACGCTGTGCAGTTTCTAAGCAAGTATTCTGAGAGGAGCACTTAATTGTGATTAATTATAAATGAATTTGTTTAGCTATGTTAATAAGCCCAATGAATCTCTCTAAGGCCTTCTTGTCTTGGAGTTTTTTCATTTGTACAGTTGCCTCTGTCTTCCTTGGGTTTGGTCATACTTCTTTGTCATTGAACTTGTCCTACATAATTAATCTCATTCAGCCTGGCATTTGCTTGTAATCAATTCAAGGGTCTTTTCTTGGCACAATTTGGTAATTGTGCAGACTCCCATTGTGGTGTTGATCATTTTTTGCTTCCAATCAACAGATCATAACCAATTGCTCATTCCATCCAGATCTGCAAAGATCTGCAACATGATGCTGTGGTATATCCCAAGTGCTGAGGCAATCCCTATGGGAAGTTGCATAAGCTATACAGTTGCTAAAAGGGGAATTAAAAATGCAGTGTTTTGCACTTTCTGTGTTTGGTCAGACTTGCCAAAACCCTTTAATATATACCCAAAAAAAAAAGTAATTTTGTCACTTGAAGTCCTAAACATGATTGTCCAGATCCTCAGTTGGTGTAAATTAGCATAGCTCCACTGCCTTTGGAAGAGTTACGCTAAGATACAGCAGTGATGATCTGGGCAGATGCCCTCAGCTACTCTCTTGGGCTAGCATTCATGTTTGATTGCCTTATTTAAATCTTTTGAAGTTACAAAATTCCTTACATTATTTGGTTTCTTAAAATGGACAGTTTCTGACTCGATTATGTGGTGTCTGTATCTGCACAGTAACATCTGATTTTGCCATGCAGTTAAGTTCATCCCTTTACTTTTTTCTCAGTGCTATTGGGACTTTATGTGGCACACATTTTTTGCAGCACTGTAGTATCTATATCAATGTTTTATATCTCTGAAATATCCCATATCCCTCATAAACACCTCATCGTAATCTTCTTTTACAATATTTTTGTATTCCCAGTAAGTGGAATTTACATTTGCTCATCTGCATGTAAAATCTGCTCTTCTACCCTAACACACACAGAATTTCCACTGCTTCAAAGCCTGTTGATTTCTCTCCCTCCACAGATAACAACACTGTGCTCTTTCAGCATGGCCTCAGTTCTATGAAACAACCTTAAATTTTGAGGAGTACTTTACCACGGGCCATCCTTAATTATTTTTGTATGCTTGACTGTACTTGCACTGTACTCAGCTTCAGCAGTATATGTTTTCTGTAATAAGGAGGCAGAGGAGGACTGAAGTATAAGCACATTCCTATCACTAGGTATTATTTTTGGACTGTGGGAAAAAAAAGGAAAAAAGACAGACTCTTCAAAAAATGAATCTGAATAAATTATATTTAAGATGTAGTCTCCAGAGTTATAATATTGACATAGTTTCATTCAAGTAATGAGCTGTAGTCAGTCAGAGTGGTATTTAAAATGCCTTCTTGAGCCTTCAGAGTTAACAGTACACCGAGATGAACAGAACCTACTTTCCAAATTTTCAGACTGCAAATAAATGGGAATGTCATTATGAAAGCATATGATCAGTTAAAAGTAATTTATTCAGAAGAGATTACATACCCAAGTATTTTTCTTCTATATTAAATAGGAAAAGAATCAAAACATGCAGATGCAATTAGTTTATAAGAAAATCAATTCACAGACTTTCTTTTCTTTTTTACAGGGAGAGAATTATTTTTTCTAGGCCAGTCTGTCACTTCTACATGGTGTATACCAAAAATATTCTAAAGAACAGTTACAAAATCACAACTTACTCCTTTTTACCAGTAAAACTATGAGCTTAGGGGCTTTTTTGTTTTCTTGTATAAACTGATGACAGCTAAAAGAAATAACATGACCCTGCATTAAATGCAATCTCTTGAACGCTGAATTCAGAGTTTAATAGGTAAAAAACATTTATTTTTGACTCTATGATTGGAATCCCTATTTCAGTAATGAATCAGACATGATGTCAGACAATAGGTGAAGAATAAAAAAAACCTTCATTATTTCTTANATTTTAAAAAGTTATTCTTTAATGGGGAATGAATTCAGAAACTGCTGGGCATTTCACATGTAAGTTTTAATTTAAAATCTGTAAATGTTGGCTATACTAGACACTGCAGAGATATGCTGGACACTGCAGAGAAAAATCACTGGTTTTGTTCCCCATGAATAAGTTTTGTAAAAAAACTATAGAAAAAACCTCAGGGGGATCGTAAAAATTTATATGGAAATAACTGAATAATTTTTAAGAATGATAGATCATGGGTTTCTCCTCAAGGCTTCTCCGGGAACCATTGTAGGTGGTGGTTTGTTTTCCTCTGATGCACTAATCAAGCAACATCTGTCAGGAAAGCGTAAGTATTTTCTCTAAGTGTAGGTATAATGAAGGAGGGGCAAGGGCCTTGCTTTTGAATAGCACGGAATACAACTTTTGTAACTTGAGTGTGAAGAATCTGAAAGAATGAAGTTATTAAATTTTTTTTTCTTTACTTTTTTAAACCAACTAAGGTTTAATCCTCAACATTCACAGAAAAAGTCCTTTATTGGTTCTAATTCTTTACTGAGACCTAATCCAAAATCTTTTTAAGTAATAGAATCATGGAATCACAGAAAGGTTTGGGTTGGAGCAGATTCTAAAGACCATGTGGTTCCAACCCCTCTGCCATGGGCAGGGGCACCTTCCACTAGACCAAGTAACTCAAAATCATCCAACCTGGCCTTAAATACCTCCAGAGATGGGGTACCCACAGCATCCCTGGGCAACTGTGTCAATAGAACACCTCCCACTCTCTTTAGCCAGATTTGGATCCAAGATTATGTTCTGCAACTTTGAAAAGCTTTCCCTTAGTATCATGTTTTTAATGGAGTTAGAACAATATTACAAGGCCAAATTCCACACAGAGTTTGTATTCCTTCCACTTGACAAAAGTGGTTTCAGATTGATACTGTCATAGACAGGGTCCTATCACTATTTGTTTTTAAAGAAAAGCGTATTTTTAAAGTTCAATTATTCAAGTACTGGTAAGGAAGTTCTTAACTTTTGTTGGAATTCTATTTGATGCAGTAAACCTCTGTAAATTAAAAATTATTGATATTCATTGCAACTGAGAAGTAATTTTCTGCAAATTTTGTGTGAAACTATTATCCAGAATACTATGTTTAATAATAGTTTAATGGATTTTAATTTCATTTTTACAAATTTTTGTGTTAACTGTACTGAAGTCATAGTAAATGCTGCTGATTCACAAATTCTAATAAGGAAACACGTCAGGACCACATATCTCCAATTTTTGCAAAATTCTTGTGAATGCTAATGTACCACAAACCAGATGTGTTTATACCTTCATATAAAGTCTTACACAATCAAGAACAATGTCAAAAATATTTTTATTCCGTCTTAAAATTCAAAAGGTAGTGGAATTGTCTTAAAGGAAAAGATTTTTTTTTATCTGTTCATGTCAATGAAGATACTTCCATTCAAAGGTAAAGTAAATGTAATGATGAATAAGATACTTATCCAAGGCTTGATTTTTCATATAAGCTTCTCTCACCATGTAAAGGAGAAATTGGCTGTTTTTAAAGACACTGCCAATGGATTACATTCTGTGCAAGAGACACAGTTGATAACTATAAGTACTGGGATGTGGCAATCTATGGGAGACATTCTGTAAAATGGAGTTTGTGGGATAATTTATTCTACAATTGATCTTCCTGTGATTCTGTATTCATCTTGAAATTAGTGCTTTTCCTGTGTCCGAATGGGTGCTGAGTGGAATTATGCCTATCTCTACTTCATGCAAGAAGGTTAAGATGTTCTTCTTCCATGTCATGTATAGCTGAGGATCCCAACCTCTGAGCTAATCAAAACAGAGAATTTGTGTTGCAGCTAGGTTCCTGCCTCATGTAATAATCTTCCAAGTCCTTGGCAAGGGGCTTTTATTTAGCAGGAATGGTTGCAAGAATAGTGATTTCTTAAAAAATACTTTGGCGGAGTTTGATTAGAAGATGAAAACATTCACTCTGATAGTGGTTCTTTCTCATCAGCCTGGAAAAAGAAAAGTATTAATCAAAGTTTAGACAAGGTCTGTATCAACACCAATGAAGTCAATTAGAAATCAGAGTAAGAAGCAGTACCTACACGCTCAGGCTTATTTGACTATAAGTGCATTAAAACAAGAAGTGGTTTTGGAAAAGAAGTTTATTGCTTTGAAAAAGTCAGAGGGAAACCTTCTTGTAAAAGTCCCCTAAGGCAGTTAGCCTCTCACTGAGAGCTGCTTTTCTACCTCTGCAGTACCTAGGAGCTGTGAGCTATGAGGTACAGCAGAGCCCGAGCACTGTGTGCAGCCACGTGGGGCCATTGTCCTGTACAGCCCTTTATCCCTGTCTGGAACCTCCAAACTCCCTGCACTGTGCAACTGCTTGGGAAACTATTCCTGCAGCTCTCAGACTGCAAACCTGATGTAGCTCTTTCGTGACATGTTTACATTATAAACCAAGCTTGCACTGCCTTGTCCTATGGGAGTTGCAGAAGGGGAAATTTTACAAAAGTGGACTTTCTGCCTTTGTTAACTTTGATAAGAAAGTAGGGAGGACCAAAGTAAGAAAAACCATGAGAGCATATCCCACGACAATGAAAAGCACAATTTATTCTCAAGTGCTTTACTTAATGATACCTTGGAACATTCATATGGAGCTGGAATTATTACTTAAGTGCTGTTCAATACAGTCTCAGATTCCAACAGAAAAATGAAGAGTTTAGCTTGAAACAGTTCTAATGGTCTTATCAGAGTTTCCTGCCCTCACTGAAGGAATATCTCCTTTGTTCTCATAATGTGCAAACTGCCTCATCCATTCTGACAGGTTAGGGTGAAATGACACCAAATTCAGGTTATTGAATACTGTACTAAAAGCTCTGTTGTTTCTTTTGCTGCTACCCAGACAGCTGCAGCCTCCTTTCAGGGGGAGCAGGAAGCTCTGAAGCAGAGGCAGATGGATGCCCAGAGTAGAAGCTGAAAGTACTATCTTGGGTACACAGTCCCTCTCACTGATCAGAATGTTTGTTGTGATCCACTTCATCTACCTCACTGAGAACTTCTGAGCATTCATTAACTCTGCAAGCTGGACTTCAAAATCATCATGTTCATTTATTGAGAAGAATACACACAAATACAAAAAAATACACAAATATTTTGAATATATAGAAGTACACAGATAAATTTCCTGATGGTTGAAACTTGAACTATCCAGAAGGGACTGGAATCAAGGAAAAGTGATAGTGCATGATGTTTCTGGAATAGAGTCTCTAACTAAAGGCTGCATCTGTACTGCCAACAGGAGGCCAAAGAGTATTGTCTCTGATACAGCTTTTAAGATGTATTATAGAATTATAAAATTATATAGTCAGGGGTATCCAAATGTTAGCTAGTCTAAGCTCCTGCTCAGAAAGGTCCAGTTGGAATAGGATGCTAAGGACCTTGTCCAGTCAAGTTGTAAGTGTTGCCAAGGTTAGAGTTCCCACAATTATTCCAGCGTTTGACAAGACTGATGTTTGGGGTTTTTTTTCATTTAGCATAAATTTGCTTTCCTGTGCTGAACTTTATCCCTGTATTGGCTGTCCTTCAGCTGTACAGTTCTGAGAAAACTTCTGTTATACTTTCACCACACCAACCTGTTAGGTATTTGTAGACAGCAGCACAATTCCCTCACACTTTTTTTCATAAGAATGAGCCAGCTAACTTCCTCAGTCTTGGATAACAAGTCCTTCAGGCCCAAAACCATCTGGCAATGTCTTGTGCAAACCTGCACCTTAGTGTTTGTGGTTCTGAGAGTGCTGGGAATAAAATTGTACTTTCCTAAGTATTAATTCATGACATCTGGTTTGTCTGCCCAGTGTCTACCAGCAGAGTGTACCTCGAGGCAGTAGGATGGAATACCTGTAGCGATAGGCATAACTGTGGTAATGCCTACTTGTCCTCCTTGCAGTTAGGTTAGACTCTCTCTAGACTCTCACAAGGGATTTTTCCCTTCAGTATCAATTAAATATGCTTACTGCATGTCTGAGGTAAGTTAGCACTCAGTGTGGAGCGTGAGTCAGCCACATGAAAAATTAGAGCAAGTCTGAGAGGGTTTCAAGTATCAGTATAAAGTCACCCAGAAAATCAGTAAAAAAACTAGATTTCCCTTAGCTGCACTGTTCATTAGTCTTCTTACTAGACCAGACTGCCTCTCACAGTCTGATATAATTCACACTCAGTATTTTCATATTTCTTCACTTAGGTTCCTAACAAATGTTTTTAGGCCTAGAGGGAAAAAGCTGCTTGTTTTCATGAAATGAAAACCAGAGTATTTTGCTCACTTGCTGGAGATGCCTCACCCCAAAATAGAAAGTAGTATCTCTGCTTTATGTGTCTGGGAAAGCAAAACTCCTGAGTTTGCTCCCTTTAGCCAGATCTTAGCCTGTCCCTGTTACTGGAAGATACATGTTTCCAGAGAGAAACACAGACATGCGGAAAATAGTAAAAGTCCATCCAGTGTAAGGAACTTCATGCTACAATAGCACTTCTCAAGTGAGCACAGTGAGCACAATTCAGTGGCTGCATGTGGAGCAAAACAAGTCTCAGCCTTAAGATGAGGTGCAATTAGGCACCCAAACATTTTACACCAAACCATCATTTTTACGTTACCTTTCCAAATGTGCTCTGAAAATCATCTTTTTAATTGCTCTTTTGAAACAGGTGTGTAAGAAACAAGCTGTTAATAGGGAAGAAAATCCCCACCCATTATATTTTTTGTCACTTGGATTATTTTAATGGGCTTGGGCTTTTTTTTGTAAACATCTTAGCCCTCATGCTGCCCAGGATAGATTTCCCAGAGAACTCACAGATATTTACAATCCTATTGATTTATGGCTTTGCCATAATACTAGGCTGATAGAACTCATATTAGAGGCAGGACTCTTGCTTTTTCCTTTATTATATAGGTCTAGAAGTATTTTCTAAGCTTGGTCTTTCATACTTGTATTAGATACAACATTTTGAAGAAGGACATATAAATTGGACTTTCACCATGCTCTTTTCCTTTCCATCCTTCCCACTCAGCCTTTTTTTTCCCCCATACATTTGATCCAACTCTCTCCATTCCTGTAATCTTGTAGAATCCTTCTCTTTGTTGTTTGTGCATGTACAAGTTGAACAAGAAACAGATAAATACAATATCTAAGGAATGGCTAATGTTGACTTGTGCCCAGTCTCCTACCAGGAGCTTCAGTGGATTGTTAAGGCCACAGACTACATGAAAGCTGGTAATCTTTTTTTTCTCTCTGCTTTTAGCAATCCTAATCTGAGAGCTTTTCTCAGCATTCCCTGCTGTGATGCTGACCTTTTTGAGTATTCCAGATTCATAGATTTTGAAATCATTCCAAACCTCCAGGAAACTCACAGGAAGTGGCAGCTTCAAGGTCATACTGCAGTGCCCATCAAACCCTTTGTTAATTGCTTTACCTAGGACAAGATATACAAAGCAGAAAAGAGCAGCAGCATAGAGATGAAAATTCACAAATTACTCTATTGATAATTTTTAGGTGTTCAAGGTAACCAGCAGGTTACTGACTATAGTGTACATTTCTTACTGGGGAAAAACCTAGTTTAAAGAATGAATTTTCAAAGTACTCAACATTCAGCCTAATTTTAATATAATTTTGAGCTACAACTCCCGATTTCGTCATAAACAGAAAAATTTAGCTGGTCATATGCACTTTTGAAGACACCTTTTAAGGTGAAGAATACCAAATGTTACACCTCTGTTGCTGTCTTTAAGTGCTTCACTTGTACCCATTGTCACATGCAGGGAGCTATAGAAATCATGTCACTGGCTATTTTGCAAACCTGGACCAATCTTGCTGTGCAGTGACTGAGTTGCAGATATTCTTGAGAGGATTACTGGTTCCCATAGTAATAGACCAACCAGGAATGAAATATTCTTCTTCAGAGACAAATGTGTCCACATAGATTTACTGAAAAAAGGCCCATGTGGGTTTTTGGTTAGTTGGAGGGTTTTTTGGGGTTTTTTTGAGCATGGCTTACCGCAATGCTGTTAGGAGACAAGAGAATCTGCATTGCTTTGTTCCTAATTGTAGGGCATGTTCTCTTAAGGCTATCTTCTCCTGCATTTTTCTCTGTGCCTCCATCATTTTATGTTACTCCTTCACATACAAATGAAGCTTTTTTCCAAAGGCTGAGCTGTTTGGAAGTGAGCATTTGAATTTGCATATGTTGGAACTGATTCATCCCTGCTGCCAGGAAGTGCTCTCTGCTGCAGGGAGGGGATCTGCAGCTGCCCGGTGCTGCCTCCAAGGCAGGCGATGCTGGCAGGAGAAGAAGTGTGGGCAGCGTGCCCAGGGGGAGAACTGATTCACAGCTTCCCCCTGGCAGCTTCTGAGCACAGAGCACCCCCTGGGTAGTGCACAGAAGCTATTTCACATTAGGCACATACCCTGCCTTTGGCAACTGGCATGTTAAGGGGGTATGTGCTGATGCTAGATGTGAGAACAGCGGGCGGCACGTCATGGCACTTGCTGCTGGGAAGCTGGGAAGTCCTGACTGGTAGCAAAAGAGGCAGCATGCAGAGGTGGTAATGGAAGGCACAGGAATATTTTTTCTAAAGCAATATAATTAATTTAAGCTCATTGTGTGTATCTGTGCATTGGAGTGCAGGGAAATATTTTATGTGCCAGCATGTTACATTTTAGGCTGCTTATAAGAAAATGGATTTGAGTGTAATTAAAAAACATACCAAGTTATTTCTCACCCCCACATAGTTCAAAAAATGCAGAAAGGCAATACATTTAATAGCAGCAGCTAAGGACAGTAAAAATAGTACATGCAGAAAATCAGGGAATTAATTAAATTTTACCTGAGGGGAGGAGTATGCAGTCAGCACGCCCCAGTTCAGAACCATTCAGTTGCTGGGGATTTCTAGAGGCAAAGAGAATGAGACAGATCTCTCTGCAGAGATAAAAGAGACTGAAGTTATTCCATGAAGCCCCTGAGCCAAAATTATTTTAGTCTCATGCCTGGACTAGCTCCATAGGCCTGGCATTGTTTCATCATGGATAGAAACACTGTACAGTGAAAGTGGCAACAACAAATCTTTCCATTCTACACTTCTTTCCAATCTCTGTACTTCTCCCAGTGTCTTCTGAGAGGGGTCAGTAAGGCTCTACCAGGAGGGATCCTTGTCTGGATCGCCCTGCTCTCCTGCCCACTGCCACTGGAACTGCTCTGGATCCAATGCTAAAAAAAACCCTGATAAGATGAAAAAAATTTTAATTCACCCATTTGCCCTTCCACTTCAATTTTTTTGTTATATTGGCTTTCGTTGTTTCCTGAAATCTTCTTCCTTTATATCTGCTGTCAGTTTGGCATTTAAATTTCCCTATTACCTCCAGTGAGACCTGTCATATTAGTAGCATTCTGCTAAGTGAGAAATGCTATCAATATTTTACATGTGGAAAAGTGATATTTAGCACTTTTGCTAAAACTAGATTTCTGTGCTTAAATACTCCTTCTAGCGAGAACAAATAGAAGGAGTAATTAGCATATGATTCTAAATTTAACTGCTTGAATTTTTTTTGGATTACAATGTATCTTTTTGAAACTTTGATATTTATATAGGTCTGACTTTGCACAGTCATTATAGGTGCATTTGTGAAGAACATAAGTTGGAACATCAGTTTTGCCTTGAATATGAAACCAGAGAAGTAAAATCTCCTGAAATATTTATTATCTGCATGACTGTCCCATAGAGTTTATGTTGCCTCTTGAACCAATTCAAATGAGCTCAAATGAGCTCAGAATGCAATTTCCAGAACTGCCCAATGTTAGCTCCTTTTGAAGCCAGTGATAAACCTCACAAGGACTTCAATAAAAAAAAAGAGGGCAAGATACTTAAAATGACTCATTGAGTCTTGACAGCCGATAAATTCTGTATTAAGGTTTCACACACAGCACTTTCTCCTCTGACACAAGGGCAGAATGTGTACCCAGTCATTTCAGCAATGTGAGAGGACCACAAGCAATGCAGGTAGCAAGAATGATAAAATCAGCTGGGAGAAAAAAGCAGGAGGACAACAAGGGTGATGATAGAAAAGATAATGGGAACAAAAAAAAAAACAAAGAGGAAGGAGTAAAGAAGAAAGAAACGTGGACTCCAAGGTTATTAGCGATCATGAAAGGAAGAAGGATGAGGGGGAACAGAGATCAAAGGCATCAGCCAAAGGGAACAGAGAAAAAGAAGCAAAAGGGAGAGAGAGAAAATGTTAAAGAGGCAAGAAGAGACAAGAAAAAAAAGATTTAGGAAATGAGGGGTTAAAATGGAGCAGAGAAGTGCTGAAGAGGAATATGGATGGAAAGCAAACTATGGAGCAAAAGCAAATGGAGGTACTTGCTTCACTTCAGGAAAAGGATTGAAAACACAGTGAAACGCACCAGGAAAGAAAATGGAAAGAGTGAAATACAAGAAGCATGTAAATATGGCACCTCTTTGAGGAAAATTAAGGGAAAATAGATCTGTCTTAACAAAACTGTTTTTCATTGCAAATTCATAGATAGATTGTATAGGTAGAGGGTTTTGGTCTAGATATCAAAAGAAAATATCATCACTGGAATTCAAAAATCAAATGCTATGGTAAAAAAATAGACCAAAAAAGACCACAGGATTAAAATGGAAAATATCTGTGTTCATACTGGAATTTGAACAGACAACAGCTTTTCTGTGTCCTCATGAGGAAAAGAATCAGCGGTATTCCCACTTCACGTACTTAATTAGAGCTTGACAATCTACCAAAATACCTGGGCCTGGAAATAAGATTTTTAGAAATTTACATATCCAGATTGCTTTCACAGAGCTGGCTGGAACAGTAATGGCTGGGAGGCATTGCTCTGACTACTCAGAAGAGTAAAGACAAAATGAGTTGCTGCTATCCGTCCACTTCCTGCTAAAGACGTGTTTTCATAACAATAGCCACAACATTGGCTCTTACTGACACACCTGTGGACAAAAATCTGTACTGAGGACCACACAGCTCTGTTCATGATCTTGTTTCTCACCCTGGAGTGCTTCCTGCAGGTTAGTGGTGATTGGTGTAGGAAGGAACTGGAGAAAAGTTTGTTGTCTCTTTTGGCCTCTTAGCTAGTTAAAAAGAGACAAAAAAAGAGGACTTTTTTGTCAAGAGCTGCAAACCTGTAGTTTTTGACAAGCCCTCAAATTCTTAAAGGGATAGACACTCAATAAACCTACTATACTCCACAGAAAATCCAGGTTTTAATTTGATGGAGCTTCTTCTCATCCCTTCCCTTTTTTGCCCTCTCCTTTTTTTCTCCTCTCTCGCATATTCAATTCAGGGAACTGCAAACACAATTTCTTTACAATTTTACTTTTGTAACCTTTTGTTTTGGGACTACCTCACTAGGAAAAAAAAAATAAACAACAAACCACAATAATTTGTCTATGAATCCACATGTAGTTTCCGAAGACATACAGCTTTTTAGCTGCAGTCAGAGCGGTGAATAAGAATCTATACTTCTAGCATATTTTCCTCTTCTGTGTAAAGTAAATTAGACTCTTTATTGTCCAATTTTCCTCTGCCAAATCCTTCCCTTTTCCAGTAATGTTTTAAAATAATCTTAGATCTTCAGACAAAAAACAGAAATGCAAGTGTTATTGTGTCTGTCTTACAGCCTCTCAACCTATGAATTCCATTCCTGGTGATTCAGTCAAATAAAACAGAATCTCAAATAGACGGAAACCACCAGACAATAAAAAATTCTACATTCTGCTATGAAAAAAATCCCACAGGAAACAATTATATTTTTCTAGCCTTTCTGAATCTTCAATAGAAAATCACACCTCTACTATAGAGATTGACAGCATGTTCAAAATAAAACTACTGGAAAGATATAATTTTCTGTTAATCCCAATTCTTTTGCAGGGTGGAACATTATGGAGAACCATTCTGAATTTTTGCACAATTTCCCGATTTATTCCCCTGTTCAATTCAATATGATTTTTCTTTTGCTAGCTACATCTGCTTTAAATAGTTAATTAGTGATTTATAGGGTATTCTGATAGACTGTATTATTGATACATGTGTTCACAAGGGAAGATTGGATGCACACATTCAGTGTTATAAACAGTAAAGGTAACATCAGTCTTTTGTGCTGATCCATCAGCTTATGCCATGAAACGTATTTTGTAGGAACTCACTGCAATTGGCCAGCGGGAGAGAAACTGATCATTCAGTTCTTTTCCATGGGACCCAATATCCTCAGCACAAAAGTAAAAATGTTGAAGTAGTTTTTTAATGTCTTTGTTTTATCTCTATGTTTTGGATCTAATTTATGTTTTAAAATAATTTGAAAGCCTAAGTAAACCTAAGTCATAGACAATAATGAGGAGGAAACTATTGCAGTTCTGTCTTTGCACTTTGTGTAAAATCCTGTTTACTCTCATGCTAGTAAAGCTGTAAATCTAAGTAGGTACACTATATGTAAGATTATCTTGCTCCTGTATACCTAGATAGAAGTCTAGGAATATAGGTTTAATTATGAGTCTTATTTGTAGTGCCCTATGCTGGTGAGAGCTGGATCTTGGTTAAAACAAGACTTTTAACCACTGGCATTTGGAAAAACCCTGCCAGAGCTCATTTGGGCATTGCATCCATTTCCTCCCCAGTCCCAGAAGTTCTCCTGCCAGAAGAAGTTTGTTTTAATTGCTGCACACCTTCAATCTTTCCATAGTGAAGAATCAGTAGCAGGGCTTAAGTGTGTTCTTAATGTAACTCTCACCTTTTTTTCTCTTGCTATTGAATCTAAGCCCAGTAGTGAATCCAGCTGCCACAGCTGTTGCTGTTCTGCCGCCTGCCCTACTTCCTGCTTCTGCGTATTTTCCCAAAAATGATTCTCTGGGATGATCTGTGAAATGAATGGGACATCAAGGCACTGCTAACTGCATTCCCCTTTCCTGACAAGCCCTTTCTTTTACTGGATGGCCTGAATTTGTAGTCAAGTGCTAGTATTCTAGGTCCTGAACTTCACTCTTCACAGAGTCAGTTCCTTTTGTCACCTCCCTTATTACAGTACTAAAGTATTTCCTGTGCTACAATAAGCTATTATGTAAATTCTACAAATGAGTTTCTGATCCTGCCAAAACAGATTTACTTTAAGTAAGCAAGGAAAATTGCAGCTTTCTTTTTCCACATACTCTGGCAGTCATTTTCAAAGCGTTTCACATCACCTGCCTCTTACAAGCAGGGCACACATTTTTCTGGCATTGCTGTTTGTACATATGATTGAGTCATATATGTATAGATAGTAAATGATAGCAAAGTAGTAAGGTATATATGCAAGTCCTACATATGCTCAGACATTTGGAAAATACAGACTCCCAACATCACAAGAACTTGGGGTTGCCTCCTTATCTGATCAGGATAGCAAGTAAATATTGTAATAGCTTCATAATTGTAACAGACTGCTGCATTTCTGCATCCTGTGTGTCACACTGTTAAGAGCAATTCCCATAGAATGTAAACAGCAGAAATATAAGTATTCCAGAGTTTTATAATGTTCTTACTAACTGCAGTAAACTCTGATTTCATCTGTTACATGAAGGTAAATATAAACTCAAAAGATTTGAAAACAAACATTATAGTGCCAAAATCAAAATTTGAAAGGTCTTCCTGAAATCCTTGCCAACATAAAGATCTCATCTGGTTTAATCAAAAGTACATTTTTAAACTTAAATGAACTGTGCAAAGCCATTTCTGAAGATACTCAATTCAATTTACAGCAGGATGATTTCTTCTTTAGCTTCAGTTGATTATTTTTTTAAAATGACACATAAGCTAGTTTTTAAATTGTGTAAGACCGTCCAAATGGCTGAGGTGCAGTGGTCTTATTTTAGGACTGATGGGATATACTGGTGCATCTTATAAATCCTTTTTGTTAAGACTATTAATCATGCTGCTTGTAACAAAAAGTCTTGGAAAAGATGAGAAAGAAGCATATAAGCTTGTAGCTAATATAGCTAATAGCTTATCCTCAAAAGGATAGAAAGGCTGGAGAGGAAAATAGTTGCTTCAAATCATGGGCTCATAAAGAAGAAATCCTTGTAGTACCCTAGACAGGCTGCAGAGGAATAGTCCCATAGCTCCAGGTTCTCCTTTATTCATTTAAATGCTGTGAACATGTAGAGCCAAAATGTAGTCAATTCCTTTAATTAATTCTTATCCCCATATCTTATGATTCAGCATCTTAGAGGCTTTAGTCAGGCTTCAGTGATGCAGCTAGTCTTGATGGAAATAGGCATTAGAGACTGCTGAAGCTACCTAGCATGAAAAAAAAAAAATCATGTGAAGCAAGAGGTTGTCTTTTTGTAGCTCTCAAAACATTTACCTAAAATTAAAAGTAATGACAACATATCAATATGTCTATATATAGATATATTGAGTATTTAAATTATAAGACCCTTCATATTTGATGCCCTGACAACTGATTTTTTAAAGGAATAACCAAAGTTTATGCTAGCAATGTGCAACCAAGAATGGGTAAGAGGCATACAGACTGTTATGACTCCTTTATCAAGGATCATCGTTTTACCTAATTGGTATCAGAAGGATCCATGCAGAAATTATGAGCTTTATCTTTCTATAAGCAGAAAGATGGATGTGTGATGTCAACCTGTATGTTGGTCTTTAAGAGTTATGTTAATACACATTTCATGCAAGATCATGGTCATATATTTGGTCCTGTGCAAAGACAAGAGAGAAGGAGAACTGTCTCTAAGCACATTGTTTAGATTTCTTGTCCAAACTGCACAGCCTGTTTGGGATGGAGAAGAGAAACTTCCATGTTGTAGGGAAGCCCATAAGTTTTACCAGCTAACATCTGGGAACTGCTACCATATTTTGATGTTTTCTATAGAGTAACGAAACTGGTCCAGATCAAGATTATATGGGAACTTCATTGAATAAATTCCAGTTTAATTTATGTCTTTCAAGGCAGGAATAATCATGTTTGAAGTTTGGCCCTGCTGAGCTCCTCAGAAGTAGGTAATGCTTACTAGCTTAAAATAGCTAAAATTCATCTTAATGGAACATGACAACTCCATAGCACTGAACTCTAGGTTGCTTATTTACTGATTTTAAGAAATGTTCAAGTCTGTAGAAACCTTGTGAAATAAAAGCTTACCCATATGGGCCAACTTTGAGGAAAACACACCTGTAACTAAACGGTGAAAGCCAAAGTCTGCATGAACTCCCGATTCAAATAGTGGAAAAATTCAATGTTATGGAAATCTGGTGTTTTAGAATGCAATATCTGAATTTGAGAGCTTTTTTGAATTTGAATGGTTTCTCTAAATGAAGCTTTAAATAGCGTGGCTAAAATTCAAAACTCAGGCTCAAGAAAAGTGACTTTTTGGAATTCATGTAGCATTTGTCTGTTCAGTAGAATGCATATAAATTAAATCTTTGTCTTTTCTGTGATTTAGTATAGCAGTTCAAATACCAGCTAATGATTTTACTTAGCATTATAATGTAGCTTTTTCTGTGATGATCGCAATCATCTTTGCAATGTAGAAAAATCCATCCATTTTCTTTGATGGCTCTAATGTCATTCCACTATTAGAAATTCCACTGAGGGCTGTATCATTTCTGTCTTTTGCTGTAGCTTGGTGTTTGGTACTGTTTGGGTGGGTTACCATCTCCCTGCAAGAGGCTAGCATTACTTCCCTGTCTACACACTTTTTCTTAGGCATTTCCTTTGCTTCATGGAGAGGTGGAAGGGTCTCTTCACCATGAGGTGCAACCTTATGACACTGTGATTAGAGCAATAGCTCCAGTGGAAAACAAAATTGCTCACTGCAATGTTAGGCACTACCTAAGCATGCACCACAGGGATAGCCCATTGCTGTCAACTCAGCTCACTCCTGGTGGTGTAGGGATGTCAGATTGCTGGGAAATCTCCACTAATCTGCCAGTACTTGAGATATCCAGGAAGCATTGGAGTGGGCAAGTGAGGAGTAGCAAGCAAAAACATTTTATGAATGAAAAAACATGTTTGTCCCTAGTGTGGAATTAAGCTCAGGTTTAGCAGTGGGTAGGGATCCCAAAGGCTGGCTCCTGAGGAAATAAGGACTGAGCCAATGAATATTTTTAAATGGGCAGTTACATCTTTCCTGTCAGTAACTTCTGGGTGTCTCTTCCATTGTTATTCTAGGTGTCCCACCCCTGGGTGTGATGGTTCTGGGCATATTACTGGAAATTATGCTTCTCATCGAAGGTATGTAAAGACAAGGTTTTCTTATTTAAAATCAAATAACTGCAGGGCTAGAAGGTGCCTCAACTAACCTAACTTCACTCTCTGAATACTGAGGTAGGATTGAGTGCTGTACAGACATACGTTGGTCTAACTCATATTAATGACTAATGAATAACATTTCTCAGCTTCAGCATGACTTACCAAATAGGTAGGAATACTTTTGCTAATATCTAGCAAAATCTTTATACAAAATAAATTCAATTTCTCTGCCTTCTCTAGTAGCCTGAGGAAGCGATTCAACATTCATGTTTCTGCTGCTTTACATTCTGAACATCTTAACTCTTCACAGTTTGGACTCAAATCCTACTCCTGCATCTTCTTCCCACAAATTATTCCTTGAAATGCAAAATTTGACTCTGTTCTTTACCTCCTCTCCCAGGTGAAGCCTTAGCAGCTTTAATCAGAGGGGAAAAGGACGTCTTTCATCTAATATGCACCAGTCTTAGTACATTTCAGAAAAAAGTTTGGCTTGTTCTTAAATTGCAACAGAAGAATGGCAAAAGAGATTTATGGGTGAAAGCTGCCTTAACTGCCTAAACTATAACTTTACCAAGGGCCAAAGAACACTTCTCATTTACTAATTAGGATATTGATCAATTATACTCTAGAGATAATTGTATTAGTGCTGTGTAATTAGCAATTGCCCCATGGCTATTTGAGAACTACATCAGGATAGAAGAGCTGTGCCATATTTTATAAATATCTATCCGCTGTTTAATCAAAGAATAATAGTGAATAATAGTGTAGTCTACCTCTCTTGTGTTAGTAAAGACTCTTTACTCCCACTCAGACTAGTACTGGTGAGTCTGGATATTTGCTTTCTTCACCATGTCCCTGCAGTTTTACGATTGGCTATAAATAGTCAATACACAAATTCCCAGTTTAAAGGTTTTCCCACTAAAAGCAGCAAACAGTTCGAAGTCAAAACATAAATAAAATTAGAGATTGGGAACATGCCATCATTTACATGCTGTGAAAATTAAAGATGACAATATCAATTTCTGGAATGCAGTGTTAAACATCAAAACTACAAAAACATTAAAAAGGAGAAGACACAAGTGTTTTAAAAGCACTTACATGATGCAGGAGATTTAATCACGCTTTCAGAGGAATTTAAGGCCACATTTAGAACTACATTTAACTATATGTAAATTTATCAGCTACCACTCTACAAGCATTATGCTTGTTATAACTCTACCTCAACTTCAGGGAAGCTATTTATGTGTTTGATCATCTATTTAACCAGAAGCAGGTGGGAGAGTGAAGAAGCAGAAGAAAAGTGTTACTAACAAGAAATCTAAAAGCTGGCAAGGTTGGTAAGGGAGAATCACTGAATGTTGACTCATTTTCTAAACCTTTTCTTTGTGCATTGTCTCCTGGCCACTAAAGGACTGGACCCTGAGCTGACTGGTGTTACCTACTTTTGTCTGTAAATTCTTACATTCTTGTATTTTTGCAGATGACTGCTGGACCAAGTTTTCATTTGATTGTGCAGCATAATCAAGTATATATAAAGATATAAAAAGTTGTTCTACAAAACAAACATATCTGGAATTTTTCCAGTCCCAAGTTTGGGATTTAGCACATGCAACCTTTTGAAATGCCACCATGTCTATATTGACCACATAACTCTTTCATTTCTCTTCCAAAAAAGCCTCTGGCAACCCCACGACTTTGGCTGCCTGCAGGCACAAAAGCACTGACATGTAGTCAGTGAAGTAACATTTTCTTTGCTTAAATTCACAGATGTCCTCAGGAGACCTGTCACATTTACACAGAGCCAGCCTTACCCTGTTCAGATCATGATATCTGTCAAGGCCATTTCTGAGGTGGGAAGGCTGGCAAAAGGAATGCTTTCAAAGGGCAGCAAACCAGTAGCCTAAATCTGGAGCTGTTAAGCATGGAAGACCCCACAGCATGTTGTCAGTTGGGCTTTCTAATTCCCAGACTGAAAATTAGCATTTAGCTCTGCCTGCATCTGAGTTAGCATTTTTGTTTGTATTTGACACCATCAGTTACAACCCTCTCAGTTTCAGAAGGAAAGGAATGACAGACTTCTAAATGGCTGCTGAGATGCCTGGGTATCATTGGTATTTAAAATGGCTGCTCAACAGCAAGCATACGTGAGGCAGATTTAACTCTGCCATAACTCTGCAGTTCCACACAGCCCTTCAATTTATGCAAGAAGTTATAGCACCATGCACTGCTGCTGAATTTCCCTCTTTGTCTTTTGTCTTCATATATTAGGAATTAAAGTCATAGAAAAATGAAGTAATATGCTTATCTTGTAATAGCTTTGGTTATTACAGGATAAAAAATCTAAAACAAAGGTTCATCCTTGACATATGTTTTCTCGATGGATCCACTGCCAGAGGAAAAATGAATTAATCACAGCCTCAGAAACTGTCTGTTGGAAATGTCTGTTTAGAAGACCTGGAAGGTCTTAGAATTTTCTAATAAATCATAGTACCAGAATGAAAAGATCCAGAGAGATGGTGCACCAAAATACCAATCAGTGGGTGATAATTAAATTGATCTAATATGTAGAAAGCTTTAAACCATTAGTCAAGAAAGAAATTCTTTGTTCAGATTTTGTTATGAAATGTCATCATCTACAAGCATATCCATCTGTATACCTACTAAAAATAATACTGCTTTCTGAGGAATTCCTATTAACTGTTTAGTTTTCAGATGTGTATTTTGATTATTCTCACACAGTGAGTACAACTACTCTCAGAGATAAAGAAGGGGTATCTTTAACTCCCATCCCCTCCCCTTCACTTTCTGCAGACCAGCTTGTGTGTCAGACAGTGAACCAGTCTGATCCTGAACTGTTCCCTTGCCCCAGAGCCAGCTTCTTCTTATTCTGAATCCCTTTGACTCTCTTCCTCCTACTTCCTTCTTTCGGACAACATTATCATTTTTGAAAAAAACTGTTCTTAATTGTCACAGGCTTTCTCAGATTTAGTTTGTACACAAGGAACTATGGTGCTTTGGTGTCCACTATGCAAGCTGGAATAAACAGTAGTTTGCTTTCAAAAGGAAAATGGTTGGTTACATTTAAAAAGGAAAATGAAATGGGATGAGAACACAAGTCCATGTATCAGAGTGCAGATGCCTATTCCACTAATGCTGACATGACCCATGGCATGGCACTGATCCTGGGGCAGTCTCCCAGGCAGTTCTAAGATATGATTTGGGACTCAGTGTGGGTCCAGATCATTCTTTACAAACAGTATGGGTGTAGGTGTCCTGCTTTACAGAGATAGAGAGCTTAGCTGTACAAATGTGAATTCTGGTCTTGAGTCAAAGTAACAGTTCTAGGTCCCTTCTGTTTAACACTATAGATGTAGCCATGACATCTCACTAAAAGTTTCTAGATAATGTCCAATATTGTGTGCCAGCATTCCTCTCTTTCTTTAATTGATTTATTTATGACTTTGCAGCATCTAAACTCTGTTTTTGTCAGTTCTTCATTTTCTAACACAGAATTCTGTCTGTGATTGCATCGCCTTTTTCTGTGCTTCTTCCCCTCAGTCCTCAATGGTTTTAACAAGACAAAATAACTGAAAATTTTGTTACCACTCTTTCTGACTCTTCTTCACAAAGACAGTACCTACTACACAAAAATCAAGTACCTTTCCTGATGCTGAAAACAAAAATTTGACCTTCTATTTTGTTTCTTTCTCTAGGGAATTTTTTCTTTGGTGATACTTCTTTCCCATGTCAACACTTGAAGGTGTTCTACTGGTGGATTTCTTTTTTTTATGTGGATAGTTAGATGGAAATAACATTTAAATAGAGGACTGAGCATGATTTTTTTACATACACAGACATACTTGTGTCCGCAGATATCAACTACCTAAAAAAATCTTTAAAAATCTGTTAAGGTCACTGTTAACTCAACTAAGTGGTTTCTATAATGAATTCTTCATATGCAAAGGGAAGATGAGCTTGTGTAGTTGAAAACAACATTCTCAGTCTTGTTACATGTAACATTGGTTACCCTAGCATATAATTTTGTCTCTACCAAATCCTTTTGTCTGAGTAAATTCTGAGCGCTTGAACCCCTTCTCTGGAATGAATTGAAAGCTCTGAGCTCTGTCACGTTTTTATTCAATCATTCTATAGAATGGTTATGTGATGTTTGAGAAGTTGTGATAATGTTACTAATGTGCTCCTGAGAGAAATCTTTCATCCTATGAAGAGATCCTCCTGTGTTTTCCATTCTTCCATCCCTCTCAGACATAGACATAATGTCTCTTGGCAGCCCTGGTTTCTATTCCTTTTAAAGATGGCAGTGCTGCCTCTGAGTCAGCTGAAGGAATTATTAGGCAGAGGGTTTAAGAGCTGCCTTCCCTGACTCCTCAGGGAGTTCTGTGTGTGTGGGCTGCACAGCACCAGCAGTCCTGTCCAGTCACAGAGCCACACATGCACATCCCCCCTCCTGGTGGCTGTTGCAGCTGTCCTTATTTCACTCCTTATTTCACTGAGCTTTGATTGTGGAAACTGGACAGGATTGCCTATTTTGCCAGTTTCTCAGATAGAAAGTTTATTCCTGTAAGTGTACTCAAGAATGAGAAATTGCATTCTAAAATGTTTTCTTTCACACAGTCTTTCAGGCTGTCCACGGGCAAAGAAAAGTGGAATCAGGATAGCACAAAGCAAGGAAGACAAAGAAGACCAAGAGCCAATTAGGTGAGAACAAATATTGTCAAAGGGCCTTTGTATGTTTTATAAGGTCTTGTATATCTCCAGGGTTTTTTAAGACATAAATGTTACTGTGTGATAGTTGTCCAAGGGCAGATGACCACATTGATTTCTATGAGCAAATCTAGTATTGTGCTGATTGTTTCAGCAAGGGATACAGCATTAGCCAAGGATACAATCATCTGTAATTTAGAAATTGTTTAAAATTCTTCATTTTCACATGATATTAAACAACCACTTAGCTCTTTATCTCCTAAATGCCCCCTAAACATGTTTGCATACTACAGGCAAACCATACATGCTAAATGAAGGTAGCTATGGGAATAGAGAATTGAGTGTTTATATGAGACTGCTGCAACAAATCTGATTGTTCATGCAATTTGCAAGAGAAACAAATGTCTACCTATAGGTCTTGGTTTCTTCTTGCAAGGCACTCTGATATTGGTGGCCACTGCACTTGGTGGATTTAGTGACTGTCTAGACCAGCAGGACCTCAGGACCATTCAGGACCAGATCCTCAGTGGAGAGTTGCAGGAATATTTTAGTTCACAAATAGTGAAGTAATTGGCCTTTAGTTTAGACGTGTTATGTAGCAACACACTGGAAAAAAAAATAGCCATAATTTTCTTTGAACATTTCACTTTGAAGGTTGCAACCTGTTCCTTCAAACCTTGGTTATTTGGTTTTTAGTATACAGAGTATACTAAGCAGTGTACAGAGCAAATTTATGGGGGGATTTCCAAGTAAGGAAAACCATCAGATGAATACAGAACTGCCTTCATTGGTCTCTGGGCTGTAGCCCAGATAGTTTCATATCATCACCCCTATTTAAAGAATGGTTAAAGGAGCTCAGCATTTCTAATAAGGTACTCTGATCACGTCATAACTAACTGTGTATACATGACATTTTCATGATTTCAGACAAGTCTTCTTTGGGTTCCATACCTATAAATAAAATGTACCAAGGAATATACTTCCTTGGTACATAAAGTGGTAATTTATGCTTATAGGGGTTTTGTGGGCAATTTTGCTGCTGATCAGAGCTCAGTAGCAAATATTTCAATTCCACTGTGATATGTACTGTGATAAACACCTGAAATTCAAATACATATCTCAGTCCTTTTGTTGCAATTGCATAATGTCAACAGCTGTGACTGCATCCACTGGCTAGCTTCCTTAGAATTTATCAAAGAACTTTTTTTCTTTAAATTGTGAAGTGCTGCTTGTAATTTTATCCACTATAGAATATCTTGACTACTTTTGTGACCACAGTGTAGGATTATTCTTTCCTTTTCGTGTCAGGTTTATTTTGACTTTGTTGTAGAGCCTACTAGGTATATAATGGCCAGACAATAAAGTTTATCTCATCTATTTGCTCTACAGATGTCCAGTTCCTGGCTGTGATGGTCAGGGTCATATAACTGGAAAATATGCTTCCCATCGCAGTGCATCAGGGTGTCCTCTTGCTGCCAAAAGGCAAAAGGATGGGTACCTAAATGGCTCCCAATTCTCTTGGAAGTCAGTGAAGACGGAAGGAATGTCATGTCCAACACCAGGATGTGATGGCTCAGGACATGTCAGTGGTAGTTTTCTTACTCATCGTAGGTGAGTAACTATGAATTACGTTTTTCACCTATGTTTATTTTTTAAATCAGATTTAAAATACAGATTTTTGTCATGGCATTTCTCTGTTCCTTTTGAATTTCATTATTACATCAAAAAATAATCTGCTTATGTATATTTGCCAGTAACTGGAAATCCAGACACACAAGTTTTTTTATGCAGATAGAGACCTGCATTTGAATCCATAATATATAGAAACTTTTAGGGGAAAAATCATGCATGACAGTAATTGTAAGTTCCTATTGCTTTATTGCATATTTCTGGACAAATTGCCTTGTGGTACATTGTAAAACATATCTGTTATTTTCAGAGATGACAAACACGTCCTTGATTCTCAAACATCAGAGCATAGAACTGAAGAATATTAGGGAAGAGTTACATAAAACCAAAGTAGTTTTATTCATTTGCTAATGAACATGTTTGTTGAAAACTATATATGCAGAATACAGAACATTATTTAAAACTAATGGAATGTAAATATTTGACAAAAGAAATACAAAACTTGATTTTTCATAAACTTGGCAAAAATAAGAGAACTTCATTGATAACATTTTTCATAGCTTGTAAAAGGAGGAGAAAGTGGCCCGTCTATTAGGGATAAAACTTGCTGCCATTTTAGATACTAGATTATGAAGAAACAAGGATTTTTTTGAGCTCTGGCTGGGAATCTAGGCCTGAAATGACTATAATGTCAGAGCAAATTTCTTATTATATAATCGCTAATATAGAACTCTATTACTTCAAATATGTCAGGCTGATGTCCCTAATTTGTCACCCTCTCCAGGCAGACCTCAGTTGAACTTCTATACCCTTCAGTTAGCTAAGCCAATTTGATCTTATTTTGTAGTCCGTTCTAGATACAGAGGTGAAAAGTGTGCTTCTTCCTTCTCTTGCCTGTAACTATTTCCTTTGATTCTTTCTTTGACAATCCTTTGCAGCTTCACTCAGAAGCTTTATCCTTACTTCAACCTCTCCAAAATTTGAGCATATAGCTCCTAGTCATTGTTTAGGCTCAGAGTTGTTTTTCTACTCAGTGTTTTATAGTATCTACCATGAAGGGATTCTCTTCCATGACCTGAGGTGTTACCAAATGTATTACATAGCCTGCAACTCCCAGAGGCTTTACGAAGTAGGAGATGCAAAACTGACCATTTATGCAGATACCACATTTGGGTTTAAGTTTCTGAATTTCAGTAAAACACCAGTATTAGTGTTCATATTTCAGTTTGACTTTCTTCATAATGGTGTAACATTTATTTAACTCAGAGAGATCTGTCATTAAAATTTTGAAATTATTTTACCTTTAGTTAAAAGGCACAATATAATTACTGGGAGATTGCTTGCAAGGAGTATTCACATAGTACTTATGGTTTGTTTCAAGGAAAAAATTCTTGCAACAAGAATAACTAACTTCTAAAAGAAATGTAAGCTTAACAATTTAAAGGGCAGATTGTGGCTAGAGAATTTTTTAAAGGAATGTTTTAATGAAAAAAAACCAACCTAATAGAGTAACCTAAATATGACATTTAGCTACAGAGCAGCTGTGTGTTTTTTAGTACCACTGTCTTAAATAGAAACAGAGACTTGTGTATGGCTTACCTTACAAGACCAATTTTTGGGCAAAAAGGTCCATTGTTAGAGGAGAGTACCACAAGATGACAGGTTGCTTAAAAAGACTGATGAAGTAGATTGATCCTACTTAATTGTCTTGATGTAACAAAGGGCCAGTATTCCAACTTGTGAGAAAATTGAACTTCTTGAAGCTTCCATAAGCAATGGTAATATTAATAACAATCCATATTATTTTAAAAATATTACTAGTTCTTGTAGAATTCTTAAGACTGTTAAAAATGGTTGGTTCATTTGCTCACACAAAGAAAAGCACATGGAGCCATTTTATATGCCTTTACATTTTACATACTTATATGGCCTCCAGCTGCTGCTCAGAAAGGCAGGTCCAGAGTAATATGTATCAGCCTTAGTGATATATCTTCTCAAATAGCATTTCATGCCTGTATATGGACAACTGAATCAAACCCTGCATATAGGATTGGACGTCAGAACAGTTCACGTACCTTAACAATCTGCTTGCACAAGATGTGGGATGCATTTACTCCCCTTCCAGGATCAATGGATCCTGGAGAGTTGACCACTTAGTGAAGTAGGCACCGGACTTTAATCAGCTGTACCATAAATGTCACGGAGTGTATCAAGAGGGAGTGGTTTCCCCAGCCTACAAATAGGTACTTTATGCCATTTGAAGTGTTCTTAGGGCAGGCAGTATAGCCGTACTGGGCTGGCCAAAATGACTGAAGACTTGTGAGACACTCCATTCTTTGATTATGACAGCTGAGAGCTGAATGTGCCTGGCAGGGGATCTACAGGGGGTTACATGAATGGGCCCCAGAGCTCCATGGCAACTTTGACACATAGTTCTCATGCAGATGTGTAAACCCAGGTGTCATAATCTGAAGCTCGATCCTTCCCAAATCACAGAGTCTCCATATTCACTCACTTCAGGTGTATCCATTCTAACAGACTGTGGTCTCATCTTCTAATAACATTTTGCTATACAGCCATAGCTGTAGATCTCAAATTCTCACCTTCTGAAGAGAAGCAATGTTATGCCAGTTACACAGTGAGACCAGATTTATGGACACTCTTTTGCAGGTAGAGGTGGTTTCAGTATGCATGGGAGGAAAGCAGGGCTGTGGCCTTTAATTGAGGCAGTAAAATTTCCTCAGGAAGGAGTAGTTAATGTCTTCGTTTTTGCCTGTGCACCTTGGTGCTCTCCTATTAGGATTTTTTTCCTCCCCTGTGGAAATATTTTTCTATCAGCAGACTTCTCTAAGCATAAATATGCATTAATTGCATGTGCAGATGTCCTTTATGTCTTCTCCGAGATTTTAATATTTTGCCATTTGTAGATAGCTGTTAATATGCTGTTATTGAAACAGCTGTAATACTCTGGAAATGAACAGCAGACTGGCTTGTGAAAATGATGCCAGCTGTTGAATTTATCAAATATGTATTAGGAAAGATGTTTTTCAGGTAAAGACTTCTTAGAGCTGCTGTTGACATGGTACACATGGTATTTCTTAGAGCTGCTGTTGACATGGTACACATGGTATCATTGCACTATCAGTGGACACTGGAGATGATCCACAAGGACTGGTAAATCAATAAAAACCTCCTACAACTGGTATGTAGGCAGGAATTTAAATATATGCACATTCCTACATTCACACTAATGAAGCAGAATTAAGTAGCCAATGAAAAAAGTCATAAATTTCAGTGGATTTTGAGTCCTACACTATGATCAAAGTACTGACAAAAGTTTTTAGTTTTTGACATTTCATTGCCTGTTCGCAGAAATTTCTGTAAATAGTTTCATTTTGTCAAGGAGTTTGCATTAGGAAGGAATGGAGACAGAGAGTTATCAGGAGGGCCTTAAAGCATAGGATTAAGTGCGCTATGCTTCAAAAAGGAGCCTCTGCTAGGAAGAGGGGTGAAATTAGGTGACCTATCAGCATTATGAAAATGAATTGGAAGGCATGTAAGCATGGAATCATTAGATAGATGAATTAAATAGGTTGTAACAAAATGTAAATTGCCTATTATACTGTAGCTTTGCAGTTTAGTTCTTGAACAGACCCTTACATACCTGTATTTGATTTAAGAAGATTTTTATGGATTGTGTCATTTGTAGTGCTGTGACCACTGGGGACTTTCTCAAAATATATTTGGATTTAGCAATCCTGCTCCTTAGCACAGAGAGCGAATGTGCTTGTGCTGACTTCAGTGGAAATTACCTGCAGAAATGCCTTTTCAGATCTAAAACTGTGTTCTTGCTCCCATCTTCAGCTCACTTTTATTTACATCAGTGTTCACCCATTTCAAACACATTATTGTAGCTTTTAAATTCCCTTTACTGAGGAAAAATGTTGTGGTTTAACCCCAGTCAGGACCTCAGCCCCACAGAGTTGCTTGCTCACTTCCAGCAGGGTGGGGGAGAGAATCTGAAGTGTGAAAGTGAAAAAACTCATGGGTGGAGATTAATAGGTAAAGAAAAAGCCACATTCACGAGCAAAGCAAAACAAGGAATTAATTCACTGCTTCCTATGGGCAGTCACGTGTTCAGCCATCCCCAGGACAGCAGGGCTCAAGTAATGGTGTCTTGGGAAGACAAACACCATCACTCCAAATGTCCTCCCCTTCCTCCTTCTTCTTCCCCCAACTTTGTATATTGAGCAGGACACCATATGTTGTAGGATATCCCTGGGGTCAGCTTGGATCAGCTGTCCCAGCTGTATCCCCACCCTGCTCCCAACTTGTGCACTCCCATCCATCAATGGTGAGGTGGGGTGAGGAGCAGAAAAGGCCTTTACTCTGTGTGAGTACTCCTCAGCAGGAAGGAAAATGTCCCTGAATTATCCACGCTGTTTCCAGCACAAATCAAAAACACAGCCTCATACTAACTACTCTGAAGAAAATGAACTCTATTCCAGCCAGAGACAGTACACAAACATGTTAGTAGAGCTGTAATATACAAGAGATTATCAAATTATAAGTATTTCCCCATTAAAAAGATAATGCTAAACAGAGATGAAAGCATAGAGAAGGGTGAGTTTTCTTTAGTGAACCTGTATCCTTGCTCAGGAGAGTAGGACTCCAAGATCCACAAAAAAGTTTGTAGAATGGGATTTGTATTTGAGCAGCAAGGGCATGCCACTGTGTTTGCAAAATGTCTAGATGTGCTGGGGGGAACCAATGGACGTCACCCACTGCCTTTTCCCTTATGAAGGAATGTATGTAGAAATTATCAAGTGGTTATGGGAGATTATTACATATGACACGTTACACGTGTTACATCCACTTTATACGTAGGAAGGTTTAGTTAATGGTAAGGCTGTCAGAAAGCAAACAGAAGTTCAGCCATTGCCACACATGCATGTCCTGAGGTGAAGGAGCGCTGCCAGTGTTGTTTCCTCCAAAAAGTCTATGTTGGTCATAGCTCTTAGTTGCACAGCTGCATTGCTAAGCACGGGAACAGACATTTTATGAAAAGAGGAAAAGACAAAAAAAACCCCACAAGTAAACCTCAAGACAGGAGCTACCCTCTGCAGCTGCTTTCTGGAAGCTGGCTGATACCTACACTCACATGGATCCTCAGAGGACCTCTAAGTTCTCAAACACTCAAAGCATTTAGATGACAAATGTGAGGGAAGAAGTTTGGAGATGTAGATTTTTCATATGCAGATCATTTTTCTCATTAAATATGCTTTGCTAGAAATAGATACTGCATAAAAATCCTCCGTGAGCTTCTGAGGGGAAGATTTGCAAATACCACCTACAGTCAAGCCTCCTGGTGCTCAGGATGACAGAACAGCATCTCACCCCAGGGTTTATCTGGGGTGGGTGCCCCCAAAGAGGCAGTAGCTCTGTAATACAGATGCTTTACAAAACACAGGCTAGCGGCTGCAAATTTTCTCCAGAATTGTTGTAGAGCTCTCAATATTTGCGTGAAGTCACATCCTGTCTTAAAAGCAGCATTTCTCAACTTCAGCATTTAAAACATAAAAATACTTATCATTAGGTCAGCAATGGCTCTCCAGCCTGTCCACATCTTTTTGCATCATGTGAACCTAAACTGTGAGCACCGTGTTCCAGGTGTGGCCTGACAAGCACTGAGTGGGACAATGACTTCTGTGTCTCTGTGGTGATGCCTTTGCTGATGCAGCCCAGCACCCCACTGGCTCTCTGTGCCACAGCAGCTGCACTCACACTGAGCTTGTCACCCCCAGGACCACCAGGTCCCTTTCCACAGAGCTGCTCCACAGCCAGGTGGGTCCCAGCCTGTGCTGCACTCCTAGGTTATGTTTTCCCAGGTGCAAGACCTTACACTTGTCTTGGTGGAACTTCATAAGGTTCTTGTCAGCACACTCTCCCAGCCTATGCAGGTCTTCCTGCAGTGTGACTTTCCCTTCCAAAAAGTTCACTTCCCTACTCAGGTTGGTATCATTGTCAAACTTCATCAGGATACACTTGATCCCATTGTCCAGATCACTTATGAAGATTGTAAACGGGGTTGGGCCCAGTATGGGTCCCTGGGAGCCTCACGTGTGGCAGGTTGCCAGTGTGAAAAGGAGCTGTTTATCACCACGCTGTGTGCATCCTCTCAGCCAGTTTCCTGCCCATACAAAGACCACTTGAGGAGGCCATGGGAAGCCATATCAAAAGCCATGGAGAAACCCAGGTAGACAATGTCCACTGGTCACCACCCCCCCACCATCAACCAAGCAGGTCACTTCGTCACAAAAAGCGAATTTGGTTTTGCAGGTTTGTCAAGCACGGCTGGCCCTTGGTGAATCTGTGCTAGCTTTTCCCAATCATGTGCTTTATCTGACTTGTGATATCCCCCAGAAGGATTCATTCCATAATCTTCCCAGAGATTGAAATAAGACTAAAGAGCCTGTAGATCTTCCTTTAAGCCCCTCTTGTAGGTGGGGTTGTCACTATCTTTCTTCCAGTTTTCTGGGATATACCCTAATCTCCACAACTTCTCAAAGATTATGAAAAGGCTTGCAACAACATCAGCCAGCCCTCCTCACACCCTCGGGTGGGCAGTGTCAGAGCCCATGGATTTGTAGTGCCAAGCTCCTGTAACAGTTCACTTGCAGCTCTTCCATCAGCAGTGGTCAGTCTGTGTTTGCATCAACCTGGAATTTTGCTCCGAGGGGCTGGTGCCCAACAGTGTTGGTAAAGACAGATGTGAAGGAAGTGTCAAGAACTGCTGCCTTTTCTGCATTGCTGGTGACTAATTCATCTCTCCCATATAACAGTGTGCCAGTATTTTTCTTCTGTTTCCACTTCTCTCTATGTACCTAAAGAACCATTTCTTGGAGGTTTTTACATTTCTGGTCAGTTCCTATTTGAGCTGAGCTTTTGCTATTCCAGCTGCATCTCTACATCCCCTAGCAACAGCCTTGTCATTTCCAATGGGTGTTTGCTCACTTTTCCATCTCTGGTCCAGCTCTGTTTTGGTTTTGAGCAGACCCAGAAGCTTGCAGTTAAGCCAATTGAGAGCATCCTTTAAAACACAAAGGAGCCAAACTTCCAGCTGAATTCTCAAGGTACTCTAAACTTCCAAAATACTCTATTTGTCAGGAGTTTGTGTCCAGCAATATCTTTTGGGTGTTCCCAAGGTGTTCCTGTGCTGTACACTGAAAATGGTAAAAAGTTTTAGAGAGAAATTATTTTTCCTTCTATTTATGAAACATAAATACAGTCAAACTCCAGATTTGTAAGAAGCTTTTAATATGCAATGCATTAAAGTATTTGATTGCATCTATTTCTAGCCAGGTCTCTTGTCAGGTCAACTCTTGTCCATGCTTTTATTTGTTGCTGCAGTAAGTTGACAGAGTGCCGCATTTGTGTCAAAATTAATTCACTCATAGTTCTCATTGTTTTACTTTTTCTCTGGTAGGCTTTTAAAGTTGTTTAGGGTATTTGTTCATTTGGTCTTAATCTTCCTGTCCCCTCTGTGCCATTGATTTATTTTGCTGTTTCCCATCTCTTATTTTTCCTACAAGCTGTTCATAGCAATTCAGCAGGAGAACATCATACATCAAGAGTATAGAAGAACTAACCAAATTCACTTCATTTAACAGTAGCTACAACTGACAATGATAAGCATCATCATGATGACATCATTAAAAGATGACAGGCATGGAAGTGCACTGACATTTCCAAGATGACAAGGAAAGAAATGTGGCAATTAATAGTAATAATAATACTAAGAAAAAATTAAAATCTGTGAGGTGGGTCCTGCAGTGCAAAGGATTTTTTTACTTATTAATTTTGTGTTGTCTTAAAGGAAAGGGTCTTCCTAAACCACTTTTCGACGCCTTCCTCTTCCCATCCTCCTTCTCTCCTACTGTAGTGTTCTGGCCTTCTTCCCTTCTTTGTTCCTGTGGCTCCTGTTCAGTCTTCTTACTTCTGAGCTTCTCAGTCCCCAGCATTTACAGTGGTTGGTGCACTGACAGAACAGAACAGGCAGTCTGGGGCACAGCACACTAACTCACACTAACTCACATCCACTTCACATGTCCAAGGGACAGTCTGTCAGAGGCTTATAGCTCTGCCCAATCTACTTTTGTTTTCATGAGCACAGCAGAATGCATCTTTAAATTCAGAGCAACACCCCATGAAATGTCGTTTCTTGTTCCAATTCATGGACAGTTATGCATGGAATTATTTGGACTTTTTTGTTCTCCTCAGTAGGGACAAAACAATGTATATGGACAAAACAGTGGTATAGAAGTATATTCTGAGAAATAGAAATAATTTTCCTATGACATTTGGAAAAAAATGATCCTGACCTGACATTTACCACTGAAGATTTCAATCAGATCAGTTAAAATTTGGCAAATTTAGAAGTGACTAAATGCAGAACCTGCTGTTGAAAGAGTTAGGCCCTTTGCAGGTAGTTCTGCCAGCTCTTTTCATTATGAGCTGGAAAAAAGATGGAATAGCATTTTAATCAGATGTGCTATTTGTTAAACTGGAAGGCTGTTGATAATAAGATAATCTAAAAGGACTTAAGAGCTTTACTTACCTTGGGAAAATCACAGAGAAAATAATATGAAATCCATATTAGAAAAAGCAGACTGCACAATATAAACAAGAAAAATCATTTTGCTTAGCAGACCTGACAAATTACAGCAGACAGCAATTGTACAGGTGTTTGCAATGTGACACCTCCTTGATTTCAGGCACTTAGCAGAAGCTGTCTGGTTATAAGTCTGCTTGTCCTCATTCCAGACATAGCTCATAAAAAGCAGAGAATAAAGGATGACTTTTTAGATTTCAGGAGGAATGAATTTTCCCCTTGAAATACATTTTTCTCCTTGCTGGCTATACAAAGTGTTTAGAGAAATTGTGCTTAACATTTTAAGTGCCAAAGTGAACTGTACTTGGTCACTAAATAGATCACTTGAAATTTGCAGCCATCTAAGAGCACAAATCAGAGGTGTGTGGCTAAATATATACCTTAGCTATTGTCCTGGTTTAGGGCAAATTCGGGAGGGGAGGAATCCTCCAAAGGGGTTTCCTACAGAAAGCTATTTATACACAGGAAAGTCTCAACCTTTCTTCCTATTGAACAGCCCAGTTCTGTTGTGGGCAGTCACTAGACAGGAGAGGCTGATAAGTCTTGCAGAAGCCAGCTCCCAGCTCCTGGGGCACTCAGATGTGCCCCATTATGTGCATGGCTTAGTGCTGGGGCCACCTGTAAGTCATGTAATGTGCTGTACTGGCTACTCACTCGCCAAAGAATAAATGAGAGATTTTTGAACAGTTGTTGCGCATTGGTCAAGAGCCAAACCTCTTTCCCTCTTCAGGGATGATACAGGTCAAAGCTCATTAGCACATGTGAGAAGCCCACCCACAAAGCCTCTTTGCTGACTAAGCAGCTTCAGTTAACTAAATATGACCTAAATTTGCCAAGGGACTACTGTGCCCAGCTGAAGGGCAACTTTGGCAGAGCTCTTACAGTTCCAACATTTCAAGATTCATTAATCGCTTTCCTGGTGTATATTTATGCCCCAGGGGGATTCCATTCAAATTGAGTCTGCTCTCAGCTTTGCCACGTTAACCATTCTGCATAATTCCTATTTTTGTTTTTCTTACCTGATGCCTGCTTTGTTCTTTTGTTATGAGGAATAGGCATAATTAAGCTATCTTACCTTTTAAATCTCCAGTAAAAAAACCTAAATACCTTCTCTTCTTCTGGGTGGCCATTCACTCTCTCTTGATGTGTATTTGGTGCCTGACTGACCAGATTTTAATGCTAATTCAACTCTCCTCCCTGCTAAAATAAGAGCATAGTTGTTTCCAGAAAGTTTTTCTGCAACAATGGTCAGATATTATTAAAATAATTTTGAAAAGCTTGCTTTTTGTTTTAATCATAACGGCTATATTTTTAATGGGCATTTGGTTTGATTTTTCTTACTTCTGAAGCAAATATTTTTTTAAACAGAATAAAATCTCAGCTACTTTCCTCAGCACCTTTGGAAAACAACTTGAACTAGGAGCTGTCACTTTCCACATTACATCAGGCTTTTACTATTTTTCACTTAGATGTCCCTCCTGACTCAAAATTGAAGATTTTCACAGCAAGCATTCAGATGTGAGTTGTAAATGCACCCAAAGAAACCCAAAACAAAACAAAAAAATCCCACAAAAAACCCAACCAACCAACCAAAAAGCTTTAGTGAGGAAACAAGACCTATACAGGTCCATATTAATAAAAATCATTCTTTTCCAGTGAAGAATTATGAAACTGAGCTGAACAGATGATTTTTTTTCACCCAATACCATGCAAAGGCAGCTGGGGTTGTGTGGTGAGAAGAGATTCCTCTGTGAGTCACAGCAATCTCCATGCAAACAAAACTACCTTGTTTGCAGAACCTCTCTCCTGGATTCCCTTTGCTTCACATCTCAATAAGAACCTGGGGAAAAGCCAATCACCCTTGAATGTAAATAAAAATGAGTGCTGGTTTAGGGAGGATTCCTTTTATCTCTGCTGGAGTTGTGCATAGAGTATTTCATCCTTTAAGGTGTGTAGCAGAATTTACTCATGGGAATAAGGAAGTCACTAAAACTGATACCCTTCAACACAGAAAAAAAGAGTCGTTCATGGATTAATATTAAACCAAGGAATGGGCTACTTTGATCACTGAGTTTGATCTCTTAACTTGAACTTCAAACATTAGTAAATAGTTGAGGAGCTTAGTCGTAAAAGTAAGGTTTCAGCCATTAGCAAAATAAAAGTCATTCTCACTGTCATCTGTATTTCCCTGAATTTCAAAAGGATTTACATCTGGGGCTTGTTTTGAATATATCTCTAGTTAAAAGAGGTCCCTTGAAAATTACTTGTTCCTTCCTCTATAGTCTGTAGACGATGCTATTTTTAATAAACAGAAGAAATGTTTCATTTTCTTTTTGAAAAATCACTGTGGTAGTGAATCTATAAACATTTTGCAGGGTTTATAAAATTTGTCTTTAGTATGCTTTTGGGTACTCCAGGTTAAGGCTCTGGTTTCTTTATACTCTGTTATTTCTTTCTTTGTAAACTTCAACACTTGACATACCAAATATAAAACTTGTGGTTTATTTGACCTTTATCTCCTCCTTTCCCATATACCTACTTCTCTGTTTGGAAGATGTTTTCTTCACTTGACAAACCAAGTGCAAATTGTTCAGCTCTAAGGGGGATTAAACTGCATCTGTCTACTGAGGAACAAAATATATTTAACACACAGCTGGAACCCAGATAACTAAAATCAGTCACCCAGACAATTGTTCTACTTGATCAATGATCCTCCACTCTGATGGCCTCTGTTGTTTGCATCCCTGAAGACAGTGCAATTACATTCTTGAAACAGTTCAGGATTTTAACCCACATTTATTTATTTTTAAACTAAATTTCTTGGTAAACGTGCACTGAACACTACCTACAAACCCCTTTAAATGTTTTCCCCCACTAATCTTCATTTTATTTTTAAACAAATTTCACCCTGTTTCCGTATCCACTGAATATTTGGCGAGGCACTGGTTGCAGTAAGATAACCACAGTGCTAAATACAATCACCATATAGTCTTCATAGTATTTTTTAAGTTATGGCAGAGGGTGGTTTTCTAGGATGATATGCCAGACAATAATTTTCTTTCTCAAATTAGAGGTTCGGCCCAACAGTAGAAATTTATCAAGAGCCAAGACACATTGCATCCCAACAAAATAAGGTGCTGATGGTCATCTGGTTGTTGATACAGCAGAGACTCACAGCTCTTGGTGAATGAGAAACTCAGAGGGAGTCAGGAGTTGGTTGCTGGTGCTTCTCACAGCCCACCAAAATGCTGTGGCTTCAAGTCCTGTGGTATCCAGAGTCTGACAGAGATAATTCATGGTTTGGTGCATTTGTACTGAATTTATTACAGCAGTACCCCAGCAATGTTATTAGAAAGCCTAACTCATTTTTATTATGGAAAGAACACTTAGATTTGTTTATATGTTCTTGTGATTTCTTGTGTGAGAATAATGGCAGGAGCAAGTGAGATAACTGTGGTTAATTTTACTAATACTTTGCTGGAATGAATTGTGTAAAAGTCAGTGTACAGTTGGAAAATCTACGACAAACATCAACTGTAAAGGCTTCAAACTTGATAATAGAATATCCTGAGTTGGAAGGGACCCACAAGGATCATCGAAGTCCAGACCCAAGAATCGCACCAGGTGCCTGAGAGTATTGTCTAAACAGTTCTTGAACTCCATCAGGCTGTGACCATTTCCCTGGGGGATCCTGTTCCAGTGCCCAGCCATCCTCTGGGTAAAGAACCTTTTCCTAATATCCAACCTCAGCCTCTCCTGATACAGCTTCATAGCATACTTAATGTGAGGATAAGTATTATCCATAACAAATCTACTACCTAGATATTTTTATAGTCTTTTTTTTTCATTTTTGAGATATTTAAAGCATGTATTGCATAACTCTTAAAGCACTGAAATAGGTCTCACTTATATTCTTTTTTTTGCCAGTCACAGGAGAAAAATAAAATCATATCAACTCCTGTCTCTTTCTATCCTTCTGTCTCCTTCTACCCCCCAGTCTTCTAGAAATCTCAAGCAACTCTCAGTCTCACTAGGATCTCAGTTCAAGCTTTTTTGGTTAACTTTACACCTCTGTAAAGCTCAGCCTTTGTACAACAGACCAGTTTGTGGTGCAACACTGACTTGACCTTGTTTTTCATCTTATCTTTCCATATATCCTGAGCTTTTTTGGGTGTTCCCAATTCAAAGAGCAGTTGCGTATGGTAGAAGTAAACATAGTCAATAAGAGAAAATGAAAGAGCTAGAATGTCCTTGCAGAGTAGAAGCTTATTCTAAAAGTCCTAATTTACTTTTTAATTACTTAAAACAGTTTTAGGTAACTTAATTAAGAATAGAGCAAAGCAAAAGGGGTGCACTTTGCTATCTTTGACTAAGTCATTTCTGAAGAATTTAGACAAATTAAACAAACTGTAGTAAAAGCCAATAGTCTTAATTTAGGTTACTAACTAGGTATCTGCTTCACTGAAGCTGAAAGTGCCTGTCTCAGGAAAATGAGCTCATCTGCTTACAATACAATATACGATTAATGAAGAGACAGATTTGCCAGAAAAGATCTGCAGAGGAAGGCAATGGCATGGTCTGGCTTTGGCATCTTCCTCTGTGGTGAGCAGGATACCTTTGGAAGTTTTGAATGCTTTCTTAAATTGCATAAAACCGCTGTAAAATTTAGGACCATCTGTTCATTCATGGCCTCTTCTAAGGACAGACATATAACAAGCTAAAGGTAGTCATAGAGGTGCATCATGCAGAAGTTAAAACCGTGCATGTAAGGATTGGGGAAGCAAAAAGAGGAAGCTTGTGGATTAGGCATGCAGATGCATTGCAAAAAAGCCCATTTTTGTTGAAGACCTCCTCTGTCTGTACATATTGTATTACATCACCATCATTATTGTTCTTTGCATTAGAAAAGAACTAATCTGGCTACAGAATGTGGAAGTCTTCTGCATCCTCACTAGGATGCCCAAAAAACAGGCAGCCCTTTGCCTTTCCCTTCACTAACTCATGATTCACCTGATTGCCTCCAGAAGAAGGTAGATAATCCATGCAGAAGGACTCTCCAACAGTTCCAGCAGCAAGGATGGAGCACCCAGATCTTCGTGGTTCAGTTTAGGCAGAAAGCATCTGGTGCCAGGGTGCCTGAACTGCAGCCAAGCTATAGGTGCTCCATATGTGCCTACCCCAACAATACATCTGTCTCCAGTGGTGATGGGCCATGCACAGTTGCTGTTTGGCAGCTAGAATGTGACCACCCTATTTTGTGGAATAGGAAATCTTAGTATTGCACATATGGAATCTTGTACCTGTGGCCTCCAGGTGAGAGTGCACCTTGGAGCACCCTGGGCACACCAGTGGAGAGATAACCTTCCAGACTAGATGAGAAGATATCTACAGGTTTAGGCAGTCCTGAAAACTTGGTGTATAGAATCATGGCCTGGCATTAAGATTGATTCATTGGCACCAAAATTTGGATTTAGGCACACTAAATTACACAGTAGATTTCTAATACTTCTGAACAAATTTGATTTGTTTGATTATTTTTCTTTGCTCTCAGGTGTGCTGTTCTAGCATCAAGTTTCTTGTTGGTCTGTTTGAATGCTGTACCTATAGGCTGAGGGCTGATTTTATTTTGAGGGGTTGTCATCAGTCAAGACTTTTAGAGAGGAAAAAGCTACAGAGCAAGATGAGAGTAAACTAATGTAGTTGCTATAATGCCCGGTGATGCTAACTTCTTCTGAAAAAGAGTGAGGACAAAATATGAGAAAATGCATTAAATCAACTGAAAAGTTACAAAAATGAAGTCAGTTAAATGATGCAGAAACTTTGCATATACTGTTATCCCATTTCTTTCTCTGTGCCAACATTTTTTTTCCCAAAACGTCAGATCCTCTCCCCCTTAATTGTCTTCAAGGCTCCCTTTGACACTTCAAGAGGACAGTTGTTTACAGTCACACACTGAGTCCATAGCAGACCTTGGAGTAGTAATTTGGCATCCTACCAACTAGGCTACAGCCAAAAACTACTAGGTCATGCCATTTCTTGATACTACTAATATTATTTTATTATACATCTTCTTAGTCACAAAGCTGTATAAAATGTTGAACACAGATTCTTTTGCTGAGAAAATAATTTTTCGTATATTTTTCTCAGAGCAATCCTTTTTTGTATGACTGCATTTGATAGTAGCCCAGGCATTTCAGAGAAACATTTTCAATAATCAAACACTATAGCTAAATTAGAGGACTTTATTTAGAGGGAAGTTGCATCTTTACTTAAAGAAATGTTTTTAATCAAAGTCACCACTTTCCTCCATGTTACAGAGCAATTATTTGTGTATTTGAATCTGATTTGCACAATTAAAAATTGTAAAAAAAAGTATTTCTTTGGATCTGGAGAGGAGATATAAATTTGCCTGTATGCAATGAAAAGTACATAACATTACTCAGTTTTCATGGCTATGAAAATAGAAATGTTGGGGCAACAGGAAATTGTTCAGCAAACTTCCAAATTCCCTTCACTAGAACTAAGGCTTCCTCAGAATAAGATTATAGTTTTCCATCATTAAATGAGATTGAATATGTATTTTCTCTTATCTGCACTAGTGCAACTACATAAAAGATGTGATTTTTGGAAAAAGGGAGTAGTTTGGTGTACCATTATTTGTTAAATACTGAGCACTGTCTGATCCATATTTTAATTTTTACAATAAAGCCTGCTAAGACTGCTTTTGCTATCAAACTGTTCTGTACAATGTAATTTAAAAGCTTAATATTTTGGCAATGTGAGAGAGAAGAGATAACTGAAAGTACAAATATGCATTATAAGACATATATCCCCCATTAAAACAAGGTCATTTTTATTGGAATTACTTTCCTTGTGCTCCAACAAAAAGCCAACACATAGGTACTGCCATTAAAAAAAAAAAAAAAAAATTAGAAAAGGGCAATTTAGCCAGCTCAGTAGGTGATATTCACAAAGAAAACAGTTTATGAGAGCTAGTCATTTGGATGTGACAGGTAGCTCTTGTCCTCCTCTCAGCATTCAGTCCCATGTTTGAACATTTGAATCAAAAAAGGGTGGAAGTTCAGAGCGGGGATATGTAAATTCAATTGGGAGTATTAACACAATAACAGCTTGTAAAATAAAACATTTTAGTAAAAGTATTTTGTCTTAAGAAAATTGAACTGTATATCTGACTTTTATATTAGCTGTCTATGCAAAAAGAATTTGGAAGAAAAACAAAATCACTACTGGTAATTTTTTTTTCAGACTAGTGCACTCTTTCAGTGCTAGGCAGTGAAGATAAACTGTGTCTATGATATTGTTTTTATTACTGGTTTGGATTACAGATTTCTTTTCAATGACCTGTCAAAATTAACAGGCTCCTTACTGTTCACAGTTTATCAGGATGCCCCAGAGCTACGTCAGCAATGAAGAAAGCAAAGCTGTCTGGAGAACAAATGCTAACAATAAAGCAGCGGGCCAGTAATGGTAAATTTTTAATCATTACATTCTTAAATACTAGTTCTCTGTAAACTAAAGTTACTGTTTCTCTATTGCCTTTTTTCCTACATGTATAAATCCATTCCATATAAATTGTGAATTCACTGTCAGTAGAAGTGAAACCAGGTCTTATGCCCTGGAAACCTGAGCCAGGAGTAGAGCAGTTATACTGAGTTATGTCTATATAAATCTAAAACTCTAAAATATTTTGAAGTAGAATATACAATTATAATTTGCTAGTTCACATTTCATTCATCAAAGAGCAATAGTTGGTCTTACACTGTTGCAGGATTCAGAAGAGAAAAAAGGTTTCTTTCCAGAATCTCAATTCCTCCTGAGCTCCCTTGAATTCATTTGGACCTATGGCTCTGTAACCTCTGGCAGATGGAGATGGCTTTGTGCCATTTCAGCTCCAGTAATCTGCAATTATTCCTGGGAACCCTGAGTTGCAGGGGCAATGATGAAAGTACCTTGGATGAAAGTCAGGATAGTACCCTGGTCGTTGAAGGGAAGTAAAAGCAAAATGTAGGTGCTTCAGTTCAAGTAAGTAATATGAGGTGGTCAAGTCCTGGGTTTTCTTGGAAAACCATGTAGTCACTCAGTAGGTGAGTGCATGCCTTCTTAACTGTTGGTGTTAGCTGTGTTTAGAGCCACAGAGCATTTGAACACAGTGCAGGAGGCAGCTCAGCCCACATGGCCAGCACAGCTGGAGAAAACAGTGGCTCTCTTTGTTCAAGAGCTTGTAACCAGGGAGTGCAAGATCTGGATGTTATTTTCTCTACAACCTGCGTAGTATTGAAAACTATACATATCTGCCATGCCCAGGAAGAATGCCTTAAGGAGTAGCATGTGGATATTTTGGCTACTTGGACACATGGCCTGCCTGAGCAACCCAGTGGCCTTCCATAATGGGGTGACTGCATCAATGGACAAGGGAAGAGCTGCAGATGTCACATACCTGGACTTCTGTAAAGCCACAGCATAGTCTCCCACAACATCCTTCTCTCTGAATTGGAGAGAGATGGATTTAATGGGTGCAGTGTTAGGTGAATAACGAATTGGTTGGATTGTCACATCCAGAGCAGTGGTCAATGGCTCAATCCTGATGGACATTAGTGACAAGCATTGTCTCTTAGGGGTCTGTATTGGGGCCAGTGTTATTTAATATCTGCATTAATGACATAGACAAAGGGATGGAGTACACCCTCAGCAAATTTGCAGATGACAACAAACTGAGTGGTGCAGTGATTCTCCTGAAGAGCACAATGCCATCCAGAGGGACCTGGACAAGCTGGAAAAGTGGCCCATGGGTATTTCATGAGGTTTAACAAGACCAAGTGCAAGGTGCTGCCCCTGGGTCGGGGCAACCCCCGGTATCAGCACAGGCTGGGGATGAACAGCTCTAGGGCAGCCCTGCTAAGAAGGATTTGGGGGTGCAGGGAGGTGAGAGGCTGGACATGACCCAGCCATGTGCCCTCACAGCCTGGAGAACCAAATGTGTCCTGGGCTGCATCAAAGGCAGCGTGGGCAGCAGGTGAGGGAGGGGATTCTGCCCCTCTGCTCTGCTCTGCTCTGGTGAGCCCCCACCTGCAGGGCTGCATCCAGCTCTGGAGGTCTCAGCACAAGAAGGACATGGACCTGCTGGAGCAAGTCCAGAGGAGGCCACAGAGTTGATCAGAGGGATGGAGCACCTCTGCTGTAGGAAAAGATGTGAAAGATTCACACCAGCAAAAGAATGAGAGTGGGAACACCAGTTTCTTTGGCTTTAGGTGTTCAAGTCACACTTCGACTTGAGAAAAAACAGATCTATCTGTCTCTTCCCAGGATTATTTTATTCTTTGTTATATTAATTATAAGGATAAATAAGTTACAGTTAAATAAACAGGATAAATAAACTTACAGTTTCTTCCTGTCTGAATTCTTAGAAATGCAGATACTTTTAAAATTCTGTGGTTTTTAATATTTATGTCACAAAATGTGAGAAAGCCCTTCCATTTTGCAGATTACTCTATATATTTTTATTTAATAACATCCTTCTGAACCTTTCATGAACCATTTTGAGCCCTCATCAAGCATTAGAAACAACTGCAGGATCACAATATGTCCCAGTACATGAACAAAATTTCTCTTTGTTGAGAATTAATTCTGAATTAGTTACAGGTTCTCTTGATAATGCTGTAATATGAAGAGATTACCATGTTAAGATTTTTGACTTTCCTTGAGAAGATCTGTAAGTGGACACACATTTGAAATAAATTACATATGACAGTGGAGCGAAATTTGTTGCTGCAGGTGCATTTCTTATAATATAAAGTTAAATGAGTGTATATAAAATTAAAGGACCTTTTGATCCTCCAGGCATTCTCAACACTTTTCACTGGGGAATTACTGCAATTTTAAAAGGAAAAGTAGTGGAAATTTTATTTTTTTTTTTACTGCAGAATAAAAGTTTGAAGAATGCTTCCTTTTTCTTCTTTGCTTGAAATAAATTGATTTTCAAATATGAAAATAATGATTTCACTGAACTCTGATTTAAACCTTAATTATTTTAACATCCCTTTTATTTTTATCACACAGGTATAGAAAATGATGAAGAAATTAAACAGTTAGATGAAGAAATCAAAGAACTAAATGAATCCAACTCCCAGATGGAAGCTGATATGATTAAACTCAGAACTCAGGTAACAGTTTTATGAAGCCCTAAATTCAAGCTGCTTTTTCTACATGACCGACTAAAAACATACAGGAAATATATTGTTCCCTTTTATGTTTCTTATATATTGATATCTCTGCATTATTTACTATGTATAAAATCCTAAAACAGTGTTCATTATGCAATTTTCATATCAGTTACAACAGTAAAAAAACCAAAAAGAATTCAGCAAAATACATTCTTTAAAGTAATGGCAAAACATGACCTGTCATGGTCAGCTTGGTATTTCCCCTTGATAAGGCCATGCCTTTCTAATAGCAGTTAAAATATTGTGTGACAACATGATCTTTAACATAAGCTGCAAGGTGAAGGAGCCCAGATGAGCAACATGGCTTTTGCCATGTCTTACAGAGGAAATTTAGACAGAGAAGTGAGTAGCTGTTACACTTGATGATGTGATAAACTAAATGCAGCCTTGGCAGCAGTAGTGGTTCCAGAGATCCAGCTTAATTCTTTTTTCATTCCACATAAATTTGTTGAGGGAAAAAAGATAAGCAGAAAACCTAGCAGACTATTAACTAAAATTCCATTATTCAGCAGTCCTAAAACTGGATGGAAAAAGCAAACAAGAAAATCAGTTGAATTCCCCTATAATTTTGCAGCGTCCTGCATAGATTCTGGTGCTTGTCTCTTCATACGATTTGCACACACACGCCAACAGTAAAATTCATCACATTCACTATTTGTCAGTCTTTAGTCCCATGATCATAGTCACCCAAATGATCTCAATGGAAACAGAGTAAACCATTCCTTGTTACTTTGCTGCTTGTGGAGATGGGCACCATGTTCACTCTCCTTCTCCTCTTGTACAGTCATAAATACAAGACAGCATCTACTTCTTCAACTTGATTTTTATTTGATTTCTAAACCTTAACCAGACTGATACTGAAACCTCACTTCTACTTTATGTCTGCATCCAGAGTTCTGCTGTCATTATTCAGCCTTCATAGGATTTGATTCATGGTTTACACAGTTTCCTGATATGACCAAATACAACTGTAGGGTAATGAGGACAAAATCTGTGGGAACATAAAGCAAGAATAATCAATGGCAGGAAAATTACATATATTTACTCTTGAGAAATTTGGTCATAAATTTTGAATCTGGCAGCTTCCAACTGCCTTATGCTTTCCTCTGCTTAATACACTGAAGATACTATTCACATACAAATTTAGCTGAGTTCTTAAAAAAAGTGAAGCAGTTTGTCTGTTACATGTACATTAGGTAAGTGCTCCAGTTGTCAGTAATTTACTGCACTTTTAATTTCATATTTGAGCAGATGAATTTAAATATAGAGCCATGATAACACTATCACAGGCATGAATATGTATTGAGTTTCAGAGATTTATCTAGGAATTTCACATCAAGCTTTGATCTGAAATGAGTACAGAAGCCATACTTTAGTGGTCTCAGTTCCACTTTCAGACTAGTGCCATTGCATATTCTTAGAAATCAGATTAGGCACTTTGTGGGACCACTGAATATTCTTGGTAAAAGAAAGCTCAGCTGGTGATTTTACCATTAAGTTAAAGGGATATTTTTCACAGTTCATTTCAGCAGATTTAGAAAAAGGGTAGATTAAAATGATTAATGGGATTTTAAAAAGTAGAGGTACAAGAGGCCATGAAAACATTATTTTGTCCACCAGTCATCTTTACTTCTTAGGATTTTCCTAAGCTAAACCTGACAGGTGTTTGTCTAACTTGTTCCTTATTTCCCATACTAGAAATTCCACAATCTCTGGATAATCTGGTCTAATACTTATCTGTTTTTACCCAGCTAGCTACTAGACCTTGCAGAGAATCCCAAGTTAAACTTCACAAAAAAATTCCAAGGCCTTAGCTTTGAATTCATACACTCTCCTGAAGATAAGAAATTTACATTTCCAACACATAGAGAGTTACATCATAGTCGTTATCAAACTATTAAGAGGATCAAAGTCAACAGTCCCCTTTATTTGCAAAAGTAAAATTGTATTGGACATGACAACATGTTTGCTGATAAGCCTTTAGAAAATCATTGTGCAACTCAGATTTCAGTAAGACTTGACAGATGAGGAATATGCAATGGGAAAATAGTGGAAGTTCTTTGAACACCAGAAGTAGCAACAGTCTTGTTTGATATAGATTTGCAACCCATATGATTGTAAGTGCCAGTGAAAGTTTTTCATGTGACAGGAACAAGAAATTCTTCCATGTAGAATTTTTCTATTTAACAAAGTGAAAAGTCAAGCCCTCTTCTTAGTTGGAGCAGTTGTAAGACTCTCTTTTACTCAGCTGCCTTTTTATGTAAGACTTTGGAGAATTAAAATCTAATTAATCTTTTTAATCTAAGATCTTCTAATAAATTTATTCAAATTTAACATGCAGATATGAAAGGAGCAGAAACACATAAAGGGAAGAAGGGAAGAACAAATCTGCAAATAATTGTGTGTTTCATACAAGCAACAGATTATCCTCTTTTCAGAATACATACAAGTAAACATTTCTTAGTTTTAGAGTAAAATGTGAGGGGGGAAATTTCAGCCTCTAAGCAAACAACTACAATAATTAAATTTAAAACAGGTTAACTTACAGATGAATACTAAGTGAAATGGTGAGATATGCTGGTCATCTGCCACTGTGTTTGCAGCTACTCAGCATCTCATGAAAAAAGCTAAAAAGATGATTGAAGTCACAATGCCCAGCTAGATAGAAAATCTGTATAGTCAGCTTCAGCTGAAGTTAGTGTGAGGTGGCTTCAGTATGCCATACTGAACTGAGCTTTCATTGGCATCAGACTCCTCATTCTGGTCTGTAATATAAAAAGAAAATTAGGATAGATATTGGAGTATGACTTGACTCTAAGAAGCACCTATGAAAGATGTTTTGCATTTGGATACAGCACTTCCCTCCAATATAAACAAGCTGTAAGAAAAATAAGAGAGGAGGATCAGGTGTCCAGGTTCTAAGATGAAGAAAGTATTTTCCTTACGGATATATTTGGTGGAAATAGCTCAGAATCAATTAATTGTGACAAAACCAAGTCCCTACAATACTGGTAACTTGGATTAATTGCAATAAGCACCTGTAGTCAAAGCAAGAGATACTTGAAGACTGTTTATGTAGACACATCACTTTTCTCAGTTACTTCTGGGCTGTATTTCCATAAGTAGACTGAAAGTTTAGGTCCAAAGTAAAACGTGATACCTCTGACTACCTGACTGTGCCACTAGTTTCCAAACATCTACTCACCCATGGTCAAGTTAATATGCGCTTAAGAACTTGTACCCTTCTGCCCGTTACTACTGCACAAACCTCTGACCTTCCCATCAGCATTTTAATTGTATCAATTCTTCCCATAGCTCACTCTCTAGGCCAGTGTAGAAATGGATAAACCTCATTTTGAGAATTCAAAACCTTGTGTTCTTTGGCATATTTTCCACTTCACTGGCTTCTTTTTTCTTGTCAATGCATATTTTAACCTACACACACAGCACACTGTACACTCTAATAGATGTTAACAGTTATCACTCCATGTGGAAAGTAAGGACAGAGCTACAGAGGAAAGTGCAGACAGATGTGAGTGAGCTCTGCATGTGCTCTTGATGAGCTGGACATAAGCCAGTGCTCATCTGAAATCCTTATAATTCCATTAACACAATGCTCTCCACAAGCTCAGGGAAGCTTTCTCTCAGCAATGCTTTTAGCTCAAGCAGGGCACCATGCAAGGTCATAACTAATGTGTCTGGTCACCTGGAAACACAGAGCAGAGTCTCAGTTGTTTTCACCTGTACATGAAGCAATGCCACAGGGCTATGTGCAAATATTCTTCAGTTTCTTCAGTTTTACAAGTCACTGTATGTATAAGAAAACTTCCTCAGTTTGTACATATATTGCAATAACATGCAGTTGTTCAGCTTTCAAAAGCAGTCCTGAGAGCTTGCACAGAATCACATTATACTTACAAAGAGCTAAACACTGGCAGCAAGGAGCTGTGCATGCTTAACTAACAAGATATATGTGTAGCTGAAAATATAAGAAAAGCATGATGTACTGCAGAATGCCCTTAAGAGTGGCTTCTAGGAGTTTAACTGCATGGGTGAACTTGCAGAACTAAGGTCCTTAATGCCCTTTCAACTGTACAAGAAAAGCTCTAAAGGAGTGGAATCAAATCCAAGTTCATTCACTCACTATTACCAGTATTGAAAAGACAAGCTGTTAAAGTTATACAACATAGAGTGGAATTAAGAAAGCCTTAGTGATGATAAGAACTGCAGATTCAAGCAAAACCTTTTTAAACATGAATGAATAGACCTTTTCTCCTCTCCCTGGTGTTTCTGTTCTCTCTCCCTTCAAAGAGTGCATGCTTTGTACCACTTTGCCTTATATTACATTGTACACAAATTTGTCCATTTTAGATTACCACAATGGAGAGCAACCTGAAGACGATAGAAGAGGAGAACAAAGTAATTGAACAGCAAAATGAGTCTCTTCTTCATGAATTGGCCAATTTAAGCCAGTCTTTAATTCATAGTCTAGCTAATATCCAGCTGCCACATATGGTAAGTGATTGAGAGCACAAGTTAAGGAATTTGGCGATCTTCAGTTCACCTCATACAATAGATACCTTTTTTTTATGTTTATGTTTCATCAACCAGTTGGATATTTGTGGTAACAGCACTGAAACCATAGAGATACATTTAACTGCTAACAGACATGGAGGGCCTGTTCCAGTGTATCCTGTAAAATTAAGTAAGAACTAAATAGGCTTTTTAAATATTATAAAAATGGTGGCAGTATGCCTTGCTAATATGTTATGCTTAAATGAATATACGATTAAGAAAATAAAAGTTGTATATGAACTACTATTTAATATCTCGTAGGAACCAATCAATGAACAAAATTTTGATGCTTACGTGACCACTTTGACGGACATGTATACAAATCAAGATCGTTATCAGAGTCCAGAAAATAAAGCCCTACTGGAAAATATAAAGCAGGCTGTGAGAGGAATTCAGGTCTGAACAGCTGCTATAGTGATGAAAATCTTGCTTAAAAAAAGGATGCCTCTTGTTTTTTGCTGCTGTAATTTACCAGAAAGTGTTATATATTTATTTCTGTTTGAAACAGTGTTATGCTTACAAGACTTCATAATGATTTTATGTCTTGCTTTAAAGATAGTAACTGCAGAATAGTTTTTTGAATACATTCACATTTTGTACGTTTTCATATAAGCTGACATAGTGTGATATGCCATGTAATGTTTATAGCTGCTAATGTATGCACATTTTTGGGGTATATATATTTCTGAAGAGGTAAGCTGATCAAAATAAATAGAGTGTAAATTCTTTTTAATGCTTTAGTGATTAAATGTTTTAGTATTTTGAACTGAAATGGACAAAAAAAAAAAACAGCTTTGAATGACAATGTTGCAGTCTGCAGCCACTTTTTAAACACTATCATTTTGCCTCATGTTGGAGGATTTTATGGGATTTAAGAAGTACATTTTGTGTGCATATTGTTTCATAGCAAGAATTGGTTGCAAAAATGCTTTATTTTTGAACAATGCTTGAAAATATTATGTGACTTTTGTTTTTGAAGGATGGTGTGTGGTGGGGGCAATAAAATGAGGTTTTTTGAATTCCAAGAAAATGGCATGGATTAGATGTAAGTTGCAAAATGGGTAATTTATTGTAAGACAACATCAAGCCATGGAAACTTGACAGAAGATTCAAAGCAGCTTAAACAGCACTTTTTAATTAACTTCTAAGCATTACATGGTATGAATATGGGAACTTCCATTATGAAAAGAACTATATCAGAGGTGGACAACGTGAAGATTTCAGCTTTTGTTTTCAAATAAACTTTGGAGCCAACATTCTCTTATTTCTACCGGACTGCTAGTGCCCCTCTGAACTATATGTTCTAGCAATGTAGTTCATCTTTCAGAAATTCTGTGGTTTCAATTCAAGATGGAGGACAATATTTAAAAGTTAATATTGCCTTTTCACATCTTTAATTTTGGGATAAATACAAATGATCTGTGTCTGTTAGAGTTACTGAACTGCATTCATTGCTGTCTGTAGTAGGAATGCAGTTCAGTAAAGATTTTTCCTTTTGCTTTGCCAAACATTTGATCCCATTTTTAACATTTTAATATTTGTGTTTTGTTTTTTGTTGGAGAACAATCATTACTGCAGCATTCACATATGCTTTGTATTTGTTCTACTATCACCTATTGCAAAAATGAATGCAATCAAATTTTTAATGTAATTAAATATACTTCAGCACTTTTTTTGCTTTAAACAGGATCATTTTAAGGTAAAACTTATTTGTACCTTCAAGATTTGATTGTTTTCTTCAAAATGACTGCACTATATGTATGCATAAGACCACTTTTTATTACTACATTTTTCTTTTTTAAGTAGTAAATTTGGTGATGTGTTGTGTTTTACAGATGTTGAATTTATTTAAATTTGATAGCATATCTTTTCCTTCCATGTCTTGATGTTATGCAGAAAGTACAAAAGTACTTTAAAATTTTGTTATGAAAAAGATGGGTTTTGTAAAAAATAAAATATTTTTAGCAGAACAGGACTTACAGGGTCATTGTCCCCACAATGTGCCAGTTGACTATTTGCACTTACCTTGCCCTATATATCCATACGGAGGTGTGCAATTTCTTGTGTCATTAGCCTTGTGACACTAAACCTGAACAAATTATAGTGGAAGCCATTATGGCCAATCCAGTAATATTGCTAAGGGAGACTACAGGGATCTCACAACAAATATTCTGATACAATACTCAACCTCGGTATATATATATATGTATAAATATATGTATATCCCAGCGGCACTTTATACTATTCACTGTACAAAAGCTTACAGTTTTCCACGAGGACTTTAATAACTAGCTGGGAAAAGATTATGTAATTACTTTGGGGCTCTGCAGTATCTTATCTGTACAGTGCCCTTTTTCTGTTGTGCTATTAGTTGTAGCTGCCATGCTCAGAATTGCCTTTTTGAGAGCTGAAGCAAGGTGCTTGTTGTTCACCTTCTGCCATATATATTGTACTTTTGCCCTAGCCTCCTTTTAGGGCTTTCATTGTTCATAATGGCATATGCATTTTTCCACTGCATTGTGTCTGCAGCTTCTTTGCCAATATAGTAATGCTTTCAGTAGAGTAATAGATAGTATCAGTTTTGGATTCTTATTGTTATCACCTATGTACAATGGAAAGGGATTTTAAGCACAAATCTGCTGCTCATCTAATGTTGGTACATAATATCAAATCAAAAGTTATCTGTGACTATTATATAGGGATCACAAAAGTGTCACATATTAGAATGCTGACCTTTCATATGAAATTATTGTGAGTCATCAGAGTTTATTTATTATAACTTATTGTTCATATTCATTTCTAAGTTAATTTAAGTAATCATTTATTAAGACAGAATTTTGTATAAACTATTTATTGTGCTCTCTGTGGAACTGAAGTTTGATTTATTTTTGTACTACACGGCATGGATTTGTTGACATTTTAATTTTGCTATAAATGTGTGGAATCACAAGTTGCTGTGATACTTCATTTTTAAATTGTGAACTTTGTACAAATTTTGTCATGCTGGATGTTAACACATCTTACTCTAAATAAATAAAAAAATGTGTTGCCACACTTGTAGCACAGTGGTTCTATGATCACTCAGCATTTTCACTTTATTTCATACAGGACATTACTACAACGAAATCCTCAGAGACCTTTTTTATTAAGAAGACTTGGCTGTAGACTCCTCAAATTCTGCTCACAGGATGCCTCTTCAAATGATGCTCTTCTTATTCTCCGTAAATGCATAAGCACAATATATTTGTTCTACCATTTCAGGACTTCCAAGAAAGAAATTGGATAGTATTTTCTTGGCCCAAATAGTATGACTGAAGTATTCTGTGCAGTATATTTAAATATATTGATGATCAGGTTCCTAGACTCAGAAATGAGGAATAAGCCAATGGAAAATGAACCTCAGTTGGAAAGATTTTCCATTTCTTCTGATCTGCACTAAGGCCTCAAGCTGCTTTTAGAACCAGTCAGCTGAAGAGTTGAATGACAACAGTCAGCCAGCATCTGGTCATCACTGCCTGTGACAGGAACTGAGACCATCAATACATCTGTCACATGCCATATTCTGCACTATGATGTAACCCATGTTACCCCTGCAGTGACTTAATAACTGCTTTAGATTCCACTAGCAGTGTTTTAATACAACCTAATTAAAAATATCTTCCTTGAAAACAAACAAGAGTAACTACACAGAGAATTGGTAATTAATTGATTTATAAGCATAATTACTACTTCACCATATGCTTGGGTTCCTGTATTGAGTATATATTGTCCAGCATTATGCAGTGGTGTCAATAATTAATGCTGTACATTATCCCTGCATGCCATTCCTCTTAATTGCATTCCTTAGAGATCATCTTAAATGACCAAGACAGGAGCACAAATACAAACTCTAGACTGTCTCTCTGCCCCTAGCAAAGGCTGGTCAGCTGCTGGGGGAGTGAGAAACATAGGGAGGGTCCAGGACACTTTGCACAGCAGAGTGCAGAACAAAAAGGCAGGAAAAGCCATGCAGTCAACTGCAGAAATCACTGCAAGAAAGAGGAAGTTAATCTGAGTGTATACACAGTGATACGAATGTTTTTATAGGTAAGATGGGGAACATTTCAGAAAATGTGATCTTCTTCAGCATCATGCATAAAATTTTATTCATAATCATTCCTTTATGATCCATTTTCTTGACCTTATGACACTATGATCATGTACAGCCATAGAAGTTTTTTTCATATTAGAATTTGATGCCTCCTACTGTGAGACTTTTTATAGGAAAAAACCCCAAACCACAACAAAACAGCAAAGCTTAAAAAAAGAATGAGAAACTTCAAGAGGTGAACAGATTAAAAAAATGGATGTTTTGGAGGACAGCTGTGTTTTGAATCTCAGAACACCATTGGGCTGGTGTGATGCAGAGTACATAAAGATATCGTTCTCTACATTAGTAGTCAGATGAGCAGTGAAGTAGTTAATGCCATTCCCTCCTTCTGTCTCCTGCCAACATCAGTATCTCTTCTGACAAATCCTTTGCTAAAGGATATGAGCTAACTCCTCTGGTCTTGTAGGACCATTTTTCCATTGTTCTGATCAACAGGCTATTCTCTGGACTTAATCCTTCTTGAACTTTTTTCACTTAATCCATCTTGAGCCTCCTGTGTCCAGTATCCCAAACAATGTCTTCATAAATAACAGTAGAGCTCTCTGTTCCTATTGCCCAGAAATACTTTACATGTTGCAACACCCTTGTATTACATTTTGCTTTTTCTTGGTCATTCACTGACAGCTTTTAGACCTGTGACCAACTGCTACATTTTTATCAAGTTTTGTAATAGATTAAAAAAAAAAGTCTATTATCTCTAGAGCAATGTCTAAACTTGCCTTTCTGTTTAGGCCATTATATCATCAAGTTCCTTATGTACAATATATCAGTCCTGTGCTGATCAATGTTCTTATCTTTGGTAATTTCTGGTTTTGTTATTTAAAATCAGTAATGCACTGTATGCAAATAACTTTGAGCTCTGTCTTGTCACTACTATATATAGTATATAGAGTTTTACTTCCTCATAAAGCACTGGGGAAGACCTGGAATGGAGCATGTGCAATCAATTATTCATTCAACACTTTTCGTGGAGAAAACCAGATCTAAGTCTAGAGCAAGAGTTTTCATTACAGACACTTTTTATTGAAATTGATCTCTGTGCTGGTTTGAAAGCAAAACCAGTGAGACTCCAAGTCAAAAGTACAATTTAATAAGAGCAAAAGAAAAGAAGTAAAATAAAGTAAAATAAAATAAATTCNCACTGCCCCACCTGGTTTCAACAGCTCATGAAGATGGTGAGATGGTGATAGAATACATACTTTGGGCACATCTTACATTTTTAACCTAAGACAATCTCTAAGCAGAACATTTAACCCAGCTGACAGTAGACTTGACTTCCTTAACTACCTCTCATGAATGATAAGGAATAATTTGGGGATTCTCCAAATTCAGTGACTGTACATTGAAAATCACTTGTCTTGCAAATGTCTCCAAAAAACATGATCAGCCCAACTGTCTGGGAAGGAATCAAAACAGAAAAAAAAAGAAGCTGCAGAACAAGTAAACATGGTCAGTAAGAAGCAAAAGAAACAGAATTGTCAGGCCATCAAAACTGCAGACATATAAAATGGAGCAAGTGGCAAAAAAAAAGATAGGAACACTCATGATGGAATAATGTACAGCCCTTTCAAGAAGGAAAAGAATGCAGGCTGCAGTGGAGCTAGAGGATGCTACAGGCATGCCAAGTGGATGTTTTTCAGAAGTAATTATGTTTTTCTGATATTCACCTATTGATGCGTGCACTTACTCCTTGTTTTTGCATTACACCCTGGACTTTGCCCTGTCCAAAGGTTTTGCTACTTTTGCTACATGATTTAGGCTGCCAGTGAGAGAAGCTTTAACCTTAAATTAGCTTTAGATGTGTCTTGCTTTTGTGATCTGAAAATAAGAAACTTTTAAGGCTGAAAAGTCAAACTGTTTCACTGAAAAAATCTGTCTCCTACTCTGTGTGCACGGCAAACATTAGGGCTGCACACACTAACATTGAGAATATGTCTGAGGAGCAGCCCGCTGTGCTGTGGGGGTGACTAATGAAGTTTCTTTCTTCAGCCCTGAAACACTATGTTGGATGACCTCGATTTGTGGGTACCTCTTAGTTTGCTCAAGCACCCACTTTCCATTTGACACTTAAAGAAAATGAGTATCCCCCTGAAGGAACAGGTTGTCTTCTTTGTCAGATCTTGTAGCCTCACTTGAGGATTTCCCTTGCTTCTGGCTCCTCTGGTGATGCTTGTCCTGCTATTACCTCGCCAGTAGCTCTGGGGCTGCTGGCACCAACAGAGGCAGCAATACCTGCAGCAGCTTCAGGGAGAGCAGCAGCTGCAGCAATAACTTCACTGGGGTGACAGCAGCACTAACTGCTTCAAACTATGCTTCAGAGAACACTTGAGATCCTTTTTCTGTGGTTGTTATGGAAGTGAGGCATAAATTTATATCCAGCCATTACTTATAATAGGAACAATACAAGAAGCAGTATGGCTTTTTCCATTTTTTGTGGTGATTATGAGATGGCTGTGGTTATTTTTAAATTGGTTTGTTACTTCAATTAATATAAGCAAACGTGTTAAATTCAATGGTATCTGAGCAGTATGCAGCTAGGAAATAATGTGGCTTATAAAGAATGAACTATTCACTGACCCTTATAACATATGGAATTGCTTTTACTTGTTTCTTCACTGACCATGGCTTTTATAATAAGAGAACAGAAGTGTGCAAGTCACTACTGGATGTACGCTTTAAGGAGATGTTAACAAAATGAAAACAGATTATCATTTTTTGTGGACCACCTTGTCCTTGCTTGAGACATTTCTCCTAAGGAGATTATTCTCTACATGCATGAAACTGAAGATTTAATTTTTTTCTTGTAACATTAATGTAAAAGATCAGTGTGTGCACATGTGCATATAATCCTAAATTGTGAAGTGTGCCACTTTACAAAATCCACAATCATGCCTTAGAGCCCTGAGACTCTGCCCAGGTGGATGCCCAAGATGTGTGAGCCACATTCATATTAAAACAGGTCATTATTAACAGCTCCACCAACATGTTCAGGCCTAGACAGGAGTAAGGTCTTGCTCAGATATGAGTAATATCTGACCTTTATTGCTAAAATAGATGTTTCAGCTCTTCTGGCTACACATGACATTATACATATTTACCTCTCAGGTCTGTGTTCCCAGATACATATGTAGAGTTAATCTCTGATTAAAAATGCTGATACTCAAAACTTCATGTTTCCTAATCAAAGATGGAGAGCCTTTTTATACTATACTTCTTGGACCAAGAAAGAATTTTATCTTTTTTTCACTAACACTTTCAGTAAACTACAAAAGGAAAGGTTCACAGTAAAATCTATTTTTGCTGCTCCTCCCAGGAAAATGGCATGGCAACAGTAATAGCAGCAAATTTAACCAATTCAAGCTGATTCAGGAGAAACCTCTTTCTATCAGGTGCCAATTTCTCTGATTCTCACCTGACTAGTTATACGGTCCTTTACAAAAAAAATATCCTCTGAACATCCTTCCAGTTATTTCACTCTTTCTCATTTGCACCATCTGTAGTTATCAGAATGCATGTGAGGACAATTTCTGAAAATTAAGCTGAATTTCTATCCTGGGAGTAAAGTCTGGAACATACTGTCTGGAAGAATAACTCATTCCAGGAGAAAGAAAGGAATGATCTTTTCAAGAAATTGCATTCACTGCAGGACAGCTGATGCAAAATACTTAAAACCAAGAGCAAAATGTGGTATGTGTAAAACCAGATATTGCAGTGTCAGCAAAACTGCTGAGTTTTTGTACTCATAACTTCTGTGACTGTATAATTATAAGGCATTTTGAACTGACTGGCATAAAAAGGGACTCTTTCAGGGTAAGTGGGTAAATAAGCAAGAAGCAATAGCAATATTCATGGCAAAGGTTGCACCTCTCATTGGATGTGCTGACTCAGGTGAGGCTGCTAGCACTGCACAGGAGGTGATAGATATCATCTGTAGATAAGGATCATGAAAACCATTCCATGGTGCGTCTTGTCCACACATGATCAGCAGCTGTCTGAACAGGGATGATCAACAGCTTGGGAAGTCACTGTTCTCACATGCTTCCCTTTGAAAATCCTGGCTAAACCTTGATTTTTAGAACTGCAATTTGAATTCACCCACTATTTCCTAAGGACTCTGATACACAAACATTCATGACAAACCAACCCATAGATAGAAGGTAAAATAAAAATTGTAAATTTAGATAAAACATAGATAAAAGGTAAAATAAAAAAGTTAAGTATTTATGCCACCTATAATACTATATATGAACATATAGCAGCATATATATTCATAATAATACTCTATTAAACTATTAAATGATCTGTTTTAAATGTTCCAAGTGTTCTTCCTCCAAATCACACTGCAGTCAAGAGAAAGTATGACTTTAATGAGTAGGGCTGCAGAAATGTGAGTATGGCAAGATCCTGAGCTGGCTTTGGAAAGAGTCTGCTTAGGAATTATTTTCCAAAAGAAGACCAAAACTATTTAAAACACAGAAAAAGATAGGTTTTTAACAAAAGTAGGAGTTTTACTTTTTTAACAACTAGAAGAGAAATAAGAAGTTTTTTCAGGTGTTCTCATGAGCTCCTTGCAAGCATGTCCTTGCTTCCAAGCTAACCAACAACTTTCTGAGTCATTGGCTAAGCCCTGGTTTATGCCCCCTGGTCCTAGGAGGCTCCTCAAACCCTCTCTGAGAAGTAACTCCAGCTCTCTGCTCCAAGGCTCTCAAACACTAACTGCTCCAGGCTCCTGCATTCGCACAAAGGAGCAACCCTTGTGCTTCTGTGCCACAGGGTTCCTCTTCCTTGGTATTTTTCAGTAACACAAAATTTTATAAGAGTCAAATAAAATTAATACCATGACTCAAAAATAGAAATGGAATTAAAAATCACTCAAGTACCTTAAAATGTTTTGTTTTTTAATCTAAGCCTTAAAACCTTTGTGCATTGGAGAGAAGGGGCAGGGAAAGCATGAAGAAGAAGGATGAAAAAAGAATGTTTTAAATGGAAAAATAATGACTGTGTCCTTTTAATTCTGGTACCTCTGAAAAAAGTTACAAATAAATACTAGAAGTATGTTGTTCATGTTGGTCTTACAAATGATACAGGGATTTTTTTTCTCCATTTAAAGGCTAGTATTTTGTACTAAAATGCCTGCCAGCTGCCAGCTTCTTAACAGATACTTGTTAAAGAGGACAAGGTCTCTTGTGGTCTGTTTCTCCACAGAATAGGACTTCTTAATTGTACTGGGGTTTTCAAATATTTTGGTTTTTTGATAAAACAACATAAAAAAAGGCAATTAAAAATAAAACAACAGCCCTGTCTCTTTCACACTCATTACTACCTAAGAGCTGTATTGGCTGTTGTTCTGCTAGAAAAATGAGAGTGAGAATAGAATGAGAATTGGTAATGAAAGAAAAACAAAGAATGCCAGAAAAATCAGCAGAAAAAAATAAAAAATTTGCTGATTTTCTAAAATTCTTCCACCTAACTTTCAAAAGATAAAGATACATGATAGGGCCTTAACTGATATTTTAAAGATATTGCCACTTTCAGTCAGAACTGGATGGGAAAAAATTACGCTTTCCCCAAGCTATGCAAAAAGAGAGAAAGGAACCAAACCAGCCAAATGTCCATTTTGTGGATGAGATGGGACAAACAGATGAATGGAGGCCAGTGGAGCATGTACAGCAAGGATCGTGGAGAATAAGATTACTGTCTGAGCAACTGAAGAGAATTGTACATTACATTGATTTGCACGCAAAAAGTTCCCATATTATTACAGGTTTTAGTAGTGGATTTTTTAATCCGTTTGTTTCTTTAGCATGCTCTGTTTTCCTTACTCTTATCTAAGTCGTGCATCTGGAATGTCTGTTTTGCTCTCTTGGCAGATTATTATAAATTCAAGGGCCAACAGGAAAACAGCATAGCTGCACACATGGTATTTTGGTCATGATACCTGAGTTACAAATCAAGACCTCGGATTTCACTGCTATTGTAACTTGGAGTTGGCCCCCTGGGGCAAAGAACATTGTTTTGTTTTGTTTGATTTGGTTTGGTTTGGTTTTGTTTTTAGTACTTGTCTGCATTCCCATTCACAGGACTGTCTTACTCTCTAAAATTACTTCATTCTAACCAGACACTCTGCAACAAACAACAGAACATCAAAGGTGACTAAAGGAGGAAGATCAAACAGCAATTAGTCAATCCGGGGAGCAATTAGAGGACATTGGAAGTGCCCTTAGGGAAAGAACAGGACTGAGCTGGGCCACCCTAGCTGAACAGTCATATTGGCTTTGATCAACCTGGCAAGCGTGGATGAATTAAGGGAGGTCTGTTGATAACCTCAACCTCAGACAACCTTATCGCTTGGTGTACCTTGGTATTTGACCTGAAAGTTTGAGACACTACATCTTTCTGGTATATTATTTTTAAATACAAACATCTATATAGAATAATACATATTCTTCTGAATGTCCTGTTAAGTAGTGCATTACTTCTGATTTTCCAAAGACCTTTGTTAAACTATTACCCCAATCAAACTATGGTAAATTGATTTTGCTCCAGAAAAACTGTTGTGTTTCACTGGAAGCTAAGGCCATGATGATTAGAGCAGACCATTCCTGTCCCGGATTGTGTCATGTTGGTGATGTTGCTCATGACTCACCCTTTAAGCCTGTGAGGCACCTTGCCCAAGCTGGTCGCCCAGGCTCAGCTTTTGTTAACAATGAGGTGTCATTGCCAAAGGGCAAGTCAGGTGATGAAAAAAACAGGTGATGCCTGGAGGGGATGTCTGAAGACCTCTTGGCCAGCTTCCTGCTGGGGCAAGGGCTGTTGCCAGCAACCTCTCATAGCAGTCATGGCTTTGTCTAATCAAATCTTGAGAAACTCTTAGAAAAACTCTTAGAAATTCCCAGCATTTCCATGTAACCTGTGCCAGTGCCTTCCTAGTAAAAAATATTTTTACACAATATCTAACCTAAATTTCTCAAACCACAATTTACAAACATTACACCTATATCACTGCTGTTATATCATCTGTCACTGCAAAAAAATGGCTTCATTTTATCAATGTTTCTACTTTCTCTTCCAAGCATCACAGGTTGCTGTTGGATCACAACCTTAACCAAACTTCACCACATGAAATAAGCCCAGATCCCTCAGTCTATGCTCACAGGTCATGTACTCAATGCCATTGGGCATCTTGGTGTTCCTCTTTCTAGCTTTTTGTCATCCCCTTTGATCTGGTAAGGCAGAGCAGGATGTGTCCTTCCAGGCAGGGCCTCATGTGCACTGGCTGTGGCAGAAAGCATCTTCCCTTGATCTGCTGCCTGTGTTTCTCCTGATGACGCTCATGCATTTAAAATTAAGAATAGAAAACATCTACACTGCTCTGGAGAGTTGAACAGCACTTGTTCACCACTGCCTCCAGGACCCTTACCAGGATTTGGTCCCTCCTGCCAGCCAGGAACAGGGCAGCCAGCCCAGGGCATCAACACCTCCCTGAGGACTGGGATGAGCCAAGGCTGGGTCAGGATTTTGACCTTTGGGCTGGGGTTGGGGTCAGGCCCATGGGGGAAGCAGTGTCCTGCACAGCCCTAGGATGTGTGGGCAGGGCTGTGGGGATGGGCTGAAGCCAGGCTGGAAATGGCAGTTTGTTTAAAAGCAGTTCTGCATGCCCTCACAGGGGCTCTTCCCCACAGCAGCTCTGCCCAGGGACCAGCTCTGCTCTTCTCAGATTGTCCCAGCACCCCAAGAGCCAGGCCCCTGGGCTCAAGGTGCCCAGGATCAACCCAGCACCCTGCTGGGAAGTGGGCACAGTCTCAAAGCAATCATCTGCCTCCAGAGAGGGCATTTGGTTTTATTTATGATTGTAAAACATGTGGCTGGTGGCTCTGATTCTCTGAGGCCTCCAGGCACAGCTGCAGAACAAATCATAGCCTGGAATCTCTTCTGGGTGAGGTATTTCCTCAGCGTAGTCAAGGGATTAAACTAATAACAGCCGATTTCCCGCTATGCTGATATTAAGGAAAATTACTCTGTGGGAAACCAGGAGCTCATTGGTTCAAGTACATTTTCCTTTGGGAAACACTTTCAGAAGAGTTTTCTTATTTTCCTTTATCATCACAGGCAAACTCTTCCATTGTATGTTGGCTGGCCATGTTTCTCTGCATTTTAAGTGGCTTGCCAAAGGAGGGCTTAATATTTCTTTTTTTTATTCAGTGTTTTTCTTAGCATATAATTTAAAAAGTCAGAAGGATGAAAACAGGTTATCCTCCTGTGCTATCTATTTTCAAGCCTGGCTTCACTAGCCAGTGCAGGTTGATAGGTGTTTTACCCTGCTGTGTTACCTGTGAGAGTTGTGTGGAATCAAACCAAAGGAATTAGGTCTAATAGATCCTTATTGCACAGTTGGTAAAAAACCAAGCTTATGGTTTATTTCCCTAAATATCAGATAAGGGGTAGGCAAGGTTCATTTCCTGCCTGTAACAAACTGTCCTTTGAAAGGGAGGACACATTAAAATACATTGCCTGAAAGAACAGTAATGTATGGCAAATATAAGTTATACTGGCTGTTTTAAGACACAGTAAGCATCTTTCCTTGAATACATTCACTAGCACCAGGTAGTCTGAAGTGAAGATTCAAAGATAACTTGGAAGACAAGCTTTTCCTTTTTTTTTCAGTCTCAGGAATTTATTATTATAAAGAAACTAACAATATTTGCTCAGGTGTCTGCAAGTCACTGGGCAAATAAAGTTACCCAACACATTCCATAGCTAGGCACGCTCTTGTTCAAACTTCGAGGGAGTATCTTTCATAATGGAACCAGTGGAGAAATAATTTCCTCCAGAAATTCATATTATATTCAGGAAAGGAGAATGGCAGCTTTTTAAGATGTCAACATTACTATCCCAACTGAGAGGCAGAAGGATTTGTATGTGGAGACAATGTCCTCAATCTTCTTTGTTGTGCCAGCAGATACCATAAACCCTCAAATGCCCATGGTCAGAGAAGTTACGTTGAAGTTACATTGCCTCTGACAGATCCGGCTATGAAGATGCACAAGGTGTTTCAAGAACTGCCCTGGATAGTTGAGAAATGCTTATGAACAACCATTTATGAATTTTAATAATTTAGCGCAGTTGCTGACATGCTATCCAGCTACTCCATGACATTCATTGTATATTCTATAACAGAAAGAAAAGGTAAGATTATTATGCTTTCAAAACCAGTTTGAGTTTATTTTCTGCCTTTAAAAAATAAACAATCACGTGTTTAATCTTTAGATCCCTGTGCTAGTATATTATCATGAAAATACTTTAAATATAAGTTTCTATGGTGCTTCATTAGAGATTTTGTCAATCCTGTCCTCTTAACTGTTACTGTTATTACTGACCAAAAGGTTACAATTTATAAATCAGGTCATGATTCACTGTCTGCTAAAGACGCTGCAAAGCATTTTCACTGTCAGGTATCAGAAGATATGTGGAAATATCTAGAATGCCTGATTTTATGTCCAAAGATAGAATGTTAATATGGAGATAGAAACTAAACTGAAGATGATTTGAGTATATATTTCTTATACCTGAATTTTTAGGGAAAAAAACCCATAGAAGTATTAACTATTTGATCTTTTAGAAAGTTTTTTTTAGTACTTCAGCAAAGCAAAATCTATAAAACTAAATTACTGGTATGGAATAAAACCAGCAAGTGGCAGTATTTGACAAAAATTTGCAAGATGGATAGGAAACATTTAAAAGCAAATGGAGATTTACACTATATCTAACTACAAGGTAATCACTTCTGCTAGCATTCAGAAAGAAACATACCTGGTTTCCAGCATAATTCTTTAATTGTTGGTTTTTTGGGGGTTTTGTTTGTTTGTTTGTTTGTTTTTTGTTAGGTCAACTCTTCAACTAGAGAAATTGGAAACAGAAGAAAAATTTCCCATGGATATTTATATGCAGGGTCAACAAAAATGACCCTGCACATTTTATAAAACTCTTCTACAAAAACCGGCTAAGAATAGAAACATATATCAAAACCATTTGGAAGTTTTATTTATCAGAAACCTTCCCTGCCACCAATTTAGAATAGCATACAATGAATATTAAAATCATACAGTTATAGAACTGTTTATTTAAAGACCTTTAAGATCACTGAGTCCAACCATAAATGTAACACCTCATTCTTCTGGATTCCACAGGGCATGAAAAAAAGTCTAACTTAAAGACTTTCGAGGCATCAATGACATATGAACCAAGAGCCTGGAAGTTGCATGTAACAAAGAAAATGGCAAGAATGCACATGTTACATCTAAATTGCCTAAGGACAGTGAGAGTATCTATGCACTTTAATTCTCACTATCAGAATTACATGTGTAATAGCACAGATACTTCTGAGGCAGAGGACAATAGTCTATCAAGATGCCAAATGCTAAATACTTTACAGAACACTTTTAATTTCCTATAGAAAACATAATTTTAAGAATATACTTTTTTCTGAAAAATAAATCATCAAACTTATGTGAAGTAAACTGTCATAATATTTTCCTAAATGCTACGAATATCCCAATTTGGTGCTATCTCTATATTACTGTGTTTAATTATCTAACCTCAGATGTTCTGCTGCTTTCAGTACAGGTGCTGCAGGATGACAGATTTACAGCTGCCAAGATGCTCTAATGTGAGGCATTTCTGAAATAAAAACTTACTTGTGCCAACATTTGCACTTTGTAGGTTAAAAGTGCCTGAGGTTTTCCTGGACCTGGAAACTAATTTAATTTTCAGATTAGGACATGTTTATATCCCAACACTGATTACAAATGCAGAGGAGGTGATACACATAGCAGCTGCTTGCTGAATTGATATTGAGGTGATGAACTTTTTAACCTGCTTATTCTGTAAATTCTCTTCTACTTCAGACTGGTATCCTCTGTTGTAAAACAGCTGATGTGGATGTGTATGAACTTCTGAGCAACTTAGTGTGTTGGAATAGAAGACCAATCCGAGTCCTGCAACATGTTGTATTTAGAAATGCACCCAATTTAGAAGCGTACCTAACTGGTGAGAGTCTCCTAGGAGTCTCTGACCACCCTAGAAACTCAGTAATCATACTGATGGCATGTCAGTAAGCCTCCCTTATCTCGAGACACAGATGGAGCCCACGGGCAGCCAGTTAACCACTGGGGTGGTGAAGGATCTTTTAAAGGATTCAGGACACAACCTCTGAACACAAACCCAACTTCTATACTTCCATTAGCTAACTACTTTTTAAAGATATAAGCAGTTGTGTTGCTTTTGAGAAGCAACATAGTGACTCATGAAAAACATGGTCAAAGATAATGAATCATCTACATGTATTTTAATTCTGTGCCCATTAGGGATCTCCAGCATCAGAGGAGATTTTCAGGCTCTGATTTTCTTGATGAGGTATTTGACTTGATGTTAAAAAAGAAACAAAAAGTGTCCAAAAAGTAATTCCCAGACTCATGGGCTAAACAGAGGTTTTCACAATGAGATTCAGAATCACAGAATGGATGAGGTTGGAAGGCACCACAATGAGTAATCTGGTCCAACCTCCCAGCTCAGGCAGGATCATTCTAGAGCACAGGGAACAGACAGTTATCTCCAGTGAGGAAGATTCTTCAACCTCTCTGAGCAATCTCTTCCATGAATTACTGTAGTGAAGAATGGCCTCTACATTGTTTCTTGAAGAAAGAGATTCAAGCAATGCTGCAGAAGTGCCACAGCTTATTTCTGGGGTGGACCTGGGGGTGCTGACATCCATAATTTATAAGAAAATGTGTTGTTGTTAGACATAATAGGTTACTTGTGATCACTGTAATGGTCATCATAGAAATGATGTACCAATGCTTACCTGGGATAGGCAAAGGGATGGAGATAAGGTATTGATCTGCTTAGGACTGACTAACGGAAGTCGTGTAGGAATGACAAAGTATTTAGGGCAACGTCAGAAATCTCAAAGGCAATCTCGTTTTTTGTTTTCAGGCAAGATTTGATTTGAAAAAGTGTTAAGATCATGTGAGCTGTGGCTGCAACCATTATTCTTCTACATGACATTCTAGTGGGTCCTCTTATAATTCGTTGCCTGTGTACCCAGCTACCCAAAACTACCACCAGAAAGTAATTCATGGCAGATCCAAGAGACTGTCCTGGCTCAGCAGTCTAAGTTGCAGCACTCACAGGGGACAGTCCAAGGGTTTCCAAAGCAGGGCAGAAATGGAAATTGGCTTGTTGGACTTGCTTCTTCCCATAAGGATTTCTCTTTCCCTGAACTGTTTGTCCACATCTTTCCTCTTCGCTTTCTGTTCTCCTTTCCTCTCCGTACCCTTTCTTTCCCCTTCCTTCTCTCCTCTCCCGAGGGGCAAGCTGCCGTCCCGCTCAGGGGGTGCCTTCACGCTCTCCCCTCCGAGCGCGGAGGGGCAGCATCGGGGACGGCGGGCGGACCCCCGGCTCCCGCCCGGGCCCGGCGCGGCTCTGCCCCGCGGTGCGTGCGGAGGGCGGCGCGGAGCC